>OX461812.1:62212835-62382826 GCA_949802685.1 Dicyrtomina minuta | reverse complement strand
CTCAGTAAGTCTGTTATAGTTAATCTTCGCCCCAAAATTCGAAATAATGTAGAGTAAAAAACCAAAACGTCGATTATTTTATTGTAATTAGCGGGAAGAGTTTATATATATTATTTTTTAGTCTTTGCAATTATGGTCCCGAAAATTTCAGCATCGATGCTCATTACGGGAGAGATAGCCATAGTTGGTGGGCACAAAATACGCTGAATTCGGGTTAAATAATAACTTTGTCTTTATTTCAGTAAATTATTTTTTAGGACGTTTGTCGTAGAATACGTTATAATTGTATTGTCACCGTTTTTCGTCCTTTAGTAATTATTGTTGGTTGTCTCCAATGCCTTGTTGTCTTGTTCTACCATTTTACCATTTATAATTTATATAGCAATCAGTTTTGCTATACAGGGTATAGTATAGTTACTAAACCAATTCACTGTAAAGATTTCGCAACTTAATTTTTTTTAAAACAACTTTCTATAGAATTATATTTTTATTTATCGCTATTAGGAATGGCTTTAGTGAACTATTTCATTGATGTCGTGTTAATACGATACACTCATAAACAGTTTTCCATAATTTTATTTTTACATTAGCAATGTCATAATCTAGGGCTAGCAAATGTGTTAGGTTTGGCTGAAAGCAAATCCTTGTTGTTCCAGTTTTAATGTAAATAAGCGTTTTAAAATTCTAGCTGACCAATTCATAATAACTTGTGACTATGAAAAGTGGGAATTACTCTAATATCATATTTTAAAACCCAAAATGTTCTAAAAAATTTTAAGTTGAAAACTAATCTAACTACCTATGTAACGTGATTTTAAAAAGTGCAAAATGTTCTTCCTACTTATGTGCTTTTGAATACTATATTATGTAGTTATACGTTTATATAGTTATACGAAGCGAATTTGATCCTTTAACGACGATATGTCGGGATAGCAGACGTGAGAGTAGCAAATGTCTATGTAGACTTCTTAAAAATAGTTCCAAAAAGCTACTTATTCTTGGTAATGGTAAATGAAGATATAGGGTAGAGGCATGCAAATGTGATCGCTTTTATAAAAACTTTCGGTTTTGCTACCCGAAAAACTTAGTAAAAACAATTTTTGACATAATGATCTTACTAGTTAGAGATTTTTGCCGCAGGCCCTTTGTAAAGTTGGAAGTTTGTAAAGTCCGGTAATTGTGACATGCATGCTTGTAATTGTGATCGACTAATTTATTACTGGAAGTAATATTTTTAATCTATTAACAAGTAGTAAATAAACGTTATTTGCTGTATTTTTGTACTTAGGAATGACTGGTTCACTGCAGTATCTGTTTTGCTATATGCCCAGAGCCCCCCCCCCCCCCCAAATAATAATGCGTTGACAGTATGAAATTGAATGCGTTATTAGCTTTAAAACCCATATAACATATTACGCTGTGTATAAAAAATTAGAGTTGAAAATAAGACTTTGTGATACTTTGAAACTGCTTTTACAGTTACGTGTATCCACTATTTACAGACAAAACGAAGCCGTTCAGGACAAAGTCAGTGTATTTTCTAACACCGAAGTTAACACACTTAAATACTAACAGTGGTATCACATTTACAAAATTACACTGAAATGAAAAACGTCCTAAAAAATAATTTACTGTAATAAAGACAAAGTTATTATTTAACCCGAATTCAGCGTATTTTGTGCCCACCAACTATGGCTATCTCTCCCGTAATGAGCATCGATGCTGAAATTTTCGGGACCATAATTGCAAAGACTAAAAAATAATATATATAAACTCTTCCCGCTAATTACAATAAAATAATCGACGTTTTGGTTTTTTACTCTACATTATTTCGAATTTTGGGGCGAAGATTAACTATAACAGACTTACTGAGTAGTTCGGTGAAGTAAAGTGTAGAACCAGACAACAAGTCATTGGAGACAAGTTACAATAATTACTAAATGACGAAAAACGGTAACAACACAATTATAACGTATTCTTAAACCTAGTAAAATAAATAAAACTCTTGCATTATCTAGTAATTCTGCATCCATGTCGAATAGAAATCAAAACAGAATGACTTAACCACAAAAGTAGATTTTGAAGGTGCTCGAACGTGAACTGGCAACTGGGAAAAGTGACTGAACTGACTGAGTCACGAACACCGTCGCCTAGTCTTTGTTTGAACTGTTGAATTGAATTTTATTAATTACTAAAAATACCAAAAAATGCAATTCGATGAATTACTGACTGCATGTCCGTTAGGTACGATTAACTGTAAATATTGTGTCTAAAACTAAGATAGTCAAATACTTTCAAATTATGTAAGTCGTAAGTAGTATGGAATGAAACCGTAGATCTGCGTCTGTATAATAATATATTGTTAACATGATAAGAAAGTATTTTGCTAACAAGTTTATGTTATTTAGACCAGCATCTTATAGTAAAAATGTTTGGGTACCCTTTTCAGCGATGTGTAGTTTCCATTCTTTGCGTACACGGGTAGCAAATGTCCTGGGTTTGGTTCTGGGTATCAAATGACTGGGTAGCGAATGTCCTCTAACCGTATTCTGTGATGAGCCTATATTAAAATAAGTCAAAGAAACTGCACATTACTAAACATTTTAAAACTAGTCTATTAAATAAAGGAACGGTCTTAAATATGCAAAATAATTAAAAACATTAAAATAACATATTTCACGGGGACAATTTTAAAAATCATAGGGTAAGTTGCATATTGAGCCGACGACCGTCGGGTGGATTGAACCGACGTACGTCGGGTAGATTGCAGAAACCCGACGGCGGTCGGGTGAGTTGCAGAACTTTTCGTCGGTTAGGTTGCAGCCCACCCGATGAAAATTCGGGTGTCGGGTCAGTTGCAGATTTCGGGCGTCGGGTAGCTTGCAGATACTGATAATCGTCGGCCGTCAGGTTGTTTGTAGAATTTTTCGTCGGGCGAGTTGCACTTTCACCCGACGACCGTCGGGTAGATTGGCCCGAATTTCGTCGGCTGTCGGGTGTCTTGCAGTTCCCCAAATTAACCACATTAAGTTTAATTAATTATTACCAATTAAGTAATTAACACCAGTTAATTTGTAACCTATTTTTGTGTTACTCCAACATCGACACCAGAAGGTGTTATAGTGGTCAACCCATATTTTAGTTAGGGATTTACACTGTAATATGTTAGCTGAGTTTACTAGTTTCTGTGTTGCATATTTAACTGAGGATGTAGTTACGTGAATAACTGATTAAAAAAATAACGCAATAACTGAGACGCGAACCCGCGGGCTTCTATTTGGGTACCAGCCTCTTTAACCACTGACCTGAGACAACTGATTTAATAGTTGCAACACTAATTTAGCCTTATATACGGTGGGATAAATTCTTTACACGATTTTCAGTCAACTGTAACATTATTTGATGTAGATGTTTTAAAACACAGCTGTGTTCAATGCAAGTAGCTAAGATATTTCCTCACTTTCAAAAGTTATGAAATTAACTGGTAACCGTGTTGAAATTAACAACCAAATCTGTTAGCTCGACCTAACTAAAAGTTAGTTAAGATCTTTTCTAAGCGTGTGTACGCGGGGGTAAGAAGCTCGGGTTTGAATTGTACAATGGGCGTACTATTAAAAGAAATACGGTACGAAATACTTCCTTATTGGCGTTTTATTCCTTTAAAAAATTTGTGTATTGCATTTTAGAGTTTGTATGGATAATTCGTGGGCTGTACTGGAATTACTACTTAGAATTTGTATCAATAAAAACAGTAACACAATGGCCACCCTTTACCCTGAAATTCTTTCACAATGTAAAAGATAGGAGACGACCATTTCCAGTTGAAATTCTACTGCTTTAAGTTTTAGTCAACCAGATCGAGTCGAAATTTGACTGTTTTAAGTACGATCCGAAAGTAGTCGTAAAACGACGAAAAATGGTCAAAGATCCCTGACTGCCTGTGTATGACTTAAAACTAATCACTACCAACTACAGCTCCGATTCGATCACAGACAGCAAGAAAAAGCAACAAGCAAAAATTTAAAAAGTATTTTTAATTACCGAAAATCTCTCTAGAATCGATTTCATCAATCGTACTCTCATCTTTCTCTGAAATTGTCACAACTCTCCTTTCAGCTTTTTTGTGAATCTTGGGGTTTAAATTTTCGATCGTAGACGACATGATTAACTGTACCTCAAAGTATTTCGTCAAACTTGCTGTAGCACAAAAATAATTAAAAATGAACTGGACTTCACAAATACCACTCTGACTTAATAATCTTTCGAAATTCTAACACTTCAATTGGAAGTTCCGTTGTCACTTGTTCGTCGTGGAAAATTTCGAGAGAATTTGATTTTTAGGAACGAAGTTACAATTGAAACTCCCGGTTGTAGAGAGGTGATGTAGGGGTGAGCATAGAGTAAACTTCTGGAAAGCACTTTGCTTCTGCTTCTTTCCATTTCCACAATTTTAATATTCCACAAGAAATGATCCATAAATAATGTTGTACAAATTATCACTCTTTTAGAACCCACCACCCCGTGGCATCACTTTAACATTACGGTAATGGCTATCTTTAACATGAGTTGTTGCCAGTGCTCGACTAGACTCAGGGACCCTTCTGATGACATTGACAATGCTTATGGACGATCCCTAATCCACTTTGCTATGATTCGCTTACTGAAAATGGGATTTCCATTACATACCTTGCCGGTAATATTTCCGGCATCGTAAATTCCCAAACAGAAAATGTGATTTCACGAGTCAGCTCATCAAATTGAGCAAAAACCTCAAAAACGTTCATGTTCATACTTCATAATTCATAACGCTAAAATATTTTAGAGAGCTGCAATGCAATACACATTTTTGTAATTACTTCCATACAGGGAATACCAGCAGTAAAAATGTTTCTTTCAAAACTTGATCAATGAACGTCATTGCAATCGTGAATCTCTTATGGAAGGTTTAAAAATGGATGCATGAATGGCTGTAGGTAGTTAGGTTAGGTAGGCACTTGGTTGGAACATTGTATGTAGCGGGTGGCTGGTATTAAATCCTAAGCAAGGATGCAATTACGTGCACTGTTGCTGGTTCCAAAAAATCAAGAAGCAAAACATTATGCGATACCCCAACTCCAACTAGTTAAAAAGTCAGTTGCTTGTATGACGCACAACGTAATATATTATATCAACATAATGACAACTACTTCCCTCGTCTCCCTCACCTCACTTCATCTCCATTAGCTTCGTAATTTGAAGGGATGTGTTTGATATCCATTCTAATTAGGTAGACATTAATTCAGACTCTTCCCAATTAAAAGCTCCGTCTCTACATATACGCGTTCCAGAACAATGAGTACACTGGTACAAAGTACTACAGTGTATAATAATTACTCTTGTACTAGCATATACTATGCATATTCATATAGCATGGCTCAAGTCTGACTGAGGCTATAATAATTACCAGACGCCAGACATCACTACCCAGAAGCTATTTCCTTTAAATCAAAAAGATGCATATTATGTAAGCCTGTGCTGGTACTGGTACTGGTACTGGTAATGCATCGTCAACGACAAACACTACACATTTGATATAATTACCTATGTGATTTATAATATTCATTCTTCCAAAAAGGTTTATGTTGATTTCAAAGATGCTGGCTCAACATATTTTAAGTAGTATCCCTGTACAAAATATCCTTGCGCACGTTAATTTAACAAAAACCTTTAACATTTGATTTTAAACTAATATATATAGGTATATTATTTTAAAAGCAATACTACCTAGCTTTTGTCTACATTACCAGTACCAGGGACTCTAAAAGTATTTTCTGGGAAGGGCCATACATATCCTGACTAGTGAGTAAAGATCAAAATGGCCCAAATCCAATTTAAGCAATAATTAAAATAAGCTATATCAAATTAAAAACAGTAAATGAGACAGATGCGTAAAATGCTAATATCAAGTTTTTAAAAATTGCAAAATGTTCGATTTAAGCATTTTAAAACTGTACAAAATTCTCTATTCATTTGTTTTTGGAAAGTATAAAATTTTCCAAAAAATGTTTTTGAAAAGTACCAAATACTCTATTTACTTGGTTTTGAAAATAGTCAAAATATTCTATTTAAATGTTTTCAAGATGATATTTTCATAATTTTGTAGATAGTGAATTTTGTTTCTAGCTGAAACTAGATATGAATTATTTTGAATCTTCACTCCCGATATAAGTCAGCCATTTGAGTTTAAATGCCCGATTTCCCTATTTTATAAAATTCATTTTGGTGCTGCCTGTTTCCGTTGCCCATCCCCATAATCCGCACTTGTACATAACTATAGCATTTTACGCATACTAATTTCATTCTTAGTCCTCTTAATGGCTAGTTTTTAATTTTGAATACCTTAACGACTACCTATAGCTTCGAAGGCGAACACCATCAGGACTCACTAGCTCACCGCCTTTAAAAAAATACAAAAAAACCTATAGCTTTAGTCAATTTAAATTTTTCACGTGGAAAGAGTCCCCCTATGTGACTGTAATAAAATATAGTTGAATGATGCAATTCATGGAGCATGTAGAAACAGAAACAACTGACAGATATTTAAGTAATGTCTATATGTACGTAAGACAGAGTGTGTAAATACGACGACATGACAAGTAATACAATTTCAGCTTAGGCTTTCAGTTGTAGTTGTCAGTAGTTCAGTAGTCCTCAATAAATAAGTTAATGGATTCAGACATCCACGAAAAACTATGTCTACCGATCTCGATAAGTCTTTCTCATACGCTGCTGCTCCATACCATAACCAACCATCACACATGTTATTCACGCTCCTCAAAAAAAAGTAAAAGTGGCGGGTGGATGTGGATAATAGATAGGACAGGAGGTAGTTTACCTTTACCGACGAGACCAGTATTTCAGTATAGAGACGGTTCATAGTCAAAAGTCAGACTGCAAGAGTGGAGGCGGAGGTGGAGATGATAAGTACCTACCTTTACCTTTAGGTACTTACTGCAAAGGTATTGCAGTGTATCAGTGAAATGCATCTGTGAGCACATTCCCTATGCCCAGTCCTCTACACACCTATATACACAAGCTCATTAAACATGCACGGAACAGATGACACAGTAAATTCAAAGCTTACCTTTCCTCCTTCCTAAAGGTGTTTCTCATCATATTTTTTCCCCTTTTTTACTTTTGACAAAAAAAAAACAGGTTAATAGTTGGAATGCTCGGCTGATTGAACCCACTTTTGTTCACTGCACTCTAAACTTTACTTTTAGGCTTGTATATATTTTACATGTAATAGACGAGAGTCAACATACCTATGTAGATAGTATTTTAAAAGTATAAAATGTCAAACTTATACCCGTACCCGTAGGTTGAGGAATAGAGATAGCTTATTTACATTGCTTCATAAATTCATTCATAGGATTTGATATCTGTAGGATCTACATCCGTATGTAATGGAATAGCTCGCGCCAGAATATCATATTTTTCATAAGGTGCAAAAGTCACCAATTACATATTTTATTTTTTGGTAAAAATGCCAACCAACGTATTTCAAACCTACAATTTTATTATATATACGTCAATATATTATCTCTAGTTAGTTTTTGAGTAATTTAAAATTTAAATACACTAATATTGAATAAATATAAAAATACATTTTTAGTTTTTTAATGTAGATAGAACCTTTTGCAATTTAAACTTGGAAGTGGTCCTCGATTGTCAACAATAATGTCATATCTATAATATAAAGCAAGGGAAGAAAACGGTTTACTCAAAGGCTTTCCAACCACCTAACGCACCTGCACCCGGATGTGGTAGGTGTCAAAAGATGCACAAGTTTTAATCCTGGAGCGGCCAGGTTGGCAATAATGGTTGGCTTTAATGGTATGCCTGTTTTTTTAAATATTGCGCTGACCCATTCTTTTGAAAAACAATATTTTCGTTTGAAATCTTGAGTGAGCTATTTAAGGGGAATTCATTTGGATAACGACATAAACCGATAACCCTGCCATAGGCAGGGCATTAGATTCTAGTACGGCAGGTAAACAGACGGCTTACATGTACTTATTCGTCGTTATACGAATAATCATCTACAGATACTTTGTATTTAAAAGGCAGAGGAGAGGGGCGATAGGACGGGCAGACAGACAGACAGCAGAGCGTGTATTTGTAATGGATTGGGAGCAACAAAGGAAGAGTTGATTTGGCGTGCGGAAATGCCTCAACTGGTGTGTGTAGGACCCGAACAACTCTTCTAATCATCATCCTGCTTCCGGTTCTCCCCTCGATGACGACTCTATGACTCCACGATTACGATTACCGCCGATGAATGTCCGGTTTCCTCCCTTCCCTCCACCTCTTTCAATTTCAACACACTATATACAAACATACACAGTGAGTAAAAATGTATTACACAAAAATATAAAATATTCATGAAAAAAAATACCTACGCAGGTATACTATATCAGTGACTGTGAGTGAGTAAAAAGGTATTGAGCATTAAGCAGAAACCGAAACCGAAACCGAAGCCGAAACCGGAGCCGAAGCCAAAGCCGAAGGAGAGGTTGACTGACTAGTGAGTTGAGTGAGTGCACATCTGCCTGCACTCGAATTAACTGACTCAGTTTTCTGAGTTTCTACTTGTTCCTGTTGTACTTCTACAATTTTATCATCTTTTATATTTCATACATATTACTCTTTCATCCTCCGTTTACGACGCTACTGTACTGGAACCATAGGCAGTATATGTATGAGGATATTTTATAGTATATGTTGTTGGCGTTGGCATTTGGCATTCTGTAATGTCTCTCTCTCTCCTCGACGTTATGTGCATTATATTTTTGTAAGTATTTTTGTGTATATTTTTATACTGATGGTACACGGAACAGAGAGCAGACAGACATAATGAGTACAGAGTTGTGGAGGATCCTCACACACATTCCCCTGATTCCACCATAATCCAACTATCTACAACAATGTATAGACTCGCTCCTGTAGACTGTAGGCAAGAGACCAGTTGAACTGAACTCAACTGAAACTGAACAATTGGCTGGAAAAGTTTCATTCTATTTCTGGCTCGCACTCGCTCATGAAGCATGAGGTATCCAAGTCCGCATTATTTAAGTTGAGAGACAACAACTCAAATCCAAACTAAACCACCACCCGTGGACCACCTCCAGTAGTGGTGAGCTCATACAAAAACACTTTTTGGGAGTTGGATTTCGTTTTTATTGAATTTGCTAAAGGAATTCTGAGAAATCATCATCAAGAATCCAGGAGACTACTGTATCTCTACTTACTTGGCTTGGGTAGGACTTCACCACACCACGCAAATCATTGCCCCATCAATGTTGAAGCTATTGGTGGATGAAGGACAAGAAGAAAAAACGGGTTGGCTTCAAGACGACCACGACGCGGCGACATAACGACAACAACAACGCTCTTAAGTTCATCCTTTTTTTTCATCTGGAGGTTTCCATTACAATTCCAAATCACGACCACGATCACTCAAAAAAGCCACAAGAAACGTTTCAGTAGGACTTGACGAGCTGAGAAGTGCAACGTGAGCCTTTGTGTATTTTTACAAATAATTAAAGTCTCTCTTGAGATGTCTTCGTCCGTCCTCAGTGTATCTAATTTTAATTAGGTAATTAGTCTGACTAGTGAGTGAGTTTTACATGCAATAAGTCAGTCTGTCTGTAACTTTTATTCTCAAGTCGAATCTCAGTTTTTGCCTTGGAATTTTGAATTCGAAATGAAATTTAAACTAATATCTGTAACGAGTGTAATAATTTTGATAAATTGAATACAAAGACAATTTGATTATAAAGTGCCAAAGTGCGTCCAGTATCAAGTTAAAAGTAAATCAACAAAGACACGGATTTGTTCTTTGAGATTGGAATTTATTGGAATTGGACAGAGTACGTAATGAGTGAGACGATGACCATGATCATCGAGTTGAGTGATTGAGTGAGAATGCCAAAACTGCCACAGACAGCTGTAAATAAATCTAAAACTGTTATCAGAGTTAAAATATTTACATAATTGAATTTCCTTGACAGGTTTTGTTTACTTATAAAATAAAATACGTGACTTTGTATTTAAACTTGGGATTTAAAGTCTGTACGAGTATTTTCACTAAGGATTAAATCCTTACTATTATAGGTGGACATTCAACACTGTAGGTGGGTTTTGTAATTCCATCCATTGTATTCCTATAATTCGTGCATAACTGTTCTATTATACAACACTCTTACTTTGCAAGATCAACAGTCAATACTACAATAACATTACTACTAAGAGAAACAGACAGACACGGAGGAGAAGTACAGGTGCTCCGTTGGGACTTTGAAAGTATTTCAATAAAAGAAACGTCAAACGTGCAAGGTAGGTACACTTAAGTAGGTATACTTAACGTGGACGCTATTTAATACGTTTTTAGTGTTGTGTTGCTCATTTGATTATGATCTGAAGTAACTGGGGGGAGAGGGACAATTTAAATCATGTGCTTGGCCTCATCTGTTCCATCCTACAATAGTGAATAGTACCAAGTGCGAAAGTATAGCGAAACTAATGAAAGTAACAAAACTAATAATTGTTCTGCAAGTATAATAAACTGAGTCACTGGTGACTCCTGACTACGACAAGACAACCAAGAAAAAAGAATTGAAAAATTCAATCAAGAACCAAAAGTTAAATAATTGAAAGGACTGTGGATTGGACATTGAGCATTTCCTTTGTTGTCAGACTTGATTGGCTGTACTCTGGTTCTGGTTCTGGTTATGGTTCTGGTTCTGGTAGGGGCTTACTACTGACATGTTATAAGAAAATGTCAAGACGTATAGAGCAGCAGCTGAATTAAAATGGATTACGTCTTATTATTAAATTATTTATAATCGTAATTCGTTCCAACCAAAATTTGAATTCAAATACTACTTGACACTTAAATACAGGTATATAATTACACACTTGTTTGAATTTGAAATTTCGATCATTAAAGATCATCGTGTACATTTCATGTCATATTTGAACAGTCAGTAAAGCTATAGATTAACCGCTCAAAGAGTTTATTCTACATCTGAATACAAGTTGCAGATTTAGTGCTCAGAGCTGTTGACATTGACTTACTTACGTCTCCCCGACCTATAGATTTTTACGGGTTTCTTTTGCTAATAAGGGACACTTTCCAGGTGCAAAATCCGAAATGAAGTAAACTACCTCAGAAAATTTTAATTACTACACACAATTTTCAAACGGTACTAGCATATAAAGGGTTTTAGGACAATGCTTTAGCTGCAATAGGACTGTAGGTAAAAACCATAACATTTTACATACTTTATGTCCGGCATACACGACATTGAAATAGTAATTCACTAGGGTATCTCAAACGTTTCCTTGGATTGCATACACCCATTTTAGAAATTATAGAATCCAAAGAAATTATAAGCATACATCTGTAAAGTATTTAAGTAACAAATTATGAAGATTTTAGCGGGGAAAGCATCAAAATTGACGGTTTTTCGTTTTCGTATAACTTAATAATTGCAAGCCCCCTTGCAGGCGTGCGTAGCCACACAGCACAAAAGAGTTTCTTCATGTAAAAGCGGTCGCGCAAGGAATTAAAAAATTTTTGAAAATATTTCAGAACTTATCATATTAATTCTTTATGGATAGGGGTGAACTACTGAATTAATTTCCACCGCTGGAGTGTGGTATATTTTAGCAAGTTCGTCATTTTAAATTAAATTAAGATTCTTGCATTTACCGCGCCGCAGTTTGTACAGTTGTTGTTGTATTTCAATAAAATTTTTAATCCTACACCTCAGTGTAATTATTTAAAAAGTATGAATTTAAATTGTGTTTTTGAACGTTTTTAAGTTTAATCCTTTTTTGAAAAGTGAAGCTCAATCAAAAGGGCATCATCTAAAAAAAGATTTTTTTACTATTGATAATAGCAGCATTGCTGAATTCGGAATATATAATGGTTTCGAACTATTTGGTTAAAGAGAACATGGTTGTCTGTACTCGCTCCTTTAAAATATTCCAATAATACAAGGGCTAATAAGGCCCTCGTTTAATCGCAGCATTAACAGCAAGTTTGAGCAATTTAAAGTTGTAGTGAAATTTTAATTGTGAATTTTTTATCTGTACAGTTATAACCGTAAAGATTCAAAACTTCAATTTCAATTTTAATTTTTTCGAAAAGAGACCAGTAAATGAAAAATATTTTACTTTGAGTGAATTTAAAATTTTTTAAGAGGTTTAAAATAATGCATCGTATGTTTAATGTCATTCAAAGTTGCAAAAGTAACGTAAATTACTTACTTTATTACCGAATAAAAGTGTGTAGTGTGTACAATTAGGTATATAAATACCTACGTAAAATACAAAGTTATTTAAATGACAATGATGGCTTTATTCCCGAGCGTTTCACATCATACCCCCGCGTACTATTGGAGGTCCGCGTAGTATTAGAAGATACAGGGTACTTTCATAATTTTCTTTACCAATGCTTCAAAACGCTCATAGTTTTTAAAATGAAAATGTTTGAGACTCATAGCCAGATATCGTCGGCGAAGAATCAAATCTGACCAGCTCCTTTTCGTGCTAAATGCGAAACTGACTGAATCTTCATTTTTCTCAAAATACTATAAAAAGAAGGTCAGAAAAACTATATTTGTCACTAAAGCGTGTTAACGTTAGGAAACAGTTGTTTGTGTTAAGGGATCGTCCATAAATGACGCTAGATAAATTATTACTCTTTAAGAACCCACCTACTCTCTTTATCACAGATCAGCTGTAACAAGGCGTGTCATAAATACCTGACAAGACCCACAAACGCTAAATGTGACATTATTTATGGACAAACCATTATAAATATTACAATCTTAAAATTTCTAGTCATTGATTTTATCATTAGTTATTGACAATCTGAATCAATGTGTCAATCTATTAGTGACTCAACTCAGCGTAAACGTTCAAATGATCAGATTCTCGTTTTCCACTTATGACTTAACGAATGGCTAATGAAATAAATATTTTGTAATAATGACATGCATTGTCATAGCTAAGCATTGATAAAGGGAGTAGGTGTTTTCTGAGAGAGCAATAATTTTTGCGACGTCATTTATGGACGACCCCTAAACAAAAACGTCTACTTCATAAAATGCTGCACTGCCACGTATAGTTTTTTGCCCCATTTTAATGGTATTTTGAGAAAAACGGAGATAGTCGTTTTGGCTTTTAGCAAAAAATGGTAATAGTCAGTTTAGCTTTTAGCACCAAAAGGAGATAGACATATTTGATTCTTCGCCGGAGATATACTCCACTCAAATAATGTACCGTTTGAAATTGTTATTGACTAACTAGTAAGTTTGCTTCAGCTCATAGTCCTTCGTCCTAATAGATTACATGTAATGTCAGTCAACGAGATGTATCCGCCGAAGAGTGCACTACAAAATGTCTGACGACTTTTTGTCGTTTGCTTTTCAGTGACGCTTCAATGTCGTGCCTCAAAAATATTTCCAGCACTTTGTGGTAGAGTCGTTAATCTAAACCTTTGACAGCTCGGAGCGCTAGATTTGCACCTTACGGCTTGAATGCAGAGCGGAAAATTCAGCTGCTCTTTTAGTACAGAAACTTTAAAGTTGTAAACATATTCTAATTTTTTAAATGTTTTTTTACAAATAAAACGAATTTTTGGTAAAACGCTTTATTCACGAATAATTAAAAGTTTTTAAAATAATCATAAGCCAAACGTATGAGCCCTTAGGACTTAAAGGGATTTGTAATTATTGACATGCTCACAACTTTGGAGTTTCTTTACTTAAAAATCGTTTCAATCTGAGGTTTCAGCTCTACTGGGGTGTAAATTAACCTTGCCGATCATTTAATCTGTAGCTTTACTAATGTCTATTGAATTTAAAGCTTCCAAGTGTCGTCAGAGTGAAAACCACGTTAAATCTGGTGTGGTATTATGTTAAACTTGTGTGTAGTGTTGCGAGGTGGTGTGTTTGTTGGTGTGAGAAAAGTAAAAGTACCCCGACATTTTTTATGCCGCTGCTTTTCTTTTGATCTCAGTCAATCTGCGGCGGGTCAATGATGGTCATGAGACGGAAGGAAATTTTGGAGCAGTTATGATCATGACTTATGCTTTGTACTGAAAGTGAGCCAAGTCTTGTTCGTGTTTTGTTTTTTAAACTGTGTCTGTGACTGGTGACTGAGGATTACAAGGATAGGATTTACGGAGGCAAAAAAAAGTGAAGAAGCTGTGTTTGTGATTTGACGGAGTAGCACAGAATGTGTATGACATTGATTCTGGATTATTGGGAAACAATATCTTTGACGGCTGGATGTAATTTGTACTCTACACACTTCCGCCTTTGTGTCCTCACCGTTCGAACAGCTCATCAAGCGGGTCAGCAGGGTGGTTATCGTAAGGACAGTAACATGTATTTCCGTGAAAGGGACAAGCCTGTGGTGGATGCGGAAACATTTCTCACGACCACTGTTCCAAAAATCCTTATTTCAAGTCTCATCATATTTTTGAATTTAATGGCGATTGCTGCAATGTGCCGGAGTAATAACTGGATTTCAAGAGGTCGTCAAAAAGGGTTTTACATTCTTCCACAGTCCACTCAAGGGCTCCTTCATAGTCTCTTTGTGGCTTATTTGAGTCTGGGTCTCCTAACGCTCTACTCCCAAGTGTCCCTGTCCATTTTCGTCCTGGGTGACTACCGTCTTTTTGAAGATCAGGGGAAGGAATGTTTAACCGTGAATAGTTTAATGATTGCACTTTCACTATCTATTGCCCTACACCTGGTCTCCTTGGCGGTGGATCGAACACTCGCATCCTACCTTCCTTATGGGAAGTATACATCCCTATCTCGAGGAACAGTTCCCCTCTGGCTCCTGTCCATTTGGTTACCCTCCCTTATTCTCGGCTCACTTCCGCTCGCGGGTTGGAAGTCAAATTTTAGCTTCTGCATTTTCCTTCATCAGTTCAAAGATGATTACATTCGTTTTGTGAGTGGATTCTACCTCACGACCCTCTTCCTCATCCCGTGTCTCTACTTACTCTTTGTGATAGTGTTGAAGCCGCGGAAGGACCCAAGAATCCTTTACCGATGGCATCGAAAACTCCAAGCTCATCATCGATTAACCTTCGCCCTAGTTCTTGCAGTCAATATAATTTGCTGGACACCCTTTCACGCGTATCTCCTCATGGCTTGTTTGACATGTTCCTACGCTTACCTGGCAAGTGGCTTCACTCTCGAGTATCTGTACATGCTAGCTCTAGTTCCAAGTATAATAATTCCACTCATGTTCTCCATTCGATCCAATGCTGTGGATAAATGTGCCAATAAAATCTCAAAGTGTGTTCATTTCCTTGACGATGATGAGGAGACCAATAACAATCCACTGGCTCACTTGAAAAAATCCCCACTATTCTTCATTGACGATGCCATTCAGCAGCATCAGCGAGAAATCAAAGAGAAAGACTATTTGTCATCCAGTAAATTATACTCTGCTAGTAATTCTGCAACTAATTCTCATAGTCAATACTATTCTAATTCCAACGACTCTAAGTCAAGTGCGAGTGGACGACGGTCCTTGCCAGAGTCTCAACTGGGGATGGAAAAGGATGATTATGAGGAAATTGGAACCACAGAAAATATATCGTCAGTGCGAGGAGGTCATTTCTTTGTTCCGCATTATCTCCCTCAGCCCAAATCCAAAAGGGCTCAGCAGATGAGTGGTCCAAGTCATGAAAATAGGGATGATGATGTTGATGGTGCGAGCAGTAGGAGCAATAATATAAATGGGATCATTGAAGAAGACCAAATAAGAAATTATAACAGTGTTTCCGCTAAAAGCAAATCAGGGAAATATAATAAAAAATCCGGAAATAATCGTCACAACCCAAGCTCGCTCAACAAGAGCAATAATAAAATCAAGAATAAAAAGAAAAGCAACAAAGGAGACGCGGACGTTTACGAAGGGCTCGGCACGGTTCGAACAGCCCCTCTTCGAAATTTTTGTGCTTATCTCAATAGTAAAAACAGTGCCCTGAGTCAACAGAGTTTTCGAAGTTCCGATAGTAAGTATGGATTTCCCATTATTCATCAGCCTAGTTCTGAGACGGCAGTGGCCCTCACTCGTCAATAATTCCAGAACCAATGGCAAAGCCAACTATGTCAATGACCGTTCCGGTACAGGTATCAGGATTACTACCACTGCTGAAACTCTTACAAGTACAGAAGGTGAAATAAGTAAATGCAATTAGGTTTTTAAAAAGTGCTTGATTACAAGTTTAAATTTAATTAAAACAATAATTTAAGGTAACTCTTCTTAGTGTAGCGCTTTACTGTTTAATTTTAATGTGTAACGAAATTTAAATTTTGTATCTTTCTGAATTTCTGACGGCGTTCCCTTTTCGGTTGTCTTTTTATAGCATTTAAGTATTTTTTAGTAATATAGTATTATTAAATCTTTTGTTTTTGGAGAACTCATAATTTGCATATTGTGGCTAATGTTTAAGATTATTTTATATTTTTTTTTTAACTTTTTGCTGCAGTTGTTACTATTGCAGAAAGTACACTGTTTATTGTAATATCCGTTTAAGTACGTGTACGTAGTAGTAGCCTTAAAACTCATGCCTTATGAATAAAACAAGAAAAAAGGGTGAGAGTGAGAGAATCAAGACGGAAAGATATTAAAGTGCATAAAATGTTAAGTGCAGTGTGTGAATGTCAAGAGAAGACTGACAGCTAGTGCTTTGCATTGATGTCACTCACGTCTCATGATGAAGCGAGCATAAAATAAAAGTATGATGAATTATGTATTGTGTTTTGTGTTGTGTATTCTGCTGTTCGATCAAGTCAAAGTCAGGCTTTAACAGTTTTCTTGTCAAATAAGTGAAGATTCTTCTATAAGTTACTAATTCATATTATTTGTATGTATTCATTCTTAATAGTTAGTTTTTTGTAGTAAAATTTTTGTACTAAATATTATATGTGGATATGGAAATGCTAATACATATTGCTTACTTGTCTTAATAATATATAAAATGCCGGTGTAGATAGCACCTAGGTAAATAAAATTAGATTGTTTTTGCAATAATTAAGCCCCAATAGGAAACGCTTGCAAAGTCAACGCTTAAGTTGACTCTCTTTACCAAAGTTCAGTTACTCAACTCAATTTGTTTTGTAAAGAATTACAGTATTTAATTTATTCCAGTTTGGTCTTATGTTTGTCTTGCCACCTCAATAATTTTAATAATCAGATTTTTTGACCTGTCACTTCTTTTAACTATTTTAATAATTGTATATACTTGTGTATAATCTGTGTACGTGTAAAGGTGCACGTGATGTACTTATATTGTATATATTGATATAGTCTCTATTTTCCGTGGTTTCAAGTGCGTGTAACTGATGAATTTGAGCCATATAGCATTTCAAAAGTTTTATTTTGTTTTGCATATTATGTTTAGGGATTGGATTTTGCTTTTGTTAAATGTCTTATAATATGCTGTTGATATTAATTTGTTGACAATACGTAAGCGGCTGAGTCTAATAAAATTATCTTTGTATTAATTGTAAAAATTTTGATTTGACAGCCAACGGCACGAGTGTCATTACAAGTATTATGGAATGTGTTGCGTCCGTGGTGTTGTTTTGTATTGTTTGTGATTACATCTTATTATAATTATGAATTAGTAGTTATTTTTTAACTTTTAGCATGTTATTACTTTATCCAGAATAATAATTACATATGCATTTATATGTTGTAACACAAAATTTGTATAATATATATTTTAGGCTCACCGTAAGGCCTCTAATTGTAAGACTGAGTTTACATTGACAGTATAATTGATAGTTTGGCAAACTACATGTTTAAATGTAACTGTAAATTAGTTTACTAGCGACTACACCCAAAAGACCAAAAAAAGAAGTAGTTAATTTGGCACAAAATGTTTTAAGAGCTTTATTGTAATGCTTTTTGTTTGTTTTTTATCAGATTTTGAATATTTTAATTCTTTCTGTCCTCGGTTTTTGTTTACTTGACCGAGGATAGAAACCGAGAACCATATTTAAATACTAATTTTTCTTTATTGACTTGTTATTTTAACTTTTTTTTAAAAACTTCATTGCAATGTTTATTACGCTGCGTCAAGCTTGAATTTTTTTTCATTTAACGGCACAGTTTTATAAAACGTATGTTGATAAAACTAATGCTATTACTATTGACTTATTAGGAAGAAAAATCCAAAATTCGTACTCATTATAATTTGAGACTGAAAGGCATACCTGTGAGCAGCGCCAGGCCGTTAAAGTGGATTTTTGCTATACTATGCATACGTCCTGTCCTGTATGTACTAACTTAAACGATTGCTCGTCCTTTCCTTGTCTTTGCTTTGGTGTTTGAAAGGGCAGAAAAGTAACTAAAGCTAAAACACCACTTAATTTTGTACTTAAAGATTACGAAACCTTATGCAATTTTAATTTCGTATTTTAATTTCTGCATATATTTAAGTTGTTTTAACAACTTAACCTTGTCTTAAATTGTAAAATAATTTTTTTAAAAGTTTAAAAATATATACACACAAATATTACACTAGCATAAGTGTAAAGCATGCTCAGGTATTACATACTTACTAGTTAGGTATATGTATTATGGACATTAGTTTTTAACATATTATGGCAACGTTCCTAGGTTGACGCTCCAAATCCAAAACACCCAACTACACACTTAAAAATTTATAAATAGAATTACATATTTAATTTAATTAAAAAAATCAATGCAAATTCAATTTAAGATTTTGAAATTTTACAAATTATTACTTGTAATTATTATTTGTAGTTTCAATAATTATACGTGCATAGTAAAAATATAAAACGTAGGCTGTACAAAAAGTTTCTCAAATAAGTTTACACTAAAATTGAATTCCTTAAAAGTTGATTCAGTTAAAGTAAGTAATTTTAATAATGTAATTTTAGTGAATGATGCAAGGGCTAAATGTTATTTCTAAAACTTTTTTAAAGTTACTGAGCTATTTTAATTTTTTAAAAACAAATATAAAAAATGCAATTTTACACACAGTGCTGAAATTAATGAAAAAATAGTCTTTTTTTAAACATTTTAATCTTGTAATTTGAAACGTAAGAACCTTAATTAAGACCTAACCTTAATTAAGATTTACAATTACACTTTTTAATATTTGTTGCAGATAGAATGTTATGTTGAATTACGTGACTCGTTTTGCTTGTGCAACTTGCAAGCCCATAGTCCATAATAAATAAAATATACAAACCTTCAGTATTTTTTGTACTTAACACAATTTATATTATTTTAGCAGCAGGTCATTATACATTTCATGATTAAATAGTCAATCACATTACTTTTCAACTAGGCATACTCCTGACTAATGAGGTAATGGTGGTTTAGGTGTGCATTTTAAAACACCACATCAGAATGTAAAAGTATAAAACGTAAATAAGAACTGAGTGACAAGTAAGTAAAGACAACACATCAACGTTCCCAACCTTTACCCGTAACATTAGCGTTAAAGAATAACATCCTAACACACTAACGCGAAGGCACGTCAGGAACACCGGTCGGCCAATTTCTCCCCTAAAAAACAATGTTACTACAAATGGCGAAAATACATATTACGTACATCACAATGTGATTCTTTGTCATATTTTATCTGAATTGCTATTTATTCGATATTATTAGGCACAGCAATGAACAGGAATTGTTTAGATTTTATATATTTTTATCTTACCGAATTAACAATGAACCAGGCTTTTAAAGCTGTTTAAAAACAGATACGTTATATATTACCATCCCTTCGAAGGCCGATGCTCCCCTCCCAAGCTAGGGTACTTTAAATTGCTGCCTGGAGAAATTAGTTTTGGAAAATTTGTTACGCATCTTAGGCATCTTTACTGCAATATGAATGAATTGAGGAAAATATACGACTCTGTCGTCCTAAACTGTAAAAACTGGGATTGGGCTAACACATTTTGGCAGAAAGTGCTAGTAACTCAAAGCAAAAATGATTCAATAACGCCAGATGACTACTAATTTGACTTGAATTTATACACAAGAAGCAATTTTCTACCCACTTCTACAGTTTTCACCAAATAACCGCTCAGGAACAGCTAATGATAACTGGGCTAGAGGCTCGGCAGTAAATACGATCAATATGGAAAAACGATACAGAAATGGAGCCTAATTCTGATTTTTGCATTTTCCTCCAAAACGTTGTTGTTGGGCTTACTTTTAAGTCACTCCTCTGTATCCATTTTGTGCAAAAGGGAATAAGCAATGTAAGTAGCGCTGATAATCAAGCAATACGTGTCTAGCTATACAAACATACATTAAAAAAATGTTTCTAGTTCAATAAGGTTGTAACGCAATACAAGCGCTGCTTCATGCACTTAATTCAAAATCTTGTTGAACTTTAAATATGTTTATTTTATTTTACCGCTTACATATTTACGTTTGATGTCGACTGCATCCATTGGTATTTGTGGAAGTAGTGGGAAAGAAAATTTTAAAGAGAAGATGGAAAAACTACGTTTGCATGTTCTTTTCCACCAAGAACAAGTATTGCGTGCCAACGTCGAAGAAGCATAATAACAACAACACAAACCTTAGGTGCGATTCTAGTTGTAAGCATGCCAAATGCTACAGTTTTAAAATAAAATATTTTAATTACACTCCAAACAAGCAGCTTTTATTAGGTGACTCTTTCCGTTATATCAATATTTGTATGACAATAATCAACACATTACATACATACTTATATTTACACTATCTTGTGAATGTGACGGAGCATTCTACTACGATAAAAACGAGTATTTAGAGTATGATTTATAGAGAATAAAATAAAAGTGAATGAAATGTTGCATTTTGTTGTGTTTTAATGGTTTAGTTGGAAATTGTTTTCTGTTGTTCTTATAGAGCTTTTTGCTGCAGCAACTGTATTATCAATAGTAAGTTTTGTCAAAATACTGGTCTTGTTGCTCACTACTAATATTTGCGTTGTGATTTTTGTACGGCTGTTGCTTCATTTTAATTATAACAGTGCGCATTCTACAATATTATCTGTAATGCAGTACATTGCATAATAGACATAAATATCAAATGAGTACTGTTTTTGCTCTGTATAATACTTTTCAGTGTAATTTTTTTAAAGTAACGGTAATTCCTAATGTAATAAATTATGTAGATAGGTAGGAATAAATAAAGAGTATGGACGATAAATGAAAAGCTCAAGACGGAGTAACCGTACTGACTAACCCTGCATTTCATTCTGTAGAAAACAAAACTCCCGACAATTGCACTTACAAACTTCTGATATGATAAATTTGTAAGTTATCCTTAATTTTTTAAATATCTTCATCAAACTACCACTATCAAAAGTAAGTGTACATCCACATATATTTAACTCTTTGCTCATGTTGTAATGATAAAAATGTGAAATTCATTTGTGGGATTTTGTTAGTTTTTACTCTATGCAAATCAAAATATTTATTGAAACTTACTAATAAACAAACTAGTCACGGAGACCGGGGTTTTGATTTGCTTGGAGTTAGGTTATGTGTACTAGGTTTGGGTTATTCGGGGTTCTTTTCATGACCACGTTGATAATGTTCTGTCTGCACGTAAGCTTTAAAGCATTTACTAAGAACATTGTACCGTGATTTTAACAATTATTCGGCGATGTAAACCATCAGGAAGCGTCGAAGACGTATTCAGAACCTATCAATGTGGTCATTGCTGCCTGTGAGAGTGTGGTAGTCTTCCCGGTCTCCTACAGGCTACTATTCTCTCACAACAATCTCATGCGTGAGGTTGGGGCATTTTGTTTTTTTGTTTCAGGGTTGCAGCTGTTGTTTGAGATGCTTTGTAGCTTCCGATTTCAAATTTTTTCGAAAAAGCCACCTATTTATTTTCAAGTCTAGGAGTTTTCTACAATTTTTACTGCATCAAAATATTCAGCAGTGATTTGAATTCCAACAAAACCAAACACAACACTAACTGATTATGAATAAGCTTGGGCATTTAGGAAGTGCATTACAAGGTATGACTTTTTAATTACTTTTGTTAAAATTAAATCATTTAAGACGATTGTAGAACACGACATTCGCAATTTTAAGATGCACTTTGCAACTGCACTGAGGTGACAATTCATTTGACATTGAGACTCATATATCTTCAAGGCAAGTAAATTAATAAAGTACGGAAAGTCGGATCAGCTTTCATCGTTATTGACGTCATCTAGTGCTCGGAACGGGTACACGTGTACCCGGGTAAATGGGTACAAGAACGGGCCCGTGTACAAATTTGTCGTACCCAAACCTAAAGACTTACCCGGGCACAGGTACAGGGGAAGTACCCAAACTATGGGTACGGGTAAGGGTACAGCGGCTTATGATATGAGTCGGACTGACTCATATCATACGCCGCTGTACCCTTACCCGTACCCATAGTACCCCGGACGCAGTGGGTTTGGGTCAAAGTGTGTGCTGAACCCGTATCCGTAGTACCTGGGTACTTTGGGCACTTTGAAAGTTCCCATTTTCTTTCTTATGCTAAGGGTGACGGGGCCGCAATAATTTTTCAACTCGTGTGAATTTTGTTGAGCGCGTTGTGTTTTGAGATTCTGCCACTCCATTTTATTCCATGCTAAGTGGTAGGGCCACTTGTAGTATTCAAATGGAAACTTTTGACGCTACAGTTTAAGCTATTAAACCCAAATAGTGTTATTATTTTTGGAATTTTAACAAGAATACAAGAAACCCACGTTTTGGAATAAAACTCGCCTTCCTAGATTATCGCATTAAAAAAGCATGAAAAAGGTGTATTAATCAGATAAAGTAACTGAATGCTGTGAGTATAAGAATTTGTTTTGGAAAATAATAATTTTTTAGTTGGGATTTAAGTTCATTTAATGTTCATAAGCTACTTAAAAGCTACTTTAAATGGAAAGCGTTGTCGTTTTGGGTTTTTTTAGGAACAGTTCAATCATTTTAATTTTAAATAATTTAATATTTAAACTTTGAATCTCTAAAAACCAGTTTTGCTACCCTTTTTTTTTTTTTTTTTTTTTTAGAATACAACGACTAATCGATTCGCAGTAACACAATTTCAAAAAATACAATATTTGATGTGACTGTATTCTAAGAAACTCACTTAAATAGCAACATCAAGAACCAAAGAAACCTTTTGCAAGATTTTAGATCCATATGCATCTATTTGTTTTTTTTAAGTTTCATAATATAAATAACTTTTTTTTTTCAATTGAATAAATTTTTACTTATTAACAATTTAAAAAAATATTATTAACCTTCAATGATTCACTTGTACCCGGGTACGGGTACAGTTGGAATGGTTACGGTTACGGACCCGGAAACATTGGGCACTTTTACATTTCGGATTTGGGGTACAAAGACTGGTAAGGATACAAAAACTGGCTTACATAATAGATACGGGTACGCCAAAAATTGGAACGGGTACTGGAACGGGTCCACGATTTTTGTACCCATTCCGAGCACTAACGTCATCTGGTTGCCAGATATTTCTGCTGCAGTCTAAATCTACACAAATAGTATCAACTTCAGCAGTACTAGGTCGGGCAAACGTGCACCGCTTTTTATTGAAATAGGTGTTACATGAAGGGACTCCACTACTAAGAAAATAGCACTGTGATAGTTTTTAAAAATTTTGAGCTGGGCACATTTTAAAATTTGGAGAAAAGAGCATGTGGAGCTTATGGAGTAAACAAACTTCGTGCCATCTTTTACACTTCTACTTTGGCACCAAAAACTCCTACTCAAACTTTACTTTTGCGATTGTCCGTACCTCATTACTCTACTTGCCTTGACATAATATGCTATGGAACATAACATTTAAACGACATATTATATGCAGTCAGTGCTGTCAGCACTGAACTAGTGTTGTAACTTATGCACATTGTAAGTAGTATGTACCTTTTCTTATGGAATTTAACAATTTTACATCGCAAAATATTGTGCACAACTTCAAAAACAATTGTGCACATTCACAGATTGTTCACAATTGATCAAATCTGACGATCTCCATTTCCTGTTAAATTCAAAACTGACTATTATCTCCATTTCTTGCTAAAGGCGTCGCTATCTCCATTTTTCACGAAATAACAAGTAAGAAGACTGCGAACCTGTATATTTAACAATTTCGTGGGATCCCTGGGTTGTTGTCCGTAAATGATGCGATCAAAATTTCTTCATCTCTAAAACCCTATGACACCCCTGTGTCACCCTCTGTGGTACCCTGGTAACTTATTAACCATTGCGTAAATGGTCATCTTTAACAATACCCGACTAGTTCATAATAAATAATGGTTAAAAGTGTTGAGAGTTTAATTATTCATATAGGCAAATCTAACAAGAAGTCGTCCATACACGATGTCGTCGGTAGGATCAGTAGGTCTAGTTGAGTGTAAATGATATCCCATGTTAAAAATAGCCATTTACGCTATGGTTTATAAGTTACCAGGGTACCTTGCATATGGCCTTAGAAATGGGAAAATTTTGGTGAAATCATTTACTGACGACCCACAAACTTAATAACACACAAAATTGGCAAATATACAGGTTCAACTTTCCCCTCATTATTTTGTGTAATGTGGAGATAGTCATTTTTGCTATCAGCAAGAAATGGAGATAGTCAGTTTTGAATTTAGCAGGAAATCGAGATAGTCAGATTTGATCCTTCGCCGACGGTATATTGATGACGATTATAAGTTCAGATGAGTGCACGGCAAGTCTGAAGTAAATTAAAACCAATTAACAAAACACAAGGTGGGCAACTTGTTTTTGACGATCCTTGCAGGCCATAAATACCAATTTTATTACATAATCAATCGTAACGAGTAATATACCAAAATAAAGGCAAATCTTGGGAGGTTTATTTAGTACCTCAACCATTTATTCGACGTACATCAATAACAATATAAGTGACAAAATGGAATAACTAACCGAAAGGCATTTTTTAAAACAAGTTCAGGTTTAGATACCCTTCTTATTACTCAGATTTTTTGAGGGTTGTGAGCAGTAGCGAGCACACGGCGCGTGTTCTCGTAAAAATATGAACTTGTATAAAACCAAAAAATAAACTTGCTTATTGTTCCAGTGACCACGTAGGCACAAAAAATATATTATATTCCGTGTATGATTGAAGAGGACGTACTTGGAAGACAAGGCTGGAGACTGAATCCTCTTGGCTGGCCGATTAATTACACTTCACAAAACATCCAGCAAGGTTTCGGTCGCAGCGACCTCAAGCACCGACAAATACCGATAGCCATGTAGAATCAATTGCTTAGTGAGCAGCAAAGCAGTATAGTCACTGTCATTCACAGCGTCGGTGGAAATAATTTGGTAAGTACTTAAAATTCTTTTTCTATAATTAGTAAAACAGCTTAGAATTTCCAATCTAACCCAACCAGATACTTTGATTAGTAAAATTCCTAGTGTTCGGTGCTGCTTACGATCAGTCAAAGATCTATAATTAGTCATATCATTTATGATTTAGCGTTATTTGTTTTTTAAAATTCAAATGCAAGGATTTCCTATTCCAGTACGTTCTGTGTGCCACTAATTTTATTAAGTCAGTGTGTCAGTTTGCACTGTTGCACAATTGGAAAAGCCTTACAGCTCAGTATACACAACATTCCAGTATTTTTGCTTAATTAGAACTAAAACAATTTCATACAAATTATTGGGAAGTTTTTTAAAGTTTACCTTTTAATAATTTAGTGAACCTGAAGCATATTAATATTCATATAACTTACTTGACAGTTCAACTAGTCTGAGATGTTGACCAATAATACATAGTGTAATGGTTTAACAGTCGGTTTCGGTTATTACCATGTGTTCATTTGCTGGGTGGCACATAAAATACTTGTATAATGCTAGAAAATGCTAGGAATTCCGATTGTGACTAACCTTAAGATTGTGATGTGACTGACTAAAAGGTAAGTAAAAAAACGAAAATAACTATAGGTCTATGTACACACGTATGTTCGTCCACAGGACATAATCATAATAATAAAATAAATTTTAAAGGTTAGCTAAATGGACATATTTTTAGAATCACACTTCAACCCAGCAGCCTAGGTGATTGCTATTTAATCATGTGTGCCACACTGTAATGCATGCTGCAAGAAGTGCAAAATATGCTATGCACAATTGTAAAAACTTAACTATACTAAAAGTATAGTACAGTTTAAAGTTTAAAATATTTTAAGCTTGACATACTAACACCCCGCATAATTTTCCATATTTTCATAGTTCACATTATACCACGTGCGTATAGTATTCTGAATTTTAAAAACGTGAGAAATCGTGTGCATGTGTGACTGCGTATTTCAGAAGAAAAAAAAAGAGAAAATCGATTATTAGTATTATTTAAGGTTTTGAGAAAAGGTGAAAATTGACTATTTTGAAAAATGTGAGAGCTTTTACATTTCCAAAAAAAGGGAAATTACATCAATTTCTATATCTTATCATACAAAAATATAAGTGTTTTATTTTTATTTGATATTCAAAAACGACTTTTACACATATTATAATCAATTATATTTTGGACTTCAAAATAGTCTAACTCTTTCAAGTATTCTGTATTCTAAAATTTTCAAATATTTAAGTTCTATTACCATTAGTTTGCTTTGGCAGGTGGGGGGGGGGGGAGGGGAATTGTAGATAGGAGTTTCCGCACCTGTAACCACAGTCGGGACCAGCACTAAAAGACATAAGATATCAAACCAATACGGAATGCAAAGCAATTTAGAAGGAAGAAACATTGTACGGCGCATTTTAGTTTGTACTTTTTGGTTTTTTTGCTGTGTTGTATTGTGTTGTATAGGGAGGCGTAGTAAAGGAACAATGATGTATTCTTAAATTCTTTTTTCAACGTCTTTCATGATAGAATGTTCGTATGTTGTGGTTGTTGGTGGTGGTGTGGTGTGGCGTTGGGTGAGATGTATGCTGCAGTGGGAAAGTATAGTATAAATCATATTCATAAAATGTAAGTACGAATGAGATATTTTAAAGGGGTTAACCAGGTATGTTAGTCTTACTAGTTAGTGCTATTATAGCGTTGCTAGTGCTAGTGGCAGTGCGAGCGAGCAATCCAATGTAATTCCATTCCCTCCTCCGTAATCTTAAGATGCTGGGTCTGACTATAGTGAGATGGGTGTAAAATGTACAATGTATATATATATATATATATATATATATATATATATAAAAGTTAGTATAATATTATAAGCATAGTCATAGTTTTGAAGGAGACGCATTGTGTGTGTAGCGTGTGTAGTGTAGTGGATGGCACACTATAAATATGGGTTGTACTATATATGACACCTAAATAATAGATGTATATCCATTGCGAGCCTATACTTATGGTTTACAAGTTTATAAGCTAATATAAGTATAAGAGTGCACACAATTATATACTTGGCTAGGCACGCAATAGAGACGCAAGAGGAAAAAAAAGCCAATCCCTTTTCTCAGGTGGTTTTTGGTTTGACTGACGATGAGATAGTGTGTATATACTGTCTTCCCTTATGCCTTATGTTATGTGTGTATGTGTGCTTCGTTTCTCGAGACACTGCGAGGGTCTCGTTGAATTCTTATTTTGTTCGTCTCATTCAAGTCTGAACTGCACACCTGGTCATTCAACTACCTGTTGCTCTCGTCTTCCTCGTGCAACTTACTAACCAATATACACAATCCCAAAGCCAGAATTTACAATCCTTAAATCCTTTGACTTTATATAGGAAACTGAGTGTGAGTGCGGTTTTAAGAGTTTGTGCTCGAGATTTTTCACATTTTTCCACACTCTCAATCACTGATTTGTAGATTTGTCCCTCAAATTTTGATAGAAACAACGAAGTTAAACACACAAGTCAGAATTTCCTGGATTTAATTCCGACAAGAAAAATCAAGACATTTACGTCTACTACTACACTCACACGAGTCTAGGTTCTCGTTCGTGACACATTTCCTATACCTGTAATTTCAGGGTAGAAACTGAGCACGTCTTTACAACCAGAACAACTCGCTCGCTCAGCAGCGCGCACGCTTTACGTTACCGTCTCCTGGTTTTAATTGAAATTTGAAACAGCTACAAGTAAATACGGTTTAAAAGTAAAGTAAAGTATTTTTTTCCCGTACTCTGAAATTGGATTTGGATTTAGACTCTTGAAACTATATTTAAGTGAGTGTGTATAGTATATTGAAGTGGAGTGCCGTGCCGTGTGTGGTGTGCTAGACAATAGTAGGTTAAATAGTTTGTTTATTGGCCGTGACAAAGATAAAGATTTTTTTTTAAGTTGACAAGAGCGGATCATGAGGATTGCTCACTTTAAAAGTGGAAGAAGCTCTCGAATGGAAATCTGTACAGTCGTGGAATTTTGATTGTTTTCGTCTGTTGTCATTGTCAGTAAAGAAGAAGCTATACTGTACGGTGAACTCCAGGGTATAAAAAAAAGGACGACAGAAGGACAGACCAATAAAGGAGCTATTTCTTCAAAACATGGGCTAAATGCTAAAGGCTCAAATCAAACAATTTACAAATACAAAACTAATTACAATACTACAAACATATAGACTGTGAATATCGACGTGTACTGACTGCCTGTCATGTTTGTAGTGTGAGATTTTAACACTTTAAAACTTGATCCGGAAGAATCAAATTTCATATCGAAATCCACAGTGAACTGAAACAAAGAATTTAAGGGAAGAAATACATATATATATATTGTATTGTTAGTACAAATCCTCTATCTTCTCCTCACCGTTCCCCTGTGCTTTGGTTCAACTTGAATTCCTGCGAATTCCCCTTCCAACTTCAGCTCCAACAGTCCGAGATTAACCTTTTGGTTTAGTTAATTGTTTTGAGACAGTTTTTGTTTTGTGAATGTTTTTTTTTTGTACCTGTGAAACTGCAAAATTTGGAATACATCAAAATTTACAGCTGAACGATTTGATCATGATTGCACTGGCATCTTTTCAATTTTCAATATAACGTCTCTTCCTTGCCGTTAACACTTGATTGAAAATATCCGACAGATCCCATAGGGCTTCATGCTGACTCTTTTCATTTTGATAGGAGCAGAAAATTGATTTGTTGTCTGTGTGAGGAAGTATTGACTCCTAGACGTTCAAATAAATACAAAGTTACAGAATTTGAAATGGCAGTGTGTCTCTGTGACAGACGTTTAAACCTAAATTAGCATAGAAGACACAAACATATTATACGCAATTACGAAAAAGTAAAAAAGGCAGGCACTGCTTTTTTGGTTTTCATTGTCAAGGGTTTACCCATTTTTTCCTGTGGTGGATTCAAAGGGCTTACTGTAGGGAAACGCATTTTTGTGTGAGCTAAAAGAAATCAGAATGAGCTGAGACTTAAATTTGTGATACAAAAACGAGTACTGAGATTGAGATTTTGTGCAATTTAATACTGTATAGTATTTGCGTGTAGGACTTTGTATATATAGAAATAAAATAAGAACGATATAACAACGAGTACTATCAATAGTCAGCAGTCATAAAGAAAAGGAACTACTGTGCTCTGCTTTTGGCTCGTAGCATAATTCTGTTGAGGGAAATATCACTCAAGAAATGAAGAAGGACTGTGGAGTGAATTGAATTTGAAGAGAACTCAAGACACCACCAATTAAATTACCATTCTTCTCTCAAGACTCTCAATAAGACTCATCTGACCGTGTGGGAGTATATTATAATACTTACCTTGAAAAAAAATTTTTTTTGGTCAATTGTTTAAATTCAGTCCGCCGTACTACCACACACATACACATACAACCCTACCTTAAGCAGACGAAGAAGGTATTGAAGATCAAAAAACAAGATATCGTTTGCATATTGTCGTATATACATATTCCTATTCCTGTGTATAACGCAAATTTAGCACTCGACAAAGAGGCTCAGTAACACAAAACATACAACACAACAATACACAAGAAACTTAAGAAAAAAGCACTTAGGAGGTTGATGAAGCAAAATACGAGTTATAATCATAAGAGTGGAGCACTGTAATTTGTAATAACAATAATCATTATTATTTGCTATTATTATTGTTTGTATTTGTAATTTAAATCCTCACAGAAAGACAGTAAACGGAACGGAATTTTATCTGCCCCATCTTTTTTCATGGAAATATTTCCTTGAATCTGAAAAACAAATTACAAAAAAAAATACGTATAATTTATAAACCAAGACCACGCCAAACGTTGACGTTAACATACTGATCCCAGTGATCACGACTATTTTAAATTCAACTTCCCACCCGCATGTACAGGAAGATTTCCTTAAAAAAACTACTTCTTATTACATTTTGACGGAGAAAAAAAATAAAAAAATTGGACGTTTTTTAAATATTTTATACTAGAATATTTTAAAAGTGTTCCTTCAAATATACAATTACATACAAAGGATACGCAGGTACAGATTTCATGCTGAGCTGTGATAGAACTTGTTTTCTTAAAAGCCAACCAAATCCAAAGCTAAAAAGAAGAAGGAAAAACCACATGTTGAGTTCTCTGTTAGGATCAGCATCAGCAACGTCACTCGCCCGTATTCGTATTTGTCATTGAAATTGTCAGACAGCAGCGTCTTGAATGTCCAACCGAGTCCAACTCCTCCAACAAGGCACAACACCATCATCAAATCAAAATCAGATGAAAAAAGCTGAAAGTGGAAGTCATTGAAATTTTGGTGTGAGCTAGTCTCTCTGTGTCCATCCTTTTCCTCTTGATCATCGTCATCATCCCATCTTGAGTCAGTATCAAAAATATATTTAAATGAATTCCTTTTTAAATTGAATTCTTTTATGAAGTGTGTATACGTATAGTGGGAAAAAAGAAAAGGAAAAGAAAACGACAGATGTACATGAAAATTCATCTGCTTTGCTGCATTTGATCTGAAGCTCAAGGATAATCTCAAAAGTCTTTAAAAAAAATCAGATAAATAATATCAAAATCCCCAACAATAACAACAACAACCAACAATATAAGCACCATCACAATTTTGATTTCCTAAACTATACTGATAACTTTACAGCTTTGAGACGCTTGAGAAGTCGTCATTGTCATTGCTCTCAATCCGATTCTATATTTGTCCATTTGAATTTGTAATTTACCTAAAACGGTCACGTCGTCTGCGGCTACTGTCACTGTCAACGTCAAGTGAGTCTTATCGTTTTCGCTCGTGTCAAGTCTAGACGAAAAAGACGAAATAAAAAGGTTTTATTCAAAATAGTAAGAAGAAGGAAAAAACTTTTACTATTTTATTGTTGTTGTCACTTGATTCGAGGATATTTCAATATTTGGACTTTTGAAGATTGCAAGTATTTTATAGTTTTCCCTTGTAAAAGAAGAAAGGTCAGTTGTGCTCATCTGTCGTTGTCCAGTTTGAATTTGGCTCTTGTTGATTACCAAGTGGGCGGTGGGAATCACTGAAAAATACTGATTATCATAGAAAAGGAGCGCGAGCGATTGGAGTATTGCACGGTTCATAATTTATTGCTCCTCGTTCAATTCCATTGCATGTGCGACCGCGTCATATCCTTCGTGTAGATCTTGAATCTTGATTTTACATCAACTAACTTAAAAGCTCTATAATAAAAATAATAACATATATTAAAACCCACGTCGCTATTGTCATTACCAATCCTCACAATGTCTACAGATTTTGAAAGAATCAAGAATTTGTGCTTAAAACGAGGGGATTTGTGGGAAGACCCCGAATTTCCAGCAGTTCAAGCTTCAGTTTTTTATCATCAAACACCACCATTTCAATTTGTTTGGAAGAGACCAAAGGTAAAACTTTTCAAATCAACTTAACTGCCTACATACTAATATGTTATCTATATTCGTTGTACTTAAAATATTCATTGTTTAGTGGAGTCTTCACACAGTTCGGCTCATAATAACTCAAATTTGGGTATGTACGTTGTCAAGCTTGTAACATGTCTTTACCATTTACCTGTTACCTGGTTGTTGATGAAGCAAGTAATACGTGGAAATCAGTTTCGAGATTGTAGAGATGAGGCATGAGGCAGACAGAGTCGTTTGTATTCGTTATTATACATTCAGTGTTCAGTATTAGAATTAGAATTCAACAACATCGTGGAAGTGGATTGTACTGATACTTCCTCGGATGCTGGCTGGTAGTTAGTGTTCTAGTAGTTGGTACTGGTTAGTAGATTTGGTGTTGATGATTATTGCGTGATTTTGAATAAATGCATAATGTATAACTTGCGCTTATTTAAATTGAATGACAGGACAGGAGAAAGAAAGCCATCAGAGGTGGTCTCAGGATGCTGGTAGTTGGTCATAGTCGTAGTCATAATCGTAATCGTCCTCTTTCGAAGTGATGGTAGTAAAAGTCTTCATACATTCACATTATAAGATGTGATGAGATTATTATATATGTGGAATAGCTTTTCCTCCGAATGTTGTAAGAAAAATGAATTAATATTAACATTGTGTGTATGTATATGTACTTTTCAAAATTTATGAATACAGTCCTTAATTGCGTGTCGCTCATCAACCTGCTACTGTACGCCGTCCATGCATTTCCTCCTTATCCTTAATCCTTTTCCCTTCTTCTCTCAGTGTTCAGTAAGATTGCAATGTAACGTTGTCTGTCTGGGATGTGATGTGATCATGTTGTTGTTCTTGCTGCGTCTTGATCAGATCAGATATGATATGCTTGTTGTGCATGTGTAAAATATCAATTCTCTCATCAAGCTCAAGCTCGTCAACAAAGGGCTTTTTCCACATCTTTTTCAGCAATATTTGATCGTGAAAAGGATGAGGAAATTTAAGATGGGTGTACAGAGATACGGAAAGTATGCAGTTTTGTGTCTACTGACAGTTGTCGTTGCCGTTGTCGTTGTCGTTCTCGTGGATGTTGTTTTACAAGTAGTAAGTACGGAGTAGGTGGTTCGAGTTTGAGATGGAGCGATGTCAATGCGCTTGGTATTTTGTTTCATTTTATTTCCTTGGGTTTTGAATGGTTTCTGGGTTTTTGAGAGTTGGAAGTGATGGTGGTGGTGGTGATCAGGACGTTACGTTGCCCAGGCTCAGGCTCACACGCCAAAAAAAATTAATGAATGAAATGAAATGCAATCTGCAATGAATTTACTATAACTTATAGGTGGGTTGTACTTGTAGTATAACGTATAGAATTGAGACTGCAGCTGTATACGTTAAAATTGCATTAAATTTTAAATGAAAATGTTTTGGTGGTAGTAGTAGTACTCAAATATTCGAAAGTTAATTAACATTTATGTAAAATGAAAATACTTAAGAGTTATAGTGGGTACACAAAAGTACAGAAAGAGGCCTGTGTTTCACTCCATGTTGTATAATGTATATATGTAGGTAGGTATGTATAAAATGATAATCCTAATCATGAGAGTTTCGATATGTTTTGTCTTTTTAAGTGTAGATTTCCAAGTCGATTTGGATGTGGAAGTAGAAATGGAATGTGCAGTATGTATACATATATTCATGGTGGTGGTTGTATTGTTGAATGTTGAGAATGCTGTTAAATACGCTCCATGTGTCAAAAGGGAGCTGTCATCAAAAAATCAAAATAATTTATATAAGTCAGTTACGTAAACCGTGTTAAATGTCAGAGAGGAATTCATTAGGTTATATTATATGGTATTTTGTCTGCCTGCATTTATATATTGTACTGATTCATCGCGTTGCTTGAGTTGAGTTTGGATTGGATTGACGTTAGTAATAAAATTACAATATTCATTGGAAGTAGGCAGTGCAAAGGCATGAGTGGAGTAGATAGAACTCCTGCTGTACTCTACCATTTAGATTTACTATATATGCAAAATAAAAGCAAAGCAAAACAAAAGTTACTACCGGCATAAGGTAAATACATGAGGGACGCCTTGCTCGTGTTGCCCAGCCAGTGCCGAGTCTGTCGTCTGTCTAATAGAATTCCTGAGGAGATAATAATATGTACAGAGATGCAGGAATGACATGGTGAGAGCTACAACTGTAGTCAAGACAGGAGCAGCATAAGAGAAGTAGAAAAAAAAGTAGAAGCAACAGACTAAATTATAATACGAGAGAGGGAAAGGAAAAATTTTAGGGAAATAAAAAATTCTTCACCTGCCAATCATAGCTTGTGTTTTCTGTCTTTATGTATGAGTCCGACCGAGTCCTCTCCTATAATGTGATGATGATTTGTTGCTCAGGTGGTAAAATGTCTTGTTCCTTTTTTCAATTCCTTTGTCGGTTGAAGGGGGGAGAGACAAATTACTGTATGTGGCATATATATATGTAATCTACAATGTATTGCAACATTCATTCATCTCACACCCGTTCCATTACTCCATTACTCACAGTTTTACAGTCTTGAAATATGAATATAGTCATATATTATGTTTTTTTGAGTTTTGAATGCAAATTACAATAAATTGCTAAAAATTATTTTGCTCCAAAAAAGTTAAGGAAGCTTCTTACGTTTACCTACAGACGTGTAGTGTCATTTTCATTCATGATTTCGTTTTTAATAATCCTTTTGCATTTTAATTGACCCAGCAATTAGCAGGATTATTGGGAAGAGGTCACCCAATCAAAAATTGAGAGAATGTACATTTTATTGATCATAGTAGATGGGTGATGAGAGGAGTGCCCACACACCTGTCGATATTTTCCGTACAGTTGCCAATTAAATGTTTTTATTGGTTGGAGAAATTATTAAATACCTTAGCATTACGTAGTACGTTACGCTATAGTTACATTGCATGTATTTAAAGAGAAAATATGTATCGCCAATACACTGCAATCCCGTAGCACGCTCATAAAAATTCTTGTACAAATTAGCATATACTAAAGTAAAAGACTAGGCGTACACAATAAATAAATAAAATATACAAAGGTCTGCACAGTGCACAGTGCAATATTTTTGTAATAATAAAATTCGTATCCGTAATCCTCACGTTGTCTGTAATCTGTAGAGATGACGGAGACGGAGTCAGATCACACAGTTGTGTTTACTACATACACACACAATAACAATAATACAAGCGTCATATGTTCCCCATATTCACACCTTCGGTGTACGTGGTGCGTCGTACGTACTTACGTACTGGTAGTAGCCTTTCAGGTATTGTACATTGAGTATGTATTGTGGCTCTGCGTGTAATTGTAATGGTAATTGTAATGTTTGTACGTTTGTGTGGATAGACTCGACTCGAGACGACCCACTCATTTTTTGGACGTCTGACATTATTTACCTCATGTCATGTTTCATGTCTTTTCCATGTAAATCTTTTTCATGAATTCAAATAAAATACCTATATACCATATATACACACACTCAAATGAACATCAGAGTGACCACTTCAACTCTGACTTGAACAACTCAAGAGCGACTCTCAAAAGAATTTAAAAGTTTGAGGAAGAAGAAGCATTAGCACGTACGCCGTACTCAAAGAAGCGATAAGAGATATATAGAAAGGAAATGTTTTTTAAATGCTTTTAAAGCTCGTAAGAAACGGAAATCGAAAAGTACATTTGCTGAATACAAATGAGGCTGCTATATGGGACTGTGTGTAGACATTTTAAAACTTTTAGTTTATTCCTATAGTTTCCCAAGTTATGAGGAGATAAGAAATTTTATTACGTCTGAATACTATGTAAAGGCACTGTGTATAAGGAGGTATTTATATTTAATAGTATGCAATTAGAAGGAGATGACATAATTAATACATATATACGGATATTTGCAAACCATTGGATGATATAAAACTTGGTAAAATCGTTAGATACTAATTAATTACATTTAAACATCAAAACATTTACAAATTGTAGCAGTATATTTGACAAATTATATTTTGCAAGTTTTTTTGCAGTATATCTTCCTGTGCCTCTGCTTACTATTCTGTTACTTGTTGGAATTAATGATTCCGTGTGGCTGCTGCTATTTCAATTATAATATATTGTCGGCTGCCGAGCATAGTGTGAGCAGACTGCTATACAGTTCAGTATTGAACAAAATGAAAAGGAAGGAGGTGGCGGCTTGGCAAGTCAATTCCTGATGCTTGTACACTATTTATTTTTTTACATGCGAACGCCAAGCCGAAGCCGGTCAGGTGTGCTTTAGGAGAGTATATAACACGGTGTATAATTATATATCTATACTATACGATATAATTGGTTGTTGGTTCGATCATTTGAGGGAGCATTATAGTTTGTTCTGTAGTAGTAGCTCAGCTATTAACTCTGCTTGTGTGCACTCTCATAATCATCATATATAATATTATAATAATCTTGATGTTCTTGGTTCGTGTTAAATAGATAAATACTTTATTAAAAAAATAATAAAAAAAAATTGTGCATGTATCCTTTAGTTACTTTAGTCAGTAAAGTGTAGTGAATGAGTGTGCGGAATTTTTGATGGCTACACTACAAACACACTATACAGAGTATAAGAAATAGGAAAAACGATATAGATACAGCGATTAGGGATATATCACAGAATTATTACCATTGTAGTAGTGCCTAAACATACTACATACCTACCTACTTTACTTTGACTATAGGGCTATAGGATCCTATCAATGACTATGACTCATGAAAAATGGAAAGTTATGTGATGTTCCTAACAACGTTTTCACGATATGCATAAAATGTTCCGATATATAATAATGATGATATATTTTATAAAGTTCCGACCTTTTTTTCCCCTTCTTTCGTCTGAATTCTTCTCTCATCGTCAGTCTCAATCGCCAACCAGGCTCTTGCGTCTCGTCTCAAATGTGACTAAAAGTGAAGGAAGTCAAATATATTATGTGTAGAATGTGTAGAGTAAATAATTTCACGTAAATGAAATGAAAAGCAACTGTAGTCATTAAAATCAACATGTGATTGCAATATATCGCTGTAGTAATATTATTACTGTTACTCATAGCCATAGCTGCCAGTGGCGAATATTTTGAATAATAAAATGATAATATTTTTAGGAGCGTCTGCTCCTCACACAAAATTACCATAACCATAACCATTCCCTCTGCAACTGCTACATATTTCCACATCCGCACACATATACAAATATTTACAATGAAAATGAAAACAAAAGCAATGGAGTCATTTCATTATTATTATGATTTTATTTATTCAGATTCTTGAGATGAGGCTCATGAATTCATGAATATAGAAAGCAAGTCAATGAATTCATTTCAGACTTAATTCAATCAACTTGTGCCAATTGACTTGGACATTCATGTCATGTGATTAGGTACATGACGAGGGCCAAGCCTTCCTTTGGTGACCAGCTGAATATTGAATATGGTCCCCAATTATAGGGATTTACATATAGCGTTCATGTATAGTGTGTTTGGTTTGATTTTTGATTACTTATTAATTTATCCCAGATACTAAATTAAAGTGTTATTAGTGGACACAGTTATATGACAATAAGAGACTCGAAGGATTTTACGTAGAATATCGCTTGTTTGTGTGTGTGTGGGTCAGTCGTCTGTCTGCGTTGAAACAAGAATAAAGGAAGGCAGTGTGTTGGATTTTGAATTGTCTCGTCTGGTGTGATACTGAAACTGATATTTTATGTCGTATGTACTACATGTAGAAAGAGACCGAGGAATTCTTCAAAACAGCAAAATCTAAACAAGAAGCTTGAGTATATAGTGAACATAAAAAAATTAACTTCCTGTAGAACCGGCCCACAATGAATACGAACAACGACGAAGGTGCTACTGTGTTACGAGCACACTCATTCCGTTGTCTTGTCTTGTCCCGTGTCTCATTCATTGAGTAACACTTCTTCGAGTTTCAGATTTTCTGATGAATACAGGTATAGATAGGCACATAGACACTCTCAGCTCAGCCCCTACAAAAACATTTATGTAAATGTACAACTTAAAGTAAATGCAGTAATATTAGGCATTGTATTACCATAACGTTGCACTGTTCTGTTGTATTTATAACTAACTATAGTAAGTCTTGTAGTGTCATGACTTCATCATTATCATTCTCCCGTCTTTCCAACTTACAAATCGAACCATACTAGGGGCGGATCTATAAATATTTACTGGGGTGGGCAATGAATATCGTGAGTGAGAAATCAAAATCATCCATAATTAAAATGAGCTACGTAAAAAAAACTGGTGGACATAGATGCGCCAAATGTTATTACGAGTTTTTTAAAAGGTGCAAAATTTTATAATTACATGTTTTTAAAAAGTGCAAAATGTTATATTTACATGTTTTTAAAAAGTGCAAAAAGTTATATTTACATGTTTTTAAAAAGTTCAAAAAGTTATATTTACATGTTTTTTAAAAGTGCAAAAAGTTATATTTACATGTTTTTAAAAAGTGCAAAATATTATATTTACATGTTTTTAAAAAGTGCAAAAAGTTATATTTACATGTTTTTAAAAAGTTCAAAAAGTTATATTTACATGTTTTTTAAAAGGTGCAAAATTTTCGAATTACATGTTTTTAAAAAAACAAGTTATACTTACATGTTTTTAAAAAGTGCAAAATGTTCTGTTTATATGTTTTTGAAAAGTGCAAAAACGTTCTATTTACATGCTTTCAGGATCATGGTATTTGAATTTTTTAGTATACATAATATGTGGATCTTGGTTTAAATACCCTTATGCTAAAAAAATCATTTTGGGGTGAAGAAACTTCCCTGTTGCCCACCCCTGGATTCGCGCATGAACCATACCACAAGTGTATCGAGTAAGTGCACACAGATAGACTGTACACATAAGATTCACAATAACTCTATTATCAAGTTTGTACAGTATGTCTGCGTTAATGTTTTAGAGGAGTGTGTCGAATCATTTCATATTATTGAGAGAGAATTAAAAAAAAATAACCTGCCTCCTTATTCACGAGTCCAATACTCATCTCCGCCAACACTCTGTATCAGATATAACTTGTTTCTAATCGATACGACGATCATGATCAATGAGGAGAGATAAGAATATAAACACTTTAGTAAATGAATAATGAAGTATAAGAAGTGGGCTCACAGTCAGAAATTAAAAACGCGTATCTGCTTTCTACGCTGGAGTGTTCTGTAAAGGGATACATTTTCCATTGATATAGAAGTCCACAATCCACGAGCACCTAGTAGGTGGATATATCTCTGTACAAATATCTATATAAATTTCAATATGATTGAGAGTTAGATAAAACCTTCTGCATCCTTATATTCAAATTAAGTAGGAACGTATTTCCGAATAAAGTTGATTGTGATTGAAAATGTAGATGTGAAAAGTGTTTGTGAGAGAGATTATATTATATTAAGTACCTACATCATTGGCAAATTGTTTTTATTACATTTTAAGTATTTCAAGTTGGAAGTCGTGTGGAGGTGAGATGTGGGCAGGGTGACAGAGTCCTCATATGCATGTAGAGGTATTAAATGCTGGGTTCATTTCGTGTATTTTTGTGGAGTAGTAGTTTGTTTCCCACAATACAAGAATCGTACCTACTATATTATGAAGTTCTGAGAGTTGTATAAAAATTCAAAATAGTTGATCAATTTGTTGACACAATAATTCAATTCAAGATTATCATCAAGAAAAGTGATCAGAGTTATCGTTATATAGGCTTAGGAAACTTGCCTAGAAGCTGTCAAGAGATGTTTTGTTGTACAGTGAGATCAGTGGGGATGAGGAATAATAATGGATCTCGAGATTTTTTAAAGGATTATTTGATAACTCCTTTCAACTGATGATCGAGTGTTACTTTGCAAAAAAAAACGGCCAAGAACTTAAGACGATTAACTTGTATCGTGGCAGCAGCTATGGAACAGCAACTTTTTTTGGCTTTGATTTGATTTGTTAGTCAAATAATATGTCACTGATGTCCAGCTATAACTTAATTTTCAATATTATTTGAATGGCTTTGTGCGTAGAGAGTAGACTAGAGCACAGTTTGTTGACTACCTCGTGACCTTTCCACTAAATCATTTTGTGACTCTCTAGACTGCAGTAAATTGTAACATTCGTAGTCACTATATCTTTTGCCGTTGTTGATTTTGATAGTTTCAAATCGTGTGTACTCGTATATTTTATCGTATATCTCGCCGTCCGTCTTTTCAAGCTATACAAAGCAAAGAAGGTTTACACATCTTTTGTACGTTTGTAGTTTTCAATCCAAATTCAACTCCAGCCATTAAGACTGCTAAAGTGTAGACTTCATAATGTGTAATATGCTTCATTGCTGTAGTATTATTTTGTATTTAAAAAGTTTGTCTTGAGGGAAACTTGAAACATGCAGAAAAAAGTCAGGAAAGAAATGATATAAATTGTAATAATTGTATTCATCCTGTCACAATCACAGATCCTGTCCAATCCCTAATTCAACGAATGTTGAATCGTTGAGTGTGAGTTGTTGTGAATATCCATTCTTATAAAATTTAATGTAGTCCCGCGGCTTCGTCTTCGGCTTCGGCTGGTCACAAGAAAAAAAAATGTGCGCTCTCTTGAGTCATTCAGACACACACACACCAGTACAGTGCCAGTTAATATATGTATAATAGTATAATTAACATGCTTGTTGCAGTTTTATGGCTCCATGCAGAGGATTATACATATACACATTGAGACACATTAATATTAAATATATATACATTTCAAATGAATTGAGTCGTCTTTTTTTGAATTGGAATTCCAAGATCTCTTTTGAAATGAGTTGACTTGACAAACGACGGAGTGCATGACGAGACGTGAGGATATTATACTTACCTTTTTGAATACGAAATTTGAAACCAAGACGGAGAAAGTTTCATTCAATGAATAGAATTTCAATTGATGGAAAATTCACACACTTAAACACAATATTAAATACACAAAGTTATAAAATATGTTATTACTACTCCTACTACTGCTATTACCTATTATTACTATTAAGCTAACTTCAATTCTCTGGCTCTATTATTGCGGCTGTGCTTCATGTTGGTGGTAGAATTTTAGACTGCCAGAGGCAAACTATTGTGTGCGTTTTGGCTATTAAATATACGTACTAGTTAGTACGCACAAACGCATAATGTGCGGCAAATGCATTTAAAAACACACCGTCGATGATTCGAAATTGAAGGGACATGAATTTGCTTCTAACAAAGAATGGAAGGCAACCGACTTGATCGGTCACAGGCCACGTTGACTTTTGGTGTCGTTGTTGTTAATTCTCTGTCGGGACCCTTCATATATTAACTAAGCGATCTCTCAGATCTCGTGTGTTCTCGTAGCTGTTTAAAAGTAAGCGAAAGCGCCAAAAATTCGTTCGATCTCTCACTCTTCTCTCAGCTCTCGTACGAACACGTTCTCACCATGAGTGCGGAAAGCAATAATGGCGTCTCCACGCCGACATCGGACAATTCTAATAATATCTTGAATAGTGACCATATACCTGTTATTTCCGAGAATTCTACAGTAACAAATGAACAGGTCACTGTGGAATCGCTGGCCAGTACTATTGGCAGCTTACTTTTTCCACAATTTAAGTTATTAATTGATCAAAAAATATCCGAATCTGCTGCAACCACCAGCACCAGCAGAATTCGATCTAAGAATGATTCTACTTGTGCAACCATAAGAACCACTAGTCAGAATAAAGTTGGACAGTCTGGTCAAAGTCAGAAGCGTCAAGTTGACGTACCTAATGATGAGATTGTACTTAGTGATTCAGAGTCAGGAGAAATTGAATCTGGTAATGAAAGTGAAAGTGGAAATTGGGAACCTCCAGCAAAAACAAAAAAGTTAGCTGAGTTTAAATTAAAGACGAAACTGTCCAACGAGGAAAGGAAACAGATTTTGACTGAATTTCCATTACCAAAATTGACGGTGGCATCCATGCCCGTACTTGATCCTTCCTTCTCCCAGTTGTTTAAACAACGGAGAATTAACACACGGTAATTAAATGGCCAAATCATTTATACATTAAATGGTAGTATTGCTATTATTTTGAGAATAATTTAGTAGGTTCCTATCTTATGCGTACGCCCATTATTTTGTAGAAAAATCACGGGCCTGGCACCACTCGAATCAGTTCAACGGGCCATGCTAGATTCTCTCGGTCCACTTTTGAATCTCCACTCAATCTGCCTTGAGGCAATGGATAGTGAAGAAGCACTTGACCCACACGGTGTATTAGAAATTGCCAAATCTGCTATTTCTCTTCTTGGTAATGCCAATACCCGAGCAATCTATGAGCGTCGGAAAATGCTACTTGCATCTCTAAATCCTCAACTTACTTCATACGCATCTGCTGATTCTGAAAATCCCACTTCCACTGACTTATTCGGACCACAGCTACGAACAAAAATCAAAGAATCAATTGAACTCAACTCTGATATTAATCAGCTTGAGCGCACCTTGCCAGCACCTACACGTATGTAGTTAACTAAAATGCGTGTTAAGGCAATATTATTGTTTTATGTTAACTCTCGCATATGACAAGTTACTATTAAAGCAATTGTTGTTTGTTTCTACGTAGCCAAACGCGGACGCTACTACGACCAAGGATTTTCTAATTTTAGAGGAGCACGCGGTGGTCAAAGAGGAATAAAGTTTTTTCGAGGTCGCGGCAACCGCAGCCTTTCAAGGGGAAGGGGATACATGTCATCTCGCGGTTTCAATCGAAACAATTAAGGTGATATTCTAGTAATGCCTAACAGTGAAACTAATACCGTACCCATTATCTCTGGCCGCTTAAATAACTATAAAATGTTTTGGAATTCATTGACTAATGATCCGTGGGTTTTGGAAGCCATATCTGGCTATCGTCTACCTTTCACTAGCAAACCTAATAAGTACTTAAACCCTGCCCCGCATGCCATTAGTCGGTCACAATACTCGGTTGTAGATGACGAGATTCAAATTTTACTAGACAAAGGAGCAATAGAAGTTACAACTGATCCATTTTTTGTACATCAAATATTTTTTGTTCATAAAAAAAGTGGTGGCTTGCGTCCTATAATTAATTTAAAGCCACTAAATAAATATCTTGAATCAAATCACTTCAAAATGGAACAAATAACCTTGTTAAGAGACCTGTTGGAGCCAAATATGTGGATGGCAAAAATAGATTTAGAAGATGCCTACTTTACTGTCCCCATCCACGAAGATGATAGAAAGTTTCTTCAATTTTACTGGAACGGTACTCTTTATCGTTACCGGTGCCTACCTTTTGGATTGTCTACTGCCCCGTTTGTATTTACCAAAATACTCAAACCAATTGCGGCATTTCTAAGGAAACGTGGTCTTCGGCTCATATTATATTTAGATGATTTGCTACTTTTGGCATTATCAAAGCAATCACTGATAGACGAACTAAAATTATGTGTAAATACATTTGAGTCGGCTGGATTTATAATAAATAAGAAAAAATCCCTACTGGATCCCACTCAGTCAATTGAATTTCTTGGGTTCGTAGTCAACTCGATCACAATGACGTTTGGCACTCCGATTGCAAAGTGTGAAATAATAAAGTCTGAGACTAGTTTTCTTCTACAGGCTCAATCCATAACAGCCTGCCAATTAGCAAAGTTTATTGGGACAATCAACTCGTTACTTTCAAGCCTAAGGACGGCGTCCTTGCACATTCGTGTCCTACAACGACAACTAATCACACAGCTGCAGGCCGGAAAAAAGTGGGACGATCCCTTTCTTTTATCCAAGACAGCCGAAACAGAGCTAGAATGGTGGAACTCAAACATACTTCAAATGGGTCCATCACCAATTCAACTAGAGAAACCATCGTTCGTAATAGAAACGGATGCCTCGTTAAAAGGATGGGGCGGACGAATCGAAATGTCATCAACAGGGGGATCCTGGTCAAAGGCAGACATAAAGGCGCATCCCCACATCAACTCTCTAGAACTTCTAGCAGCATTCCTTTCACTCCAGTCTCTAGCCAAGGAACAGTCAAACTGCTCAATATTATTAAAGATGGACAACAAAGCTGCTGTAGCATATATCAACCATCTAGGAGGAACCCGCTCGGGCCGACTAAATTCAGTAGCTCTGGAAATATGGGATTGGTGCTTGAACAGGAACATATGGCTTACAGCGGAATACCTCCCGGGAAAGCAGAATATTTGGGCAGACTGGGAATCCCGAAATGTGACCGACTCCAGCGACTGGAAATTATCAAAAAAGGTGTGTCAGTCCTTATTTCACTTTCACCTTGCATGCAAGGTAGATCTATTCGCCAATCGCCACAACCATCAACTTCCACATTATTGGAGTTGGAAACCGGATCCTCATTCGGTAGGGACAAACTCACTAACAGTGAACTGGAAGGGTATGCAAGGGTACGCCTTCCCCCCATTCAGCCTTGTCGGAAGATGCTTGAAGAAGATTCAGCAGGAGGAAGCTACGATTCTTCTTATTGCCCCGTTGTGGCCCAACCAACCTTGGTTTCCCTTCCTTCTCCACTTGTTGTTTCAACAGCCCATATTACTTCCCATGACGTGGGATGTACTAATGAGTCCTACAGGGTTGACTCACCCTCTTGTGGACCAACAGAGTCTACAACTAGTTGCCTGGCCAGTAACGGGCAACCCGACAGCTCACCGAGACTTTCAATTAGAGCAACAGAGCTTCTATCCAACTCAATACGACATGGAACTAGAAAATCATACGCATCGGCCTGGAACTCCTTCTGTCGCTGGTGTAGTGAACGGAACCAGGATCCATTTCCAGTCTCTGTTTCCGCTGTAATTAACTACCTATCATTCTTAGAACACGATAAAAAACTTTCTTACCGAAGTATAAATCTACACCGCTCGGCTATATCTCATTACGCACCCGAGCTAGATCAACAGTCGCTGGGGAAAAACCCAATGGTGATCCGACTAATGAAAGGAATTTTCAATGTAAATCCCCCCCAACCCAAACTTTTGTCGTGTTGGGATGTTAGTACTTTAGTTAAGCATCTCGAGTTGTTACCTCCTAATGACCAACTAACTCTAAAACAGCTTTCAATAAAACTTGTGACTCTTCTGGCAATTACTAATGCCGACCGCTCTTCGGACATTCGTGCATTAGACATTTCATCGCTTCAATACACCCCAGAAGGAGCACTGTTTAAACATCTTCATTTAAAGAAAACTTCATCAGCTACATTTATGCCTGACGCTTTCTATCCTTGTTTTGAGTCAAATCCAAATGTTTGTGTTGTAAAAGCTCTGCGTCTTTACATTCAAAAAACTGAATTATTACGTAGTTCTACTAGATTAATCGTATCATTCATTAAGCCCCATAAAGAGGTTTCAACTGCAACGATTTCACGTTGGATTTTGACTGCTATGTCCGAAGCGGGAATCGACACATCTACATTTAAAGCTCACTCCACCCGTGCGGCCTCTACTTCTATGGCTAGAGCAGCTGGGGTCAGTATGGATGACATCCAAAATTGTGCAGATTGGACAAACTCAAATACTTTTATGAAATTTTACTACCGCCCTAGACACTCTAATGGCATGGCAACGGCGGTTTTGAACTCTACTGGTACGCTTTGAAGTCGCTTAGTTAATATATGAAGGGTCCCGACAGAGAATTTATAATTTGACAAGGGCTCGAAGAGCCTGATGTTAAGTTGAAATTCTCTTAGGGACCCGGAATATATTAACTAACCCACCCTCCCTACCCTATAGAAATATTTGGTATCTGAATTTTAGTTAATATATTCCTTTTTATTACTTACAGGAGGTCCCTCTCAATGATTATTACAACCTCAAGTATAACTGGGACGGTGGTGTATTTTATTCCTCACTGAATTACTTACTTGTTATACATTTAGCACAAATAAAATAATATTTTTGTATTCGATTTGCAGCAATCTTGTCTGTCATCCACAAAATTTATTAATCATGTTTTAATTAGTTACATACTTCGCTTCGAGAAGAGTGAGAGATCGAACGAATTTTTGGCGCTTTCGCTTACTTTTAAACAGCTACGAGAACACACGAGATCTGAGAGATCGCTTAGTTAATATATTCCGGGTCCCTAAGAGAATTTCAACTTAACATCAGGCTCTTCGAGCCCTTGTCAAATTATAAATTAATATTGGTCCTCATAAATGGTCGCAGTGTTATATTACATACTCAAAATGATAATATGATAATATGTAGTTAAAAGCATGTACATACACGGAACCCCTTGATTGATTTGAATCAAAGTTAAAATTAGAAATAATTTCACAAAATTAACATGGACATTAAACATGGAAATAATGAGTGAAAATAGAACGTATAAAATAATATATTATTGCTGTATTATATTATTGTTATTTAGAGAATCAGAGTTGGCTCCCTGTTTTTTCCTTCTGCGATTCTGTAGACTAAGTTATAGTAAAGGGTAAAGGTTGAGTAAAGCTATAGAAGCCCAAGAAAGTAAAATCGAATTAGAAAATACTAACTGTGAAATATGACTACCAAGCCTTTGTTTTACATGCTCATTTCTTCCATTTCATTCCACATGTTGACTTTATTCCTCTTTATCTTTTTTAATCTGAACCTGAACAGAGATCATCAGAATCAGAATCAGAAGAACGTACGTAGGTACATATACCTTCAATATAAACTAGTGTACTTAGGCAGTTGGATCACACGGGGCAGTTAGTGAATTGAATTGAGATGATAACAAAAACGCTATATATATTATTGGGGCTATAATAAATTATGTGATTATTTTTATTTTTACAACGTATTTTTAAGTACTTTATTATTAAATGAGATGGTTGTACAAACTTGTAATCACAAAAATAAAGTTTTAAATGACAAGAAAATTATAGAACTTGCAATTTTCCCCCGAGATTTTCCACCCTAGATAAAAGTGTATATATAGTAATGATAAATAAACACATAATGCTACATACTACTGCTACTAATAGTAATAATGATGGTAATTCTAATTTCATCGTCGTTGATTGCGATTGTAAGTGAGGGAGAGCCATGAAAATACCTTACTACCTACACCTATGTATGTAGTCTGTATGTAGAGAATACAGATGCATTCACACTCAGGAATTTTATATACATTTCCTTTTCCGCTATAATAAGTGCACTCTGGCCTCAGCTAATTATTTTCTAATGGGATTTTGTATCTCCAATAATCGTCGTATTTTAGTTCCTTTATCAGAAACACTTGGCCGTTGGTCGTTGTCGTTGGGCTTCCTGATCCTACGTTTAACTCGGACGTTGACAGTGTTTCTCCTTCAGTATTCCTATTCCTGTCACTGGGTCTTTATAATCTCTTTTACACTCTGTGCCCTGCATCATTCTCATGTATTTGACCCTTTTACAGGGTAAAAAAGCTCCATGAGATGACTTGATTAGAAACCAATTTTTTTATCCTTTATCTTTATTTGTGAAATGACTGCGGCTGAGGCTGATGTTACTCGTTTCAATTTCAATTACAGTACATTTAATAATAGTATTATATAGAGATGTGATAGGATAATCAAGCATGAAGGAACGTGTCACCTTAATCACCTTTTCATTGTTATTGTTATTACTATAATACCTTCTCCTGCTCTCCTGTACTCTTGTCAACATACATATTTGGCTGAGTGAGTAGGGTTCCTAAAGTCGTTCAGGAGAAAATTGAAGCGAGATACGCAATTATTTTTATGCTCACCATTTTACAGTCGCCGTCTAAGCACATTTTGACTGCTCATGCCTTTTACCTGGTGAAGGGATATGTGTTAATCTTGAATTTGAACTGGATTTGTATACTGATGTAGCTATACTTGTATACTGATTTGACTTTGACATAGATGTTTAAAATAAAAGAGTTATTTTATGGTGACATAAAACGTCGATATGTAACTATTAAAATGTGACCGTCTTTTATGCGTTTCCAAATCTCCTTTACTATTTTTTTGCTCGTATTTTATTTCATGCGTTTATTAGGAGCTTGTAATATGCTGATTTATACTCACGGTCATGTAGACGACTGCGCTTGGATTTTTAATAATAATGATTATTTTAAAATTAATGAAAAAAATTCCAATCTCGATTCTAGTAGCATTCAACATGTTAGCTTTGTCTGTTGATCTGTTGTATCCACCTCATGTAGTAATAGCCTAGAGTGCACGCACGACAAGTAATATGTACTAGAATAAGTAGAATAGTTGAGGGCTAAAAAAATTCACAGGACGAAATGATACCCATATAAATGAGGAGTAAAGAAAGAAATAGAGGAAGAAAATGGGTCGACCAAAATAATATTCTTGTAAACAGCTAAGCTGAAAAGACATTTCGCTTTGGTTGATTCATTAAAGACATTTTGTTGTGGCGACGTGAGGGTATATAGGATAGGATGGTGGTGTGGTATGTGGCATGTGGTATGGTAGGTGTAGGTAGGGAGAGTGGTGTGGTGGTGGTAGTGGAGGTGATGTGATGTGATGTTTTATAAGAAAATTGAAAGTATTACAGAAAAAAAAGAGAAGGATAGTAATCTCCAGGGTTCTTTGGTCTGGGGTCTTTTTAATGCGGCTTGACTAGGTAGATATTTTTTCTAGTCTAGCTTTTTGTCTTCCCTTTGTGCATTGCGATCTCATCTTATAACGAAAAGGATGGATGCCAATAAAGTCAAGCAGTGCTATGCCAGGCCAGGCCACACCAATGAATCTCTGTAGAGATAGTAGAATTACTCGCTCCAAGCTGTGCCCACCTAAAATTCTTTTCATGAAAATACTATATTTTCGTGTATAATTGTATATAAGATATGTTATTATTTTTTCTTTCTCGAGTAACAATAACAATAAAGTTTCAGTTCTGTGGTGGTTCTCTTCTATTGTATTAAGGTTAATCATCCTAGTTGGAGTTGGCGTTGGAATTTTGAAGCTATTGCTCCGCTAACTAATAATTTAATTTGTTGTACATTTAAAAAGAAAATATAATATGCATTATTCACTTCTTCCCCCTCTGCTGTTTTATGAGGAAGCTGCGGGATATGACTATGTTAAAGCCCATGACAGTACACTTCTTATATATGCATTATGCTGTACTAAATACTGTGGCGGTTATCGTTATCGTTCTGGCACTAGTGGTACAAATATCTGATGTCCCCCTGGGTCATTCTCATTTAATAACAGAACCAACAGTAGAAGCGGCAGGAAAGAGCCAATCAAAATTTACTACTTCTTTTTATTTAAATTTAATAATGATTATCTATATATTTAAATGCAAATTAGTATAGGTCAGAGTCTCTATGTATGAGCATAAGGCTGCAGCATAAGCTCTCAAGTTCATTCTTAACACTACTTTTTTTTTATTTTCTGCCGTTAACGTTTATACGCACCATGTAGATTATATATCGTATAAAAGAGAGTTTCATATAGAGACGTCATTTTCACTCACATTCAGCTTCGTATTTATATCCTAATTGGGATCAAGAATCAATTTTATGGATATAGGAATAATTTAATATTTTAAAAGTATATACCTATATCAAATTGATTGATATATAATTATATATACGCACCTGCCTTTTGGCTACTGCTCTTATTACTACTGCTGCTGTATTTTACGTTACGGAGAGTAAAAATTCTGTGCAGTAATGTAGAAACTCCCAAGTCCTAAGTATTGATTATTGACAAGTTTTTCATCAACTCTGCTGGTTTCCATTCCATTATTTGAATATTTTAAAAATTACCAGTAGCTAAATACTTTGCACTAATGCTGTGGTGAATGTGTGGGTACGTAACATGTGTAGGTACGTAGAACAAAGGCCTTGCCTTTCAGGCTGCTACATTTTGTGTGGCCTCATTTTTCATAGTTTGCAATCAGAATTTAAATCACTTAATTAAAGTCAGTAGTTATTAGCATATCAGTCTCTGTTATGAATTGAATATTGAATTTACACAAATTTTTCGAGCAAACACTCGCTATTTAGTGTGGATGATATTGATCGATGCAGGATCGTGATATCAATCAATACTGTAGTAGCTCTTGTATTATTGTAGATTGTAGGCTACCGTCACAGAGCACTGTGTCAGATCAGAATCAGAGACAGACGGACGAACCGTTGTTGACCAACCAAAACCAAACCATCGACCGATGAGTTGGATGAGAGCGCTCTGAACGTTGATTTTTACTGTATAATTATATAATTACAAGGAGGCCCTCCATTCTTCACCACCGGCTGCTCTGTCTTGGCGGTTTCACATATATCATACCCATAAGATTAGTGACTACTTACTCTCTGCTTCTGATCTGCGTCATGTGTCATCTAATTTAATTGCAAATCCTAAATTTTAATTGCCAATTTGCTTAAGAAAAACAAGCAGTGCGGTGCGTGTCGACTGACTCTGCTGCGTTGTTGTGCAGAAGTAGAGATTAAAGAGCAGAACGCTTGCCGTCTTTATAATATGGTTAAGATAGGGGTGTCCGTCCTAGTCCTATATGGGCACGATTTACTTAGTACATAGTATGTGCATATGCTATGGGTGTAGGTAGGTAGCTACATATTTTTGTATTCCAGTTTAAGAATTTAAGAACAAATTAGAATTAGACCTTACGGGGATGCATCCATGTTTGTTTGCTTGTGTATAAATGTTAAAAACTGAACCGCACAGCCTACAGAACTGTGTACGTACCTACGTATATATGCCGGATTGCTTACGGGTATATTTAGTATATTAAGCTGCACCGAGGCAAATTCAGATCCGTAAATGCTACGCTGGTGATTAAACTTCTTCAGATCAGACCCAACTGCTGTTGTAGATTATTATGCAGGGTTATATGTAGTTAGAATTAGTTAAATAGCTGATCATTAAATAGTTCAGAACTGGCAATTAAATGAGAAGATGGTAATGATCTACATTTGAAAAGGATGCTTTATATACCTAATATCTTCGATGTACTGTTACTCTGAGAGATTGCATATATGTGATGGTAATAATGCTGTCATGCATGGACTGTACTGTAGAACTGTAATCAGGAGATTTTGGATGTTGGATCGAGTGTTGAATTGTTTTGTTGGATTTAGATTGTTTGAACGTGTCGAACGGGCGCGCTCGTGTATGTCCAAGAAGACAAAAGTGCAAAAATCTGTTTTGTTTTCCTTATTTGCCTCTTTTATTTCTGTTTATTGTAATTATACATGTATATATGTGGATCTTTTTTTATTATTGTTGTATCTTTTCGTGGGGTTTTTTGGTTTGGTCAACTCAAAAAGTTGTCAGGTTTTGTATTTGCAATTTTAAAGGTTTGAAGTTTTTAAACTTGCTTGGTGGATGCTTCCGCTACCTTTTATGTAGTTTTTGTCTTTTTGTGGGGTATATCTAAGTCTGCTGCTGGCTTTTCTTGAGACTTGAGATTAATAGTATGTGTTGATGTTGATGTTTATAATGCAATGGATTTAAATTCGAAAGGATTTTCTGGTTGTGTTTTTTCTCGCTCAAAAAATTGCCTCAAAGGACGTGGTCTGGTAATGGTAACTCTCACTGCATTACAACCGCTACAGTCAATATTCTATGAGTACTAACGATAAGTTTCGTAGTATGTACACAGGTAACTATGTATATTATGCATAATAGTTAGTGTGGGATTCATTCAAGTACTTTTATTCGGACCGTGTCCGCCCAGTCGGCTGGCTGGTTTGGGTCTCGGGATTTGATCTGGTTAGTGGCAGTGGCCTTTATGTTCCTCTCCACACTATTTTCTAACATGATGCTAATTTGTGTGTATTGTAACATACACTTGGAGGTTTAATGAGTTTTAATCGGATGGAGGTCTGTTATTTCTCCCTAATTCATCCCGTTAACTTCCAGTTCAGTTTAGTTCTGTAACTCCAAAGTTCCCTCATTATTTGTGGTTTTACATAATTATGGACGTGTACGACTTTCTTATCGGCATATAATCGACACATGATAAAATTCTTGTTGCATAATTTGAACTTTAAAACTTAAAAGCAAGCAGGTACGGGGGTGTGATGAAAGTATTATTCACTATCAACTGTTACTGTAACTGCTTTAGTTAGCTCCGTTGTATTATTATTACATAATATTTTAGTATAACATGTACCTAACCTACATTTTTAAAAATTGTTGAATGTTTTGTGTATCTTTCAGGAATTAAGTTCCAATCCAGCTTTTGTGACCAGTGGAAACAATCTCCAGTTTGACATTGTTCCAGGCAAATTGGGTAAGTAATAAATACAAAATCATAAAATTATTGCTATTTCTGTAATATAAACATAGCAATATGTTACTCCAATATATGCCTCCTATGCTGTTTGTAGGCTGTTTGTATTCTGGATTTTTTATTTAGTTACCTTGCAGTTAATGATTTCTGTATTTTTGTATTATACCAGTGTAGATTGAATCAATCAGTCACAAAAGGATTTTATTTTTCATTTTTCATGAAAACCATGTTGTGCAATTTTTCATGTAGTCCCTGTAGATAGTAGAATATAGTAGAAAATATAGGTACCTAATCCCAATTAGATACTGACAACCAGTGTTTCATAAATAATATAACAATTCTTGCGTATCGCCAAGTTTTGTATGGAATGAATACTGTTATTAGTGTTATTCTGTTCCTTATTTGATAGTTTATTGTGTCTGTGAAAATGAAGAAAAAAGCTTTCATATACCAGAATGAGAAGGCATCATATAGGCATAGCTTTGGAACATACTGCAGACCTTTCTTTAATAAAGTTAATTGGTTTCCTTTACTATTTGCTCATGGCACTGCAGTGTGGATGTTAAATAAAATTTTGAGAATTACGTGGTTCTCAAGCACAAACACCTTGCAATGTATCGCTCTTTATGTGTGTTATGTCAGACCTATTATAAACATTTTAAGTTGTAAAGTAGTAAAGAGTAAATACAAACAAGAGTTTCTGTGTAGAGCCTAAGTGAGCATGGCTAATAGCTCCTGCTTCTGTCATTATATTATGAGGAACACATCTATACGTTTGTATGCACCCTCATATATACAGAATTAAAATGTAAAAGGGACCTAAATACATTTTTAAAAAAATGAGTAAATATGAAGCTTTGTCGCTTAAAGTTTACCTGTAAAACGGTAGCATAGTTGTAAAAGTGGTAGTAGTGGTAGCAAAATAGTTAAATAGAAGGGCTCAAAAATGCTAACAGCCAAATCCAAAGCTTTTAAATTTTTATTCTAGAGAGACTCAGAGAGAATCATTATTTGGTAAATTAATGCATGCAGTGTGCGACGCATGTCAGTAAAGCTAAACTCCTTAAATAAAAGCAAAGAAAATTAAATAATAATAGTATGAATTATTGTATTTATTATTATTACAATGCTGGAAGCAAAAACCTGGCTTGAACCAGTGTATACATATAACAATAGTTAGTTTCTACAAAATTTACGAGTAAGATTAGCCTCCCTAGCTTAAGTGACGTATGACAGGTTCATTTACTGAAATTGCAAAATGGTTTTCTACTGCCATTAAATATTGCGTTATATTGCGTACATGCATTTCATTTTGACCACGCACTCACTCACTGTGTCCCATTCGTATTCTTTATATTTTTTTTCTTCTCAAAAGTCAAGCAGTCAGAGTTGTAATCGTAAGTGCATAGAGTTAAAGTATTCAGCTGAGGTTTTACAATCAAAGTAAATAGCATATGATTAAAATTAGCTCAAGGGAGCTTTTTTTTATTTAGCGTTTAAGTTTATATACCAAACAACCTACTGCTTAAAGTTGTTGTTTAATAAATACCCAGGTACACGTATCATGGTGAATACATCAAGTGAGCTTTCGACTTCGACATTCTAGAGAGATGCAATTTGTTTTCTCTATAAGTCAGAGTCTGTGTAATTATGAATTAGTTCATGTTTGATTTTATGTCCCAGGTAGTATATTTGCTTTGCTTCGCATTTGTGTATTCTGCACTGTAGAGATGCATACCTACCACATATTGGTATAGGCACCTCTGGCACCTACGTTGCGTGTGGTAAAGCCACACAACTTACACAAGTGTTGCAAGTCTGTGAACGATTGCACGTGGACTGAGATACCTGCACAAATTTAGGTATGTAGGCAGGCAGATTGATTAATGACTATAATTTTCAATTAGTATAAATTAAATTTACTGTATTTTCTAAATCTCTGACTGTGATCCACGGGAAGGAAAGGATAAGAGAACTAATTTATACAGGAGAAAAGAATTTCACTTTATACCTAAATCAAAGTTTAATTTAATATAATAATGATAATTGCTCATAATTACACAGCATATGTATGCGAACCATATACCATACGATATACCTTAATCATGGTTATGGCATACTGCTACCCACGTCAATTTATTTTTTCTAACCTTTCTAAATTCACCAAAAGTGATTATGAAAAACAAAGACTTGGGTAGACACAGTACATTAAATATAACCCTTATTATGTATAAAAGTATTTAATTGGCTTTGATTATTTAATTAATATTACCTAGGCACGTAATATCTTAATCAGTGTTATTGTAGTTAGATAGTTATGTTACTTGTGGGTGGCCATCGATTTTGACTATAGTCTACCTTAGATTAATATTTAACTCTCAACTTTACTGTGTACGGATTTTTTAATCTAAAACAATTAGTAGATGGTTGCCTAAGTAGTTTCAAAAGTTTTAGTCTTCTTTCTCGTTATCATAAAATGCTGCCCAAATATTAGGCAGCGGCCGTCAGCCTTTTAAGAAAAATAAAATTTTGGGGCTTCGGCTTCAAGTAACGGGACAAGGGCCCTTGTCTTTTCTATGCAGGGCTTTATTTTGATATTGATACTACAGATTTTTGGTCAAGTTCATTGATGTTTCAACTGATAAAGAGTGGAGGACTAGAGGCATAATTCTTCAGGGGGAATATCATGTTACTCAATTTTGTTTTGAGAAACTGTTCTAATATGGACATGGACTTGAAAAATTGAATAAAATTCATTATTTTATTTTCATATTTGACATTAAATGAAATCATAATGATCCTACCTTATTAAGTCTTGGACGCCCAAATATTTTCTTTGTGAGGCTCTTACACAGAAATGTGAACTTTATAAAAACATTCTGAATTCTGCGAGGAGGTCTCTTTTTATTTTGTGCAGAGCAGACAGATGTTGGCAGCATATCGGCACTAGTACATAGATTGTACACAGTAAAATAGCACACCCGTGGGTCTGTCTGTCACAGTAGCGACTGTACATATTGTAGGTAGGTACTTTGATTTATTTACGTAGCGGAATTTAGACTTGGAAACGATTTAGTTCAGTCCACAGAAGTATTCCGTCCATTCAATGGATTTATTGTCTGAGGTTCTATAAACTATAAAATATGCGATACTCGCTATAGTCAGTTGAGACTTTGTAATAGTTTCGTTTGGGACTCTGACCGTGCCTCTGTGTGTGGCTGTGGACGAGTGGATGATTTCATTACAGCAAAATGACTCGATGAATGATTCATTCTCATTCTCTAATATTTCCCAGATTACATGTTTGTTCTTTACCTTTGCCATTTACGGCAATGGATATTATCCAAGAGATTTTTCATTGTCCTCAAAGACGAGCTGCAGACAGTTCCTTTACTTTACGGTTTACATTATATATTAAATATTCTAAAGTGCATTATTTGAATTTTGAATTTGGTAGTGTAGGCAGTAGGGATACAGAATTGAAGAATACAACGTTGATTTTGATTTTTGCACACAAGTTATTAACAAGTGGATGTGGATAGTGGATAGTCTTGACACCTGAAGCCTACACACGGAATCAAATGAAGGATGATTATGTAAGGTCCGTGTAAGGGAGACAAGCGGAGATAATAATGACATGACATTGTATTGTAATTGTAATTGGAATTATGAACAACTTGGAGTAACGACCAACAAGTTATAATTACCTTTACATAACACGGAGAGCTGCAGACTGCAAAAGATAATAAATGACGAATGGAGAATGAGATTCAGATCTGAATTTTCCCGTCAATAATTTCACAGTGAGCAGGCCGGCCTTAAGATTATGTAGGTAGTAGTATTATTAATTTTACGTGTTGTTGTTATTCTTCCAAGTTCAGTCGAGGCTTAAATGTAGAGGTATGTTGTGTTAAATGTTCATGCAGCAAATTTTGCTGTTGTTGTTATTGTTCCTTGTGATGATTTAGGATTGGAATTGAATTGGTCTAGGTTATGCTATGGATGCCTTTGAATTTGGAAGAAACGATTAACATTAACATTACTATTCCATTAAGATTAAATAAGCATATAAATACTTGGGTGCGTAGCAGGATGGGGGTATTATATGTAACGTGTTTAGTACAAATAGCCGTGGAGATAACTGTAACAGGGAACAACGCAAGATTTGATTAGGTATGACAATGGAGGATAATAAATTGCATCTTATCTCATTATATCCACACCATACTTTAACTATATAGCGGTGACACTCGCACTGGCACTGGCACTGTCCTGACCAACAACGTCGACCTCGACGTCCGCGTTGAGCTTTAACTCAACAGCAGTGTGTGCAGTCGAGATTCTAGATTATGATTATAGTTGGCCGTTGGTTGCTTCGTTGGTTTGGGGACCAGTAGCCTATAGACTTCCTCATTCATATCTTCCTGCATTAGTCGGCTTGACTGTGATATTGTTATTCCATTCCATTATTGCATTATGTTTCTGTCTAGAGTCTTGAGTGTTGTTATATTTTTTTGTCACTTCAAAAATGTGAATACGCTTGTAAGTCAAACTCGAATTGGGTCCCTTAATGGTTATCTTTTCAAGTGCAAATTATTTCTTGGAATTTTGGAATTTCGGAGCGAATGAATAGAACAGGTATCTAAAAGCTGAGCCGACCAAAGGACGAGGCACTTGTCTGTATTCTCTGTACATAACTGTCTGCCATCTTCTTGATATTCACTATATACAAGCTAGGTGTGTGTTATTGGAGCACCCGATTACAGATACCGTTCATATAAATATAATATAATGTAAAGTTTTTATTTGTCATTTGTGCAGTTTCGAAATATTTACGAAATGTACACCACTTGATATTTTCTCTGAATTTGGATGAGATGACGTAAGGTTTTACACACTCTATATTCTAAAAATAGAATTGTTGGTAGCTACTTAAGGTTATTCATGTACTGTGCAGTTATTCGGCAATTTCTGTATTTTTTGAAAAGCTGCTGCTGCATCTGTCAGTAAGTAAAAAGCCCACAGTGCAGTGCTTTAAAAAATCGAAAAGTATGTGATTAATTTCGGATGATGATGACCAAATGACTTGAGCCGGCTTGAATTTCATGACGCATGTAGTACTTAAACGCATTGACGACATTATAGACATTGTCGTTTTATAAAATCGTATAGGACTCTTTTGGCTTTATTATAAGACGCAGGACCAGGACCAGGGGATAGTTAATAATAATAGGGCACTAATGAAGCCATTTACGACAGGTAGTAATAAAAATAAAAATGTTGTGGGGTTTTCATGGAACTCAGACCCTGTATTATGATATAATTAACTATAAGATTAAGATGGTCAACATGATAACTTCAATAATAACGATAACATGTGGTCGTGGTCAGAGCATTTCATCGACTTTGGCACCTACTATAGGCTGACTGTTGTGCATGTTTATGTCCGAGTTCATACACTTTAGGATGTTGATGTTGTTCTCTGGGAGGATGTTAATGCCCACTTTACACTTTACACGCAACCACTAACCGAAGATGAGTTGATAATTTAATTTAATGTTCCACGATGAGAGGCTGTGTTAATGCTAATTTTAATTATAATTACATCTCATGCATTCCATTCTATTTCGTAATTTCATCCACGTCGATGTCGATGTCGTTGTCGTTGCCGACGCTCCTTCGGTACAACTTGAGCTCAAAGAAATATATTCTGATTTTTGTGATACCGGACCAGACGCAAAAGCTTAAGTCCCTGTCGTTGTCGTTATACTTCCTTTTTCCGCCACATTATTATCGTGATTACTATTAAGTATTTCCAAAAAGCATAGCCCCTAGCCACTACATACTTGAATGTGTAGATAGTGCGGAGTCAAGTTCCTACGTCTACCTTGATATAATTATATTATTATTAGTGTGTGGGGACTCGACGATAGGCCTCTGACTCACACTCAAAAAGACTCCATAAGATTTTCACACTGATTAAATATATTGCATCTAGTGTATTTCTTATCGGCACGCTGAGGGCGTTACACTTGGTCCGTCGGTGTCGGTGTCGGTACTATTACAATTAGTTACTCATGACATTATTACGGTCGCATAAAATCTACACGTAATAGAAAAAAACAAAGCAAATTGTCTTGACGAGGTTGTTCAGTTCCATAGTATGCAAAGGCGTGTATCTCCCTCATAAACTTTATCATTGTAATTCATTCATAATCAGTCATATCAGCACCAACGCTATGTCTATATTGTATGTACTGTACTGTCTGTAGCGGCTGCACCACGATTAAGTGTTGTCTGCATCGACTTGGACATGGACGTCCCCATGGCAGGGAATAATTAGACACATACATTTAACTATACACGGCAAATGTACATTTATTTTTACATAGTTAATTATATGCGTATACAAAGTTATGGAATCGTATAATTGGTTGTTCTTGCTCTTGTTGTATTTCTTATTTTATACATTTTAAGCGTCTTTTTTTATGACATGAGAGTAAATTTAAAATTATGTTAAACGGGAAAAACAGTCATAAATGTCGTTAAATTTAATAAGGAGAAACGGTACATGCATCAAACTGTCTGTTTCTGTAATTTAATTTAAAATTGGAGTCTTGACTTGTTTAGACTTTTTATTTAGAGTTGTGAGTGACGCTTCGTAACTCGTACCTCACACGATCAATGTGTTCTTTGCATTGCATTGTGCTGTTGGATACTTTACTATATAGTATACCTATTTGTATGGGCATAAGAAAGCACCGACTGCCGACTAATAACGCAGGAAAGGTGCATTCATTTCATAACAGAATGTACATAATATATTATAATGCCTCCTGCAACATTAATTTTTATACCAGTCAGAAAAGTAGGTACTCACTATTCATACCTGTAGATTTATTATGACGTACATATACAAAGAGAAAAGTACCGATGTTAACTGAAGGGTCTAAGTTGCTAACCTTGAGTTGACCGTAAATATTTTATAGATGACCAAAGTATAGATATATTTGAATAATAAAAATGAAAATTTGTCTTAATTTCTTATATATAGGTTGATGTCAAGTTTGTTTTTGTAGTTTTGTAGTGGGAACTGATCAGTTGATGTTGAGAGTTATTGTAATGGATTGTTATTGTGACTGCAGCTCTGATTGTGTGTCGCCATTGGACAGATTAGACTCGGCTCGTCCAAAGTGTCTCCAGAGACAGACCAAAAGAAATGGATTGGTATGCTATATTTCTGTGGGTAGTATACGTATAGTATTGGTGTACCCAAATAAAATATGGATTCAAGACCAAGAGAACAACAACAACAAGCAAAAGCAAATGGGAGAAATAATTACATGTCCTAAAATTGACAAAATTTTTCGAGTAAAATTGTCTCTTTTCAGTTTCCATTTTTATTTTGGTCACAGGGCTAGGGTTTCAAGATTTCAATATAAATCTTGAACTAAATATTCAGCGCGTTTTTGTTTGAGCTTGGAACAATAAATTGTAAAAGTAAATATAGAATATTTTTATTCTTGATCTTGAGTCTTCAGATCTCAAGTTTGACGCTTTTAAGTGGTGTATCTTGAGTTTTTGAGGGGGTTGTTGCATTTGTATATAGTACTATACTACCTTATTATGTATTTTAATTGTAAATTTACTGGTTGTCTCATTTTCTTACTTTTTTCTTCTATTCTACGGTCTAACTGTCTGTTTCTGATTCTGTATTTGGTTCAGCGTTCGCAGTTTTTAAATTTTCAATGTTTCAGTGTTCAGGTCTCATGCTTTACATGCTCATCATTCTTATTATTTATTTAGCCGACGCACACAGCGTAGCGTTTTGACTATAATTATAATTATAGAGATGTGCAGCAGATAAGAATGAAAAGGTACTACGAGCGAAGGCAAGTTCAGATTTTTAAAGTTTAGATAGCGAGAGAGAGAGATGAGAACCACAAGGAATAAAAGAAGAAGAAAACTCTAATAAAGTAAAGTGGGTGGCGATGACGAGTGAACTTAACTGCTTAGGTGTGCACGTCTCTCTAGCCTCGATCTGTATGAAAGAAAAAAAAGTTTTGGTTAAGCTCATAATAAATCATGTAATGAGTGACAATAATTCAGATATTTTTATTAGTTATATACATATACACGAACATGCTTTTTTTTATAATTATAATTGAATAAGGTGCCCCCAGCCTCTGTGTTTAGTCAGTATCCTGTATGCACATACTGTGTGTAGAATGTAGCGGTTTATGACTAAAGGCCAGGACTAGGTGACCATTTCAATTTTCAAAAAAAGAGCTTACATTATTATTACCCTTCATTCTTCTCCTACTTTATTAGGATAACTAATTGACTCAAATGGGAATATTTTACTGTTGTCTCATATTATATATATGTGAAAGCAGATTTTTAATTTTATGGTGGGGTTTTTAATTTTGATTATTAACTGTATATTTTTTATACAGCTAACGAGACTCACTTACTGACTTTCATACGTATCGGTAAAGTAGAGTATTATAATTAAATATATGTGGTCTAGAGTTTGGTTCTATGGTTCTGGGGATATGTGTCCGCATATTCAACACTTTTGGAGGCTGTGAGGATTACTATTTTTTAATCATCTCCCAAGGAACTCATAGGTTCTTCCCATGCGCCACTTACAACGTAGGTACATATAATATTAATAATATACACCTGTCTAATGCGTTGGTCAGTTTAAAAAAAAAGAACATTTTGGGTATCACACCGCATTAACAAAATACTGCCAAACGCTAAACCAAATCAATTACCAAAAAAAATACAGCAGTAAAAATGCTTCACAGTAGGATGTAAATGCTTGACAAAAAAAACCTGGAAATATGCTAATGTGGTTTACATATTTAAAAAGGGCAAGTGTACTTTTTAAAATTCAAAACTTGCATTAGTTTTTGTTGTTCATATTATATTTTTTATTAAAATACATTTACTTATCTCTCAACTCGGACATGTTTATTTATTTTCAAATTCTCACAGTAGGAAAATGATACGAAAAAATTGGGTAATTCATTTTGTCTGGTCCTGGTGTCATTTAAGAAAATACATTAAAACCTTGTATGGCAGGTAGAAGTATAAATATTTTAGATAATTTGAAGCTGGGTTTGGAGTTTTGAAGTGGTTATTATATACTTTGCTCTATATTGTATATCCATGTATTTTATCTATATAATAATTCACATCACTTCTTAAAAGCGCTTGAGCAAAAAAAGTATAGAAACTGATTAAAATATTTGTGTTTTACATGGGTTTTAAAGCTAAGGCGAGACTCACTAGTCAGGTGAATGTATATTATGTTATGTTAGAGCTTACAGTAAAGGTTGTAGATCATACCATGTAAACAAACGTATTAGCAGTAAATAGTACATCCACAGACAGAATAGCTCCACATCAAGCCAAGCCAAAGTTAAAATTCCACTTAGGGAACGTGAATAAATTACTTGGTACAAAAATCGGAAATTTTGAAAACCTACAACCCCGTTTTTGATTTGTACGCCCATGTAAAAGGATAGACAGTTTCAACCCCTACCCCCCAAAATGTACCACGTAATGTATGCACGCTCTCTTATGAGGCAGAGTCCATCTCTGAAGAGTGAATTTGTTATAGACTAAAGGTGGGGAGCAATAAGTTAAAGCTGCATCATAGCTCATAGTCATAGTGGATGTACAAACAAAAACAACAACAACAACAAACAAGCTTGGCACTTGGCATTATTTTTTTTATGGTTATAAACATGCAAATTCATGAAATTTACGAGAATGAAGATAGGAAATGTAATACTATATAGTGGTCTGAAGTTAAACATTGAAAAACGTGTGTTGCTTTTAAGAGCCTTTACTCGTCCATCTTATTTTCTTATTTATTTATTTTGCTCCTGGCTCTATGGCTTTTGTATGTACGCTAAATAGAACTGGGACTGGGACTCAAAATATGTACTCTGATATGAGACTGACATCTCATCTGATACATTATTCTAAATTATAAGTTGGTAGGTCTGCACTTTAAACTTTCGGAGAATTATCTCGTGTACTTGCTCTTTGTATTTGTTATGATATGATTATCATGATATAGTAGAAAATCCTGTGATACGCTCTACACTCCACTGGTATCTCCTGCAGTGTAATGAATACGTACCAGCACCAGCCAGCATATAATAGGGGAAATCAAAATCTATTAGAGTTTAGAATTGTTTGGACAGACAGAGAGACAGTCACTCACTCGCTCCACTCGAAGTTCGTATAAAAACGCGTGGCAAATTGCTCAGATTCAGGATAATAATAAGACAGTACATTCTGTAATAAAAATTGAGATCAGTGCATACAAAGTTAGAAACCTGAAAAATCTTCATGCAAAATCATTTTTTACGTGCGTTTTTAAATATTTGAATTTTCAAGAGCCTATAATAATACTGTAACTTTCTGTAAGATAAGACAGCACCTCTACAAAAAAAGGTGTGTATGTCTCTATTTCGACGTGTTTGTCATATCGGAATCTGTGCAGCAAGCCTTCAGATAGACCTGCATTTAAATTCTTTCCTTCTCTTTCCCTTTCCTTTGAGTTCACTGTTTGTTCTACGGACACAGTTCCAACAGACTCCAACGTTTGTCAAGTCAATCTGCATAATAATGAGCATGTATTTGTCTATGGACAATATTTGAGAGTAATGAATTAGGACGGTGTAACAAAAATGTCGTTGTCGTGCTGAAGCAAGCTATAACAATGGTTACTTTAACAATATATTATATGAGATGTGGATTAAAAATTCTTGTGAATTGTTCACAATATTTTATTCCTTCACATTGTTCAGAGAGTCAGAGGTAGTATTGTCGTCTCTGGGGTTCTTGAGCCTTTCCTCATCAGATATCTCTACACGTAAATGCATGATCATAATCATATTTATTTTTATGGGCAATTCCATACACATACAATACATCCACATGGACTCACAGAAGCTGTGTATAGTCTTTTTCTTTTCTTCATCTCGGCGTATGTACCCCTATCTTGGTAGGTAGGTCTACTTGGCACTTCTGTCCCACTTGATTATTTATGAAAATTTATTGGTGGTCACATATAGCTACAATTTACAATGTAACTCTGTACTTTGTTTAGTTCAGCTGTGCATAGTGCAGTTTTTCTTGTTGTGCTCATATCGTTGTCGTCGTCGAATGCAATGTTGAATGGAGTAATTCATTAATAATGCAACATTATTATGAACTCTGCAACTCTCTGCACACATATTTTTATGTCCCTTGTCTTATCGTCGTGAGTTGGTTTTGTTTTGATGAATGAAGTGCAGAGGCAAAAAGGAAAAGGAAAACTTGGAAATGTTTGTTTTGTGTGTCATAAAAGCCATTGTGCTCTATACTGTGGCTCTAACTAGTAAGCTGTGTGTGTCGTAATGCTGCAAACAATACACTTGGACGAGTAAGTAAGTCGTAAAGTAGTGACAAGGAGTAGCAAGTTAGTATTAAATTCTTAAAATACTGTCAGCCCACAGTTTTGTCAACTATTGGGACTGCGTGTTATACTACTGATTGTTGTGTTGATAAGCAGTTTGGAGGAAATGACTGCATGTCTCCGTTCTACACACTCCACCACCTGCATAATGAATGATTGAGAGTGAGTCGCGAGGATATGAGGAACCATTAACATTATCATTAACCATTACATTACGAGTATTGTTATTATATTGTAGTGCATTTATTTTTCATTTATGCAAATCTAAATTCTAAATCCGCAATAAGATACAGACTGACACGGAGCAGTCACAGAGTATGCTTAAGATGCGGATGTGTTACGCAAGCAAAATAAAAGTACCTTTCTAAGTGGATTGGATTGCGATTGTTTTGTGGTATGGTTATGTCCTGCACATCCGAGATCCTTATAGTTTTAACTTTTAAATATATTTTAAACTCGAGCTTATTTTAAGTATGTTAAAAATAAAATAATTAATTATTATATTATTCATTACATGTTGTTGTTGTATAGGTTGTACTGTATTTTTGAGCATATATCTTTGAATATACAGGCCAATGTGATGAGATTGTGTAACCTGTACTAGTTGTCGTTGTCGTTAGTTTTATTGGTGTGAAATGAAAATTAATAATAATAGAGTTGGAATATATTATAGGGATAGGTAATATATAAGTGTACAAGATTTCTACTGAGTGTTGCTTATATCTCTGCTCCTTTGCCCTGAGTAGCCGGTCTTCTGGTCTGATTAAATCGTTAAATGGTTCTCACGTTCTAAGGAGCATTAACACATCTACTCAACGCCTAATTAGACTGAGAAGTCATTCCAAAGCTATGATCTGTATTTAAAATTTTAAATACCCACCAATTTCCATAAATTATTTTCGACTAGAAAATTTAAACACAGACAGGCTTTGAGACAGAGCGAGAGTATTTAAATTTTAGTCAGACTGTGAGTGCAACGATCATTGCAGTTTCCCTATGAGTTTTTTCTGTGTACATTTAATAATGGAGTGTTTTGGAAGCGCTTTCAGTCCAGTTGCCGATGCTGATGCCGATGCGGAATGAAGTATAATTGCATAATGGATAATACCTAATACTGTTATTTAAATTTCACAGTTTGTTTGGTATTTTCATAACTCTATACTATGCTGTTCTGTTACCCTGGGAAATACCTGCCTGCGTTACTTTGGTTGGGTAGGTGTACCCTACATAATTTGTTCAAAAATAATGGCACGTCCAGTAATTAAATGTGGGAATGTTTTCGAAAAAATTCCGCACCAGTTGCTTGACTCGGCAGTGTCAGTGCCATAGCGTCAGTGTTTTTGTTGAAGCAAGCTTAAAGTTCAGGACTATAGGTAGGTACCTACAACAGGAGCTACAGACAACAGATATGCGCTATGCCTATGCTATTGCATAATATGGGAAGAGGGAATAGATGTGGGGCCAGTACCAAACCACCACCGCCACCACCACCACCGCCTCAAAAACGAAACACGACCACAAGGCAGTTTTAATTCAGTCCGGACAAGTTATTGGAAGAGCCATGCTTCACTGGATTTTGATACTTCAAGTCTGACTGAATACCTGAATTTATTCCTTTTCATTATTCAAAATATTCAGCTTTCCATCTCTATGTTATCAGTATCTAGGTTTTCGCTTTAACTCTGGTTTTTTTCTTCTCTCGACTCTCTGAGTTCTGAAATGCTGGGAACGTGTTAGAAATTCTAATCAAGTGGGTATTATATATTGCGTACGTTGTAAGTGCCCATGTATCATCCTCCTCTCCGAATTCAAATCGAATTCGAATTCACATTCCAATTTATTTCCCTATGCTAAGAAGGCTCAAGTTTTGGGAATACAATGCAATGTACAAATATTCTAGCACCATTAGCCATAAATTCATAATATAATCTCAAGATAATATGCCAAGGGAAAAAAAGAGGGAACAAAATAACAAAAACACAAAGCTTCACTCTCCAAAACATGATCGTGAACGTGATTGTTTTTTCTCACAGCTTTTTATTTTCTATTATTTTTTTGTCCAGTCCAGGGAGGGAGAACTACTGGGACGCATATAAGTTGTAATGCTGTGTTTTAGTGCTCATATTCGTACTGTTTTAATACGTGAGGTTGCCGCAGAGATCGAGAGAATGTTATAGAGACCATGGCACCGGAGGCCTAGGACCTAGTTTCTACATACTATCAAAAAACTCGTTGTATGTATACCTATCCGCTAACGTATACGATTACAATTAGTGCTGCAGCTATGCAGGTTCCTCAGGATCAATTATTGAATTTCTTGGATCATTCCAGCTCATTACATGCATTAGTATGTAACGCAACCGAGTACAATCTTATGGTTGAGGTTGTCGCTAACTTAGAAATTAAAGTTGCAAAGGGAGCTATCTAAATTTGATTTAAAATTTGAAAAAGAATTTATGTACTTTTAAAAGGACGTCTTCCAGCTTCTAGTGTAACATTAATACTGATGATGGAAGTTATCCACTTTTATTTTCAATATTGGCATCATTGTATCAATTCAATGAAATTCTTGATTCTGGAATAATGAGCTGCCCATCTACGCATATTTAAGTCAGTGTATCAGTAATGGCAGGTGTACATGTGAGGTAGTGAGGTTACAACAACTACTACTATGTACGTCATTGCATTCCCTGGATACAGAATACAGATAATATTTTTGTATTGTACACACACACACGAGGAGAAAAAACAGCGATATTGATGCATTACATTTTACGAGTTACGATCCCGTCCGTCCTACGTCGTCCTCATCTATGCGTTGTAGCTGTGCTGTGGCTGTAATTGTAATTGTAAGAAGAACTTCTTCGGACTTGATCTGGAAATTCAACATTGTTGATGATTTCAAATTCAAATTTCAAATGGAATTCACATTCTGGAATTGAATTCGTCGGATTGGACTTTGAATTTGAATGAAAAGAGGATTTTGCATGCGGATGGATGATGCTCAAGTAATTGTACTTTGTGTTCAAGATAATATTTGATTTAAATTACACTCTCCTCAAATCCTGCAACGTCCTCACTCTTATGGCTTGTCCGCTCCTACGTGTGCTCTCTTGTCTGAGTGTGACATGAGTTCCATACTTATGTATATGCATGTATATTGACGCGTTCCACGTTTTCGTTTCTTTTGGGTAATTTGGTATCTATGTAATGTGTTGTAATGAAGCGGCGGCTCTCGGCTCGGCTCGTGAATACAAGACCAAATAATAACACTAACAACAACATAACAACTCCAGAGCTAAGCATTAAGTGTTTTCTCATTCAAATTTCAAAAGTTTTCGTAATTCGTTATTCCGTAATTCTCTTCATCTTCTTCTTCTTCATCCACTTCAATCCAATCACAATTTGAATTCCTGTCCTAAAGTAAAGTCTTCCCTCTGCCTTTTTTTCTTCGTCTTTTTCTTCTTCTTCTTCTTAGGCTTCTCATTTGTATAATAACATTTTTGGTCGACTTCGAGTTGATATTTGATACTGATGCTGTTGTTGATGTTGTTGGTTTTAAGCAATGGCAGGGCATAGGCAGACGGTCTATACAAACAATCAAATAAGGATCATTTATTTCTATTGGTACTTTGGTACATGTAAAATAGTGTAGCATATATACATATATATGCGTAGGTACTTGACCAGTAGTGTAGTATCTTCGTCTCGTTTTTCGATACACAGGTATATACTTATATTCTCCGTGTATATAATAATTACATGCTATATATGTCGTAGTCCAGAAGAAGTTTAGTCCACAAGCCGCAGATGCTACTGGACTAGTACAGAAGAAGTTTCCGTGGAATCATTGCCTATGACCAATTCGGGCCCCATATAAAGGAATTCTACCCAAAACTAAATTTAAATCAGTGTGTTAAGATGGAACTGTTGTTAGGAAAACTTCATCAGCTACACAGCACGCATACATCATGCTATATATTCAGAATAAGATACCACTTCTGTGATTTTGGGTCTTGTGGTCTAGTCCACAGCTAGTCATTGGATCTTGTGGACTAAACTTCTTCTGGACTACCACATATATACAGAGTGCTCCGTTGATTTTGGATTGGAGTGTTTTATAGTAGTGTTCTACACAGTGATAGTGATAATGTTGGTGGGAGTCGAATTGAGAAAGCATGAAACTGTGGTGGGGTTTTGAGCGTTGTAGTTTGCGGTTTTTATCTTTTTTTTTATTGGAGTTGTCTATTATTTACACACGGAACGAAAAGGATGGAGAGATGAAATGGAACTCACTCAGCTGGGCTCTCTGCTGGTTGAGTATTGAGTATATGACTCTAGTGAGTTTGGTTTTTGGTTTTGTTGGTAAGAGTTGAAGAAGAGTAGATGTGGAATGATGAGGACGAGGACGAAGACGACCACGAATTGCCAATCCTCGGGGATTCTACTTGGTTTTCAGTCCATTAAATTGGGGTCGAATTCTAATCATTTTTCCTTTCATGATTAAACGGCTTCAGTAGCAACTTAAATCCACTTTTCCAACAACTCTTTTAGAGACGCTCGGTCATCGTATCATTCCGCGTCAACGGGGACACAAGCTGCGTCTACTACTGCCTACCGCTATATTACTGCCACATATAAAGTAGGCATGAGTTATATGAGTAGTATGGATGCCTATGAGAACTGCCCATTCCCTTATTCGTCATAATATATGGACCTAAAGGGAAACTTCTTGAGCATTATTCTGTCAGGTTGTCAGGTATGGTGATAGACTCTCTGGTAGTACGGATTTGTTACGGATGCAAAATCCCAATTACACGCATTTTATGTTGTACTCTGCTACATATTTTTGATTTTTGACATTTCACCTTTGACTCCAGCCGTCATTATTAGTTCAGGTATCAATCTAATGTCCCCCCAAGTACTATATAGAACTAAAGACAGAACCAACCTTTGTTGTTGTTGTTGTCGTTTTTTTTGTTATTGTTATTGCACTTCATGAGTCATCCCATGGCATGAAAATGATCACATCGTAGGGAAGGAAGGAAGGGAAATTGAAAATAATTCAAAAGTATAATATTTCATATAGTATAATTTTTAAAGAATATTTTTGATGTGCAGAGTATTCTACTGTCATAAGCATTGAAATTTGGAATTGAAGAGATTTTGAATACTGTTTGTGGTGCACTAGTTTCAGTGGACGACCTTTGAGTTTTCATTTTGATATGTTTGGAGTTAGAGGTGTATATAGAGACTGAAAAAGAAGATGAAGCCATTATGAATAATGGGTTCACAATTCACAAGAAAGAATATAAAAGGAAACGAAGAATTTACGTTTGAGCCTTTGAACGTTTCCTTTGTGTCTTTGGGAAAATGGGAGGTAATTAACATGTGACTTGTCTCTTCCTTTTCAAGTCTGTATTCTTCATTTTAGCGTTCCACTCATTCTCGTTTGGCCTTTGCATTTTATAGTCTGTTTGAGGAGGCTCAAAGGATTTATAGGCATGTAGTCAACAATGATATATTATGTATCAGTACTACAGGTATTTACTCTCTGCATCAACAAGGATTTGTAACTGTATGCTGATTCTGAGCCAGTATAGTCAGTACTGTCCTGCCGCCTATACTGCGGGCTCTATATTAGATACATATGTGTATCATTTCAAATATACATGCTATTCTCTTTTTATTTGCGCCTTTTTGACAATGACGTTTACAAAAAAAACGAAAACGAATGAACTAATTATCTGCTATCTCCTCCAAAAAAAATGTGGGATCATCTTTTGAATCGGGAAAGTGTGATTGTGAGACAGTTTAAATAGCAGGGGGAGACAATTGTCTCGTCGTCAGTTTGATTTTTTGACATGAGGTCAGGTTAAATTTAATTGGTACTTCGTGGTAGTGACGTTAAGTGCCGAGCAGTTGAAAGTGAAGAGAACAGAAACTTTTCCTTTCAAAAATATCTTTGGAATTCATGTGTCACCCTTACCATTGCCATCCCCAACGTCGCCAATCACATCACCTTTTTGTCATGTCAGCGTCAGCACACGCGAGATTCTCAAGTCGTACATACGCTGCAGTCTGCGCTCGTGGTTTAAGGAGTAGGTACAATGACAATGAGAAGATGTCCTGTGGGATCCTCCTGCTTCTGGATATATTCTGTCATCTCATTCTGTGCCTTATGAGTGAAAATGCACAATTTGAGTAAATGTCTTTTCAGCGGAGACAGTAGACAGAGTGACAGAGAGTAAGTGTGAAAAATGAATCAAAATTAAAACGAGCCGAATCAAAGGTTTAGGAATTGGATTAGAGTATGTGCATCAGGCCCGGATCCAGGGGGTGGGCAACTTTCATAGTCAACCATATTGGATCCGTATACATTTTTAGCTAGAAACAAAATTCACTGTATACAAAAAAATTTAAATATCGTAATCCTAAAAGCATGTAAATTTAGTATTTTACACTTTTGAGAAATATTGTATATTGAACATTTTGCACTTTTAAAAAAACTCTTCATTAAAATTTTGCTCTTTTATATCATGTAGTTTGTTGACATAGCTCATTTTAATTCTAGCTTAAATGTGAGATGAGCCATTTTGATTCTTCACTCACGATATGTATGGCCCACCCCAGAAAATATATCTAGATCCTCTCCTAATGTGCATGTAAAAATGCCTACATTACTGATAATTAAACAGAGTCACACGCTATGTAGCTGGTGCATTGGATTATGGCAATGATTGTGTTATCTTTCGTCACCCCGTACGAAGTTAATAATCAGATTATAAAGAACTGTTTTTAAGGATATCATGCTTAGTGTCTTGGAGGGTGAAAAGAAGTAGGTATGTACGTACTTACAATTATGCCCGTAGTCGTAGTGAGCAGGTACTCATGCCCTGTACTAATGTGTATGTTTAGCTTCGTATTGGGATCGGTGGCATCTGCACTCTCAGTCAGTCTGAGTCAGTGTAAAGTCAGCTGTCTGCATTGCGTATAATTATGTAGTTGGTCGGAGAGTTACTGGTAAAAAAGGGAAAGCGTTTGGAATTTTGAGAAGATCCGATCCATAAGACATGCGGATGATTGCCGATACACAGACAGTAAACAACTCTGCATATATCTCTCAATTTGAATTCCAACCCATCTACAATCTACAGTGTCTATTCTCTATATGATGTGCTGTACTGTGTATACGTAGGAATTAAATTCAGAGAGCTCCCATAATAAGAACGAAAAGGAAAAAGGAAAATGAAAACGAAGCTGAAAAGTCAAGTCCTAACAATCAATCACGTCATGTAATGCAACGCACTAATGGCTTCAAACTTGTCCGTATAAGGTTTGAGGTGTGGAACTAACAATAGTGGATATGAACAATGTAAATTTGAATTTGGATCAATTTTTGTTTTTGTTTTGCTTTACTTTCAGTGGAGGATTATTATGCAAAATGATGTTGTTTCATTTGGTCTGGTCTGGTCTGGCCTGGTCTGCTTGACATTATTTCGACTATTTACTTTTGTGAAAGCAAAACTGTAAAACTGGCTTGCAATCACGAACGGAAATTGGTGGGGTGGGTATGTACCTCCTGTGTGAGTGAACAGGAGTGTCTCACCTTTTCTTATCGTTAGTGTTAGTTGTATAGTACTATATGCTAAGATGCATACACTTCTCATTATGTGACCAATTATATGCAAACTCTGCCTGCATACTTAATTTTTAAAATAATATCTCGTCTATTATATAAAGGCAAATTGGCAAATTAAATGCAAAGCAGAGCAAGGCAAGAGCAGTGACGTGGGGAGTGGAGTGAGGCAAGGAAATCTGTGGTGTCTGAGGAAGTTGTGAAAATCTGTATCGAGTAATCGAGTCTTCGGCTTTTCACACTCAGGACTCAGCTCTGTTATTGTTATAGATGCTTATGAGCTGTTGCTGCTGCTCCTGCTAAAGTTGTGTTGATACGGATAATTTATTGGGCTAGAGTTTGCTCCTACCTACCTACCTACATGTACAATAACTATCAAGAACATCAACAGAAACAGAAACAAAAGGCTTTACAGGTGTGGAGTCAGCCTAAATGCTTGTACAGGCGCGGGTCCAGGGAATGGGCCTCAGAATGAATTTTTTAATATAGGCTAACATAAGGGCATTTATACCAAGATACAAATATTATGTATACTAAAAAATTAAAATATCATGTTCCTAAAAGCATGTAAAGAGGACATTTTGCACTTTTTAAAAACATGTAAACAGAATATTTTGCACTTTTCTAAAACATGTAAAAACAACATTTTGCACTTTTTAAAAACATTTAAATATAACCTTTTGCACTTTTTAAAAACATGTAATTAGAAAATTTTGTACCTTTTAAAAAACTCGTAATAACATTTTGCCCATCGCTATGCCACGCAGTTTTTTTTAAATTGGCATAGCTAATTTTAAATTACCCACCCCATAAAATATTTCTAGATCCACCCCTGTGCTTGTATAAATATTGTACCAACACTCTAACATTTAGCACTCTGGTAGTACATTCTAAATCAAACCACTGCACACAGTGACTCCTCAGTGCTCATTGAAGATTGGAAGACTGGCACGATTATGACTACGATTGAACGATTAGGGATGGGATATTGATATCAAATCATATCATAGCGTTTACACACAATAATTGTTCAACATATAATTACACTAAAAGGGTATATAGATGATACCTTCACGTTCCATCTCCATCTCCTCATCCTGAGTCCAACAAGCTTTTTACGTGTACAATCATCATTGAAAGATGCAGAATATAAATACAGGGCTCATGTATCTCTACCTACCTACCTGTAAACATAATGAAGACTGAGCGAGTCTAATGCAGACAGACGGAGTGCAGAAAAAAAAAACTAAAAGAGCAGTCAAGTCAACGAGGCATAGCCATAGTGCAGGGAATTTAATGCAGCCCATCGTCAGTGCAGTGTGCCAAGCATTTTCTCATAAAATATGCAGGTATTTAGTCAAAAGTAGGTTCTTTCATGGTTGGACGTTGTTGATGGTGATATTGCTTATGCATTTGGATTTGGATTTTTGAATTTGATCTAACTACGAGAGCATGGGGACTAACATGGGTATATATATGCAGTAAGTAATGGAATAATGAACTAAAAGGGTTAGTAAAAGAAACTTATAGCGCTATTTAGGCTAAGAACTCCTCATGAAGATTTTAAATTGAAGTCTTTCCCAATCTTGGTCCGAACACTGCGCATATCATAATATAATATAGGAGGCATCGGTATGAATATGAATTACCATTAACATAGATTTAGATATTAAGGAAAGAGATTATGTGACATTATACCTACTACTCAGTATACAGTGTTATTAGTTTAGTAGGTATTTAAGTACATTTACAATTCGTGTAGAAATGATCTGATAAGTGGTTACTGCAGTCTATCGTACAGAGTCTTATTACAGGGTGAGGTGAGGTATAAATGGAGTTTTTCCAAAGCCTTCCCTTCCCTTCCCCTGTTCACAATCAATTGTAAGTTAAAATTTAAGCTGAACAAAAAATTATGAAAATGCAGACACAAAAAAAGAACAAGTTTATACCACCCCAGCAATGCGACGCTAATTCAAATTCAAAATTATTTTTTATACTATGTTATTCTATGACACAGATTTGTGTATGCAATATGCATATTATTTAGTCTTGCGATTAGTGTTGGTCCCTTCGCTTTGGTTGAATGGAATCAAATCAAACAACCACTAGCTAATATATGCATTAAACCAAAGTATACATATAGAATATAGATATATATACGCATGAGATACCGCATGGGTATGGAGTACAAGAATGGCTAGCTTGACAGAAATATGAAAAGATGTCAACGAAAAGATGTGTCCTGTCTCTGTGAAATTGGAAAAATAAGTAGTGTGCAACAGATTTCTGAATTTATGTTCCTGTTTCTTTCCTGGTTGTTATTGGTTCAGTGGATTGTGACCAATTATTGAGAGGGTGTCAGACAGAAGGGGGCGAATGAAATTTTGTTTTTGTTCAAGTTAGAATTTGTGATCTGTTGCTGTTGATTTTATAATTACAAATAATGTTTCTTGTACTTACCATATTTTTTTTCATTAAAATTTCCAGGCTGCATAGGTATTTGCATTTTGTTTTCCCATGGTTAAGTTTATTTTAATTAACTAAGCGTAAGAGTAATGATTGTGCTTTATTAATATGTGTTATTAAAATTTTCGGTTTTTTCTTATGTACATTTGCAGGAGATCGTTGGTTAATTTCCTGTTTGGGCTGCTTATGGTTGTCCCGTGAGCTTTTCTACCGTGTTGTTCCCGCAGATCAAGCCTTCACAGACAAGAACATTGTTAAAAATTCGGATGACTACGCTGGGATTTTTCGTTTTCGTCTCTGGTGGTGTGGAGAATGGCGGGAGGTCTTGGTGGATGACCGTCTTCCGACTGTCAATGGAAGATTAGTTTTCATTCACTCCCAGCACACAGACCAGTTTTGGGCGTCACTTTTGGAAAAAGCTTATGCCAAGTATGTCATTTCAATTTCAATTATTATAATTCTCAGTTATGGAGATTAGCAGGTAGGACCTACATAATATGGTGCACAGTTGTTCAAAGCCATAGGCATAGGTCATATTTTTGCAAGGTTGTATTTGCTCATTCTCTCTTAATTCTTGCTTGACTCACTTATTTACTTTTTCTAAGTCGCTCAAAAGAATAAATGTATTGTGTGAATGTAATACAAATAATATTAATTTTTTTCTGCGTTTGTATAGATAGAGTATAATATATGGAGTCACACGTGCTTTTTGGATCTAGATTTTGCTTTTGGCAGGCTATAGTAGTGGATTTTATTTTTTTGCTTATTCTTCATCCTTAGTATTGAAATTTGCATAATTACAACGCTTTATAATGCTGAATATAAAGATAGGTAGATAAATTATACATATGTGTGTCGGCCATACTCGTATTACGGCCACAAGAATTTACATTAGCTAATCTCACTACCATGTGCATAGGCACAGATGCAGAATGCAGACACATAAAAATAGAGAAATAACACATGTTCGCACTCTGCAGGATGCCATTTAAAGTTTTAATTTTTGTTCCTGATTTTTATTTGATTGGATACAGTGCAGTGATTGCATTTTACATCTAATTGTAAGAAAAAGAAATGAAGAGAGAACGCACCATAGATCTAAAAATATTATCTTAAATTCATTTACTTACAGCATTACTTACCATTGTACGACGCCATTCCCCTTCTACACAGCTGCCAAAGATCGTACAGAAAACTCCTGGTCCATATTATCTGTATGTGCATGAAACTTATAGTTTTTGTAATGGTTTATAGCTATGTAGTGTAGTCGTAAGTTTATGTCACGTTGACGGCAAGTGTTTAAAAAAGGAATTTAAGTTGTGGAGGTTCTCGATTTCTTTGGCTCGATTATTTAGTTTTGATGTGAGGTTATAGAGGAGTTGTTGGAATTGTAATCTACAGTCTATACGCTGACAATGCTCAATGGATGACGTATGATGAGGCTATAAGATTTTGAGATTTGAGATAAATTAAATTTTTAGAAATTGAATGTCTCACGTGATACATATCCGCGTTTGACTGTATACGGCATACGAGCTCCAGCTTCTTGCTGTGCACACAGTGAACACTTTGTTGAACAGATGCTCTTTTATTGTGGTTGACATTGACAGGGGTGTACTGTGGTGCTGTGGTATGTAATTTGATTAAATTTACACTGACAGTTTGAATGGTGATTGTGAGTGATGTTTTATATAGTAAATAGAAATAGAAAATCTTAATCTTGAATTTGCTTTGTTTGTTTATGCATATACCTATTATTATTATAAAGAGATAAAATATTTTTAGGGTCAATCTGTTTCAGCTAAAATTCCATTCACAATTCATAGTTATTTGCACCATAGGAATGACGAAGGAAGTTAAATTGCTCAGGTATAATTATTATTATGCACGTGAATGTTTAGTTTTGTCCATAGCCTTGCCCTTCCTTTTCTTTGATTTAGATTAGCAGAGCCAGAGTTCTTAGCGTGTCCTTCAAACTAATCGCTAATCATAATCGTAAGTAGGTAGGTAGACTTTATTTTTAAATACCGTAGCCCTCTGCGTCTAACCTACTGCGGCGACACGGCTACTACTACCTACCTCATTTAAATATCACATTTATTGTGCTTCTATATGGAGCTTTGCAGCTTTACGCTTTCCTTTTCCTGCGTGGGAAATGTAACTTTTGATGATGGCAATATGACAACAACTGCAATTCACGTTCACGTTGGCAGACATGGGCAGGATATTTGTGAATTTTTTTACTGTATTCGTATTTATGTAATTTCTTTCTCAGCATGCACCTAAACGTATATATGTAGGTTCTGCAGCTACCTACGACTACATTTTTATTTAACTTTTAATCAAAATATCACCTTATTAGCTTCAAAACGTGAACGTCCCAATTACATAATCTAATCTTATCCTCTCCTATGATGAGGATTCACAGAAACTGCATTCCTGCATTTAGTTGCTATTATTGTTTTTATAAGTGACAAGTTCGCGCATTTTTCTAGTCTCACTTTTACTTTCTGTGAATATCTGGATAAATACTGAATACTCAGCCTGAACTATCTAGAATCATAATCGTAAATAATGAAAATGTTGAATTACAAATTCCAATTATTTTATTTCTCTAGGGAATTTAAATCTTGCAAGTCAATGAGAGACCTCAAAATTCCACTGGTCAATTTTAGGTGTATTTAAGTTATTAACAATAATAATCATAATTTCGTTGCCATTGTTCTTGTCGAACGTGAGCCGCTCCTTCACCAAGATCAAAATCAAAATGTCAATGCGAATTTTAATTCGTAATACATAGTACTACACGTTCGATTCAGTCATCGTAATTCTGGTGATATGATAATAAGAATAATTTTTCTTAGGCGCGAACTAGGTAATTATCAGCGTTGAGAGAAAGGTGACACATGTATTTCAAATGAAAATAAAAATATGAGCCTTCTGCTTACGTTCTACATCCCAATCCAATTTAATGAGTCATGTTTTCACCGTATCGCACATTGTTATATTGTTGGCTCTTGGCCGTCCTATTACCTGCGAGCCTATCCACATATACATATATAATTCCAACGTTCAGAATTCAGAATCGGAATAGAAATGCTCTAGGTATTTTGTTAAACAATTATTATTATTATTATTATTATTATTAGGGGTACACTATAGAATACAGAATAGAATTACGTAACAAAATTGGTGTCTACGGAGGTATAATTGCAAATTGCAGATTTCAATCCCGATGACAGATGGTGAATTTTGTTTACATGTATGATATATACTTATCACATATGGCACAAAAAAAGAGAACAGAGACACACATTGATGATTATATAATAATCATGGGAATAATCGCAGTCCACATCATTCCGATTGTAATCACAATCGCAAACATTAGCTAACAACAGCTTAAACAGCCAAGATGTCAATTTATTTTCTTATTTCTATTTACAAGTGTATCATTAGGAGAGTTGAGAGTTGAGTGTGGACGTGGAGATAATATGCAGTCGGACAGAGTGAGTGGGGAGTTAATCACAGTGTGTGATCATATGTGATATATGGGCTACAAATTGGGAATGTTATTTCTTTTGGCATGGGGTATAACCATCTGCATATCTAAAGGGAAAGATACATAGGTTCGAATTTGAATATGTAGTACAGACAGATAGATGTAAATGTAACAGATTAAGCTACATCCATATAGTCATAGTGTACTAGTGTGCAACAGAGCCTACCCAGAATATTGATAAAATGTTCTATGGCAAATTGAAAGACGAGACGAGCATGTCAAGGCAGTTGTACACTGATAAGTGACAAAAAAATCTACACACATTGCATTCACATCAATATCTGATCTCAAAACCTCATCGACATCACCATTACGATCCGTCATCATTTTCATTACTCACATCATATATCGTTTTGGATTTGAAATTAGATTAACTTGTGTGATTGTGAGATGAGATGAGTGCCATGTACGCAAAACTAAATTGAGATTTTGGAGAAAGCAATTTAAATTGCATCGTGCTCGTAACTAGAGATAAAGAAGTAATAATAGTAATAATAATAATCTTGTACACCAGAACGATATGAAGATGACGGTACTGAATAACTCAATAGTTCTTGTGCTGATATTTCCAATTTCGAGACACAGCAAAACAGAAATAGAATAGCGGATTGTAGCTTGTACTCCTTGCATGTTTGTGAATGAAAGGAAACGAAAAGGATATCGTTATCATAAAATTAGATGTTGCCTTCTACGTTTGACGTGTACTACGGTTGACGGTACGTGTCGATGGGATTTTGCTCGACCTTTCTCTCCTCTTGTCTGAATCTTCAATGGGAATTGAAATTTGAAATTGAGCATTGAGCTGCCTCGTTCACTTGATCATCTCGCTTTGTTTCTCTTACTTATTATTGCTTTTGTTCTTGTTCCAAATTTGTCATAAATTTGGATGGACAGAGACAGGATCCTAATTCAGATTCTGAGATCTCATGCACCTATACATACACAACGTAGGTACACACTTATACGTAGAGAAGAAAAGGAGTTGCGTCACCGTCGTCGAATCTAAAAGATGTGTTATCGTTAAAAGATACGAAATTAGCAATACAGGTTTTTTTTGTGTGCTGTAAATATTTTAATTATTTTTAACAGCATAGGATACCCAATTACCCAATATCAATAGCCAGTCTCTAATGGTGTGGTGGTGGTGTCTTTGGTTTTAATTGCATCCATAGCAAATACAAAATACATTAAAGTAGAAGATACATTCTAAAATTTAAAATATTTAAATTATTTATTGTTCTGGTATATATTTAGTTTTGCATCGATTTTATGAGCCTATACGGAATGCGTACAGATATAAATGTTTTAATTGAAAACATGTTTGAGTGCAGGTGTGTTTTTCTTGTCAGTGAGTGTGTGACAGGATGAAAATAATTGAAAGTGTGGTTGTCTTTTGACTTCTGATGTATTATATTGCCTATTGGTCTTGGTCTTCGTCGAAGCATCATTTTGGGACAGGTGACAGTCGATGTGGCTTCAGGTGCAAATCAAAAGTCTATATTTTTATGACACCTCTGCTGCTAGATTCTCTTCTTTTTTTATTAATAATATTAAACTTTCCAGTTGTTCTTTTTTATTGTCAGTTTCAGTCAGTTGTCAGTAGTACATGCGATTATATGTATAACCATATAAAAAATATAGGTAATTATAATTGTACGTATACGTATATGCGTCTACTTCCTCAGTGCTATAGGTTAGGTTGGTTTGGTTGGTAGTTTTTATCGTTGGTTAGTTTTGACCGCACAAGTGTCATTTTTCTATTAAATTTATAATAAAAAAAAATTACCAAAGTCAAAGAAGTGAAAATGACCGTCACCGTTGCGGGGATACGATGAGTTAAAATATGATTTTTTTGGGACAGATTTATCAACTTTATGTTCTCATATTTTATCGTGTACAGATAGATATAGGTGATGACATGACCATAATAGTGACAGGACCTGTATGCAGTATATATATATATATGTGAAGTTGTAGACATGATGTGTTGGGAACCATAAAAGAAATCGGTCAAGTTATAAATATTAAGCACGGAACAAGTTTGGGCTATGGTATCAATATCAAGTTTCAGAGTCAATCTCAAATCATGTAGGTAAAAGGTTGAGGTTGAAATTTGAAATTGTAGAGGAGATGGATATAACAACATTTTTTATTTTTCAAGTGATATTTACATGAGTAATGTGTCTCGAGAGTCTTGTGTGTCTTCTGTCAGTGAGTGTCTTGTTCCACCAATTATTACATACATGGGAAATGCAGCCCATAAGCCCAAGTAAGGGGGAAAAAGTACCTATACCTACCTACTACATCGGATTTGGTGTACGTCTATATATTATTCAAGTCTAAAAAGCGGAATCGTGAATGTAAGTAAAAGCAAATCAAGAATCAAGAGCGCCCCACTACCTGTAGCAGTATACCTTTACCATAGATCTCTGTAATTATATGGTTAGTATATATTACTGCATTGTGTGTGCAGTGAGGTGCATCAAAGGTTTTACTTGAAAAATTTCCACATGTCCTTATATGTATGTACACTATAGTCGCACGCTATACATTACTTACGATTACACTTTAGTTACTTCCAGGTTGGAATACGTTTCTTCCTTCAATCCTACTTACATTGTTAAAGAGTCATAGTATATAGTATAATGGAAGCGGTGTTAGAATCCTACATATATGATACATATAAAACTCCAAACTCTTCAGAAACCGTCGACCCAGAACAACGGCCATAATGCAGGACACAAGAGAATGAGCGAATGGCATCAACATTTATATAAATTGGCAAATTGGCATATTGTATATGTTGTGTATTGTAAAGTAGTAGCATGTCCATATGATTATGATGTATGATATGATATGACATTGGTGAATAGTCTATAGGTAACTCACAATAAGACAAACATTAAATATTTCTTCTTGTGCATAAGATAAAATTAAAAAAAAAACTCACCTGTAAAATATCACTAGAGATATGCTTCACGTCCAATCACACACACAATTACTAAGATTGTGGTTTATCAAAAGTTTGGAGTCGAATTATTCGACTTGGAATTATTGGACTTGAGCAAATTTATAATATATAGACGTGGAATTGGTTTTGATTGCAGCAAATTCTGAGTTCTACTCTTTTCTTATGAATGGATCGTTGGTTTGGTTTCATTTGACTGAGTTGGACTTGGACTCGAGAGACTCTATAAGAGTTAACAAGAACTGGCTTGTCGTAGGACTTCTTGAGTGTAGTATGTGCTGTGCAGATGCTTCTTTACAGCGGTGGAGCATTAAGGATGTAGTGAGGGGGGATTGTAGATACGACCTATTTATTTTAAATCATAATTTCCTATGACCATATCAATATCAATGTACACGTAGGTATAATTCATCAAATTGTGGGTGGTATGTACTACAACAGGTGAACGTTCAATGTACGTTCGTGCGTACACAGCTAATATCAACGTCTACAATAAGACAAATGGACTTTCCATGTATTACTTTATGAGCGGGATTCTCGTCCTCGTCATACATATCAGAATCAAGTTCCTGTCGTGGAGTTCCTCAGTCAGTGCAATGAAATTCTATATGGAATTAAATAGAAATTAAATCCTTTTTCGTTTTATGTATTTATTATGGGCTTTGAGTTAAGCAGTATGAAACGGAAATAAATTGTAAACAATACAAAACAAGCCGCACTTATTTTGCTTGTGATAATAGTGCAATAATAATAAATCAATTTTAGTAAAACAAATTTAATATATTATAGTCATAAAGAAAAGCTACAGCTATTTTACAAAATTATATATTTTATTGACTTAAATTGTTTGTGAAGCAAAACGGTTTCTGTTAATATTTACGTGCAGAAATATATTTTATTATGAGTGGGGGATGATTAGATTGGGCACTAAAAAAACCTCGAGATCAACCAGACCAAGGGGCATAGGGCATCCATTAAGCGTAACTATAACCAATATAAAGCTCTATGTTCTGTCGTGTAAAAATCAGAATTAAGAACAATTAAATTGCAAATTGCAATTTAATTGGATAAGAGATGCAGGGAGAATAACAATCAGCCCTTGTTGTTCCGTCTATATGTGAAGCCATTAGAAGTGATCGTTCCCGTTCTCGTTTGCGGCAGAGCTGAAGCTCGATTTTGATTTACATTTAAAAGGCAAGGTGCATGGATGTATGTAGAATATACCGAAAAGGATAACACGGTCCCACACATTGTTTTGGTTTTAAATATGATTCAAATTAATGTGTTCACCATCATTATGTAAATGGAAAATACCTATAGGTGTATTTGAGTGGGTAGCTGGCAAATAAAAATGAGATCTAATCGATATTCACAACTTACTCAAGAGCACGTTGTAAATTTGTTAATACAAATCAAAGTGATCAAAGTGAATTAGAAAATATATCATGTAGTTGTGTGCACAATAATAATAATGCTATACATTATAAATGGAAGCGCCTTCAAAACCTCCACAAATACGACAACTATAAACTACAAAAGTGCCAATAACTGTCACTGAATTGCACTGCACTGTGAGCAAGTCTGGGCTGAGCTGAAATAGATTCTAGTTGTGGTAGTAAATTCTCATACAATGCAATGCAAAGGTACTACTATAAAGGATAAAAAATCTATTTAACTCTCAAAATATAATGCTATCAAGAATGCAGAACAATTTGTTGAGTCAATTTACCTTGAAACACCCAGTTCCAAGTTTGAATGCAGAGTCTACTTACTGTCTGCCTATATAGATAATCCATTGGAATGCACAATACGTATCCTGTATTTGTATTCTTATACTTATAAGCAAGGTAGGTGTATACATAGTTACACAGTTTCAACTTCGTGCTTTTAAATCATTTTGTTTTGAATTTATTTTTGTAGCTGCAGCGTCAGTAGTTGGATGCCTACTATGTACATACTTAATGTAGGTAGTTGTGTCAGATTACAGTCTCTCTGAAGAACTTTGCCTTGGTCTTGGTTTTGGTTGAGTGTTAAATTGTAGTTTGTTGTTGGAGTTATAGTTAGTCAAGTACAAAATGGAGATAATGATATTAGTAGCAGAAATTACATAGGAACAAAGCATTTATGGCATGGAAAAGAGTGTATTAAGTTCTACGTGGCGGCTTGGTTAAAGTGTGTGTACCGTGTTCGAAACTAGAATCGCTCCGTTGTAATCGTAATACGTAGTAAGGAGAAGTAGTAGTAGTAGTAAAATGGGAGAATTAATAGTAGCCCATGCTACTCACTCAAGGTGGTTTTGTTCATAAATATAACTGTACGAGTTGTATATAAGTTGTAATTGTAAAGATACTGTGTGTGACTATATGTCTGTAACAAAGTTGACTATTAGTTTGGCTTGAGCATTGAGCTGATACTTTGTTGTACTGTCGACGTGATTTTTTCAAAGGAAAATGAATAATCAAAATAAAAAAATAAAATAAAGACACATAAAAAGCCGGCTTATTTCTTTGTCGTGCGATATAAAGTATCCGTAAGGTTGTTTCGGTTGATGCTAATGTTACTCCTTCAACTCCACACGTAATTGTAATTTAATATATATTTTCATCAATGCACAATACGTTTACTTTGTTGTGTACAGTTTACAGTTTTCTTCCTTACGTTTCTGACATTGTTACACACTCTACAGACAATTTCTATTATGAACTCGAACTGCTCAATTTAAGTTTTTAATTTTTAAGTCTATGTGAGTTCTAATTCTGCATTCCAAATGTAACAATAATATGTATGTGGCAGGGGAGCGTTTCCTTGTAGTATTTCATGTCACTTTCACTGCCATTGTTCACTCCACGATTAAGATTAAGATGGCTACTGCACTATGATACTGATAGGTAGGTTACTTAGGTAGTAAGTTCCCTTTAGTTTCTAATTTGATGTATATTTTTATAACTCTTTGAGCTGCATTTTTCCGTAATTATATCATACTTTTGTAGTGAACTTGAATGCAACAACGCAGAAATGAGTTTTTTTCTCAATGTACAGCGACGGCTTGTGAAGTAGGTAGGTAGTTTTAATGCTTAAAAAACGTCTATTTTAGAGACATTTGATACACGAGGAAATGCTATTGTCGTTTGTCGTTCAAGAAAGCTTTACCATTACAGCAGACTGACATCATTTTAAAAATAAACAATATTTAATTTCATTACACTATTATTCAAAAGTAAATATTTTCTTAAAATTGCATAAAGGGCCTTTTTCTCAAAGCGCTAATCGTAACTTTAAAAAAATTAAATACTTTCAAGCAATTAAAACATATTTTAATTTTACCTATATATCGTGACCCGGGTATTGCGGATTTTGAAACATGGCCCAGAGCCATTCTAGTTCCTTGTGTAAACAACGACGTTTAATGTAAGCACATAAAGGTGAGTAAGCTGTTAATACTAAGAATTTAGGCTGGCGGACATATTAACTGTGTGCAATAGTCTGCCTTTACTATTATAATAATGTCATAATCCATACGGCGTTTACATATCCTCGTATTGATGTAACAAAATAATAATGCATATTAATGGCAGTTTATTTAATGGAGTATTTATTACCATTCTAAATTCATGATTCATGATCATGTGAAATTTAATCCATGATATGGCTTTGTAAAAGATCTGAAATGTGATAGACATACGACACGCAGTTGGAGGGTGCCAGAACTTGTGCCTTATTTAATGTACCTACCTACGAATACGAATAAGCACCCAGCAGTAATTATGTACTACCTACCTACCTTTTTCCATCAAGGTACAGGGCAGTCATCCTGAGTTAGCAAAAAAAATGACCATTAAAAGAATTCTTACACGATTACTTTTGTTTTGCTGCAGAACTTATACACCTACATGTATGTACTGATAGTTAACTCTGTCGCTTGCATTTACCAGTAAGTGTTTTCTTTTTGCAAAAATTCAGATTCGCATTTACCTTCCATATTACATCTGTTGTACTTTTGGTACTCTCTCCGCTCGCTTATAACTAACGGTCCTCGACTCGAGGCTTATGGGTGTTAGAGTTGGAGGCGTCAAGTGGCAAGGCGGACTGAGTTGAGATCTAAAATGTACACACATTATTCTTCATTATCATTTTTAACATTTGCATTTAGCATACAATTGAAATTGTAATTGTGGAAGGTACCTACATGGGAGACATATGGACGTGTGTGGAGGCTCATCATATTTGATAATACTCCATTCCTTCGACTTTTCTCTGACTTTGAGCTCTGGTTCTGGTTCTGGTTCTGGCCTGGCTTTATTGGCTTATAGCATAGCAGAGAATGGCATGCCTCTTTTACTTTAAACTTTAAACGAAACCATTAACTATGAATTACATTTGCATTTTCGTTGCGATTCCTTTTTTTCTCTTCAATTTTCTTATTGTGTAGTATGCGATCATTATGGAGAGCTGAAACTCTTGAAAAAAAAATTCTTTCTTGTCATGACATGCGTCTCAACTCTCACACAGAGTCGGAGTCAGAGGAGAGTGTCAATGTACAATACACTCTTCAGATATATTTTGTGTGTGTGCCTGGCTTAGGAATTAATCTAACGGGTGCCTGTCCATAATTACACATATAGTCATTGTAATAGCCCCTCATCTTGTTTGAGTATAGCCATAAGTATATGTAATTATGCATTGATGCACTTATGGCTCCGGACGGACACACACACATTGAATTTAAAATTCCAACTCAACTCGAACAACAGTCAACAGTCCAAGTGTGGTTCGGTCGTTCGGTTACTCTCGCACCATAGTCTCATAGTCAGTCTCGTGCATAAAGGGAAGGCTATTATTAAAACTACAAACTCCAACTAATAGAAAAATATATTATGGACGGCGCTCGTTGTTGGCGATCATACAGATTCTCAAATTGAATGAACCACAAAGGCATTTTTGTTGTGGTCAAGGAACTCCACTTGGTCTTTTATATTAGGATGTAGATAGTTTGCACGGAGTATATTATGCAGAGTGCGATTTAAGGCAGCATATGATATACTTACCTTTGGATTTTTTTATATAGTATTGCGTATTGCATAGTGTGATATCAGTGGTGCCGGATCGTTTTCATTCCTTCCTTCGATCCTTCGTACAGTCAACAGTCATCAAATCGTGCGGTGTAATAATAATGGGAAATGAAAAGGACAGTATTGTGTATAGTTATATAGAATAGTATAATATGCATGTACAGGGCATTGCGATTGTGACTGTGGATTGAAGGGAGATGAAGATCTTAGTCATTATTCGTATTTGTACAATGATAATAATAGTAATACCATTATTTTCTCTCTGTTATTTACCGCTTGTTATTTTGTAAGCTGGGGGTCTACGTTTCCATTCCCGTTCCTTTTGCATATATTGGGTATGACATCATATTCCCAAAACTAATTCTTCGTTGTAATTATATATAAACTCGTGTTTTTATTGCAAGAATATGATAAAAGGGATGTATATTGGAACGCTGTAGTTTAAATGTAAAAGGGTGAGTACTTGAGGGGAAATAGACAAAATTTTCAAAGATTTTCAATTTAACTGTTAAATCATCTGGTGATGTAAAGATCTGAACTCATCGTCAGAAGTCTCAGAACCGCGAGACACCAGTCGGCCAGTCTCAGTACCGGTACTCGGCAGTATTAAATAAAGCTATTAAATATTGGCGTAAATTTGTACTGTTAGATGATGAGACGGGGTAATCGGGAGGTCGTATAGGTATTAGTGTAGAAAGGTGGGTAGATGATACCTGTAGGTAGGTACTTCTATTTTAACATTCTTGGTGCTCCATCGTTAGGAAATAGTATTATGGGATGTGGGGATGTTCGCACCCTCACTTACGATTAGTCCCTGTAGGTACATATAACATGGTCGCCCAGGCTGAAGATTGAGGACGAAGACATCTGATGAGCATGAGGGGAGGATATAAATTACCATGTGTAATGTCCAGATAGACAGTTTAGTATTTAGTGAGCAAATTTCCATGTCGAATCTTGAGGAGAGAGATAAGTATCAACATTAAATAGAAGAAATCAGAATTGTAATGAGAAAACGTGTAGGGAAATATATGTACATGTCTGCTTTTATGCTGTCTTACGTCCCGACTGCATCTCTCTATATTTCCTACTGCCGTATTTATTCATGCAGTATGCAGTATATCTATATACTGTGCTACACAGGGTTTGTAGTAAGTTCCTTTTCCTACTATATGTAGTGTGTACTCTGTTCTAAACTAATCGTAAGTAAAAGGCAAAGCCCATGTAGCTAATGTATCCTTAGCACGTTCCTGCTAATTTTGTTTGTTGGAAGAGGAAGGTAAAAGGTGACAATACTCAAAACTTTTTTTTTGGCACAGCAGGCAAGTCAATTCATGTCTGAGGATTAGTAAGGTGTCATTATGTCTGGAGGCGATCGGGATCGGGTGCTTAAAATTCAGATATTTTTAGCTCCAAGCTGTACCTTTGTATGCGTATAGTAGTACCGTGGCCATTCGTGTGTTTAGCATTAACATTATGTTTGATATCTACCTACTATGTATTTGCTTGGAGTATTGGAGTTGGAGGGAACACTTGAGCGAAAACGATGACAATGACTACCAAGTCGACGACGGTCATATCAGTGGTTGGAATCAAAATAGAAATTTCCATATTTAATCTCGCAGGTGGATTTGTATTTGTGCTGTGTGAGGAGATTGACTACAACATTTTATTAATCACCTCCTCACATTTATTCTAACTTGACATTTCTCCCAGTCCTCCTGCTCCTTCCTGCACTGACACTGTACTATGTATTTGAAAAAAAAATTGTGTAATTATATATCATTATGAATATAAGCGGTTATTTGTGTTCCTTCTCGTATGTACATACTCTATATGCATTGGAGGAAATTAATTTGGATTTGAAATTCTGATTACATTCCATATGTGCCATTAGAAGTACATTAAGTGGGATTGAAATCTTATTGCAACTATTATTTACTCTGTCGACGAGTATGTATATATATGGAGATATATAGTCTTTGCGTTTTTGTTTTCCAATATTGTGTGTCTACTATGCATAATCAGGGGTGGATCTAGACATATTTTATGGGGTGGGCAATACATATCGTGAGTGAAGAATAAAACAAAATGGTCGATATGCAACTTAAACCAGAATTAAAATGAGCTATGTGTCAAGTAAACTGAATGAGGGAGATGCGTAAAATATTAATTAAGAGTTCCTGGTGAGTAAAACAGTTCGATTGACAAGTTTTTCGCAAGTTTCAAAATATTTCATTTACATGTTTTTGGAAAGTCCAGAATATTTTAATGTTTTTGTTGGTAATAAAGTTTAGTTCCAGTTAAAAATGGATATGAAACATTTTAATTCTTCTCTCACGACATTAGTCGGCCATCTAGGCTTAAATTTCCCCTATGGTGCCCTAGACACTATGGTAAAACGTTGATTTTGGGGTGAGCAACTGCCCTCTTGCCCACCCCTGGATCCGCGCCTTCGTATAATACTCGCGCATGTAGCAATGTACATTTAGTTAGGAGTAGAAAGGAACTCCAATGTTAATTAGTACTAGTCTCCTGTCGTCTCACACTAATTCTATCTGCGTCTCTGAATCACAAGCTTCTCGATCTCGACTCTCGATCTAACTGACGATCAGTAGAAATTTCGTATTCTTGACTTGACATCATGACGTTCCTTGTATTGTTCAAAACTTAAGCTATTTCTGTTCCTTTCATCGACCATTGATCGTCTCGTGTCAAGTGTCAATCTTACTCTTGTAGATTCTGTAATTTTGGCCAATTATAGTGTATAAGAGGCTTGAGCTTAAGAACATTACAATGCAATTTGGCGACGTAGTATGTACCTACTCATCTACCTACATTGAAATAGCTGATCGTTCTAGCAAAAAGATTAGTTCATGAATTTAATTTATCGATTTTATTTTCTGCGTTGGAAATGGATAGGAATGAGGTATGTGTTGCTAGTTGTTACACCTTACCTTGATATATACACATTAGTATTTTAGATACCAAAGTTGTACCATAATAAATAACTAAATAAATAACTGCCTGGTAAATAATGCTGTTATTAGAACATACAGTAGAAATGAGAACAACTTTTATTATTTTAAGACCAAAGCCGAGATGTCGAGCCGTCACGTAATGCAATCAAATGAAAAAATCGAGCGTATGAAGTCTAATGATTTGATTTAGTAATTTAATTTGACTTTGTTCAATTGAATGAAATTGAAATGACAATGTTTTTTTTACATTTAATGTTTTATTCATGAGATCGCAGGATCAGATTATCAGATCAGACCAGTAACCAAAGAATTTCAAAACCAGAACCAGATCATGTGAAGTTATGTTGGTGGTGGTGTTGTTGTGTGAAGTTAGCCTTGATGCGATATGTGTGTTTATTTTTAAACCAGAGACAGACTAATAAATCGGATAGTCACAGTAGCACTATATTCTGACTGTGAGGAATAATATAGCGTAATATTTTTATCATTATTTTTTCTATATTTAATTTTACCTCCCAAATTTACATTTACGCAACGTCCTTTAACTGTGTTTATTCGTGAGCCTCGAACTAGCGCTTATTAACTTCCAGCCTGACCTTTCTTGTTCTGATTCTGTTTTTGTTCTTCTTGTCTGTAATCATCGTAATTAACTACTGTTAACGTGTGAGTCCCCCCCTTTTTTTAAAGTTAGGTTGTAAATCTAAACCTGTGCCTCGTGTGTCTTTGTGTGTGTGTACATCCTGAATGCCTGAATCATGCATTCATGGCACGGCCCGGCATGGCAGAGCATGGCTAAATAATCTAGCGAAAATTAAGTCCAAGTCCAACAAGAGATACTGATTATTATAATGTGAAGGAATAGGAATGCAAATTACAACAGGGATGTAATGGAGTGTCGACTCTCAACTCTCGACTGCCAAGTGGTAGTAAGGACGGAAAATTAATTATTTTTTACATTTTTCCCTTTTGTATTTATTTAATTTTATTTAATTAAAGCCTTTTATTCTCTGAGTTGGAGTTGGATTTGGACTTGGACTTGGAAAAAGTCTTTCATTCATTCATTCATTCATTCATTCATACGTAGTGTTTCCCGGCATGTATGTAAGGCGCTATTTTTGCTTACAGATATATGAGTGTAGATCTTATAGATACGTTTAAGTATGCACATTGAGCGCTATACGCTTGTAAATTAGTTTCAGTTTTGATTTATCAAAACAAATGGCGTGGAGAATTAAAAGAGGGTCGAGTGGAGGTTGGAGATTGAGAGAACTTTGACGCTGCCGTTTTTTTCACTGTTATATGCTCTGCTCTTGAAGGAAGCGTCTGTGAGGAGTGACAGTGACGTTGACGTTACCTTCCTCTAAAAAATTATTGTAATTGTGCTAATTTATTTAGTAAGATATTTTGAAATAATTTGCCCAAACAAATCCGCACACACAGTCAGAAGTGGGACTGTATAGGAAAAAATGGCAAATACAACGAGGATGGTAACAAATAAATGCAAAATAGAATACGTATGTACCTACGTGAATGTAGCTATTCGCAGGTGGAAACAGTTGGGTGGTGAATTTATTCAGAAACAGATTCAGAAGGTTGTTTCAATCTCTGCATGAACAGTAATATAACCCGATAATAGAAGAGATATGCATAGTGGTAGTGGTAGTAATAATAAATGCAGCACGCATAGTGTGTGTCTTGAGTCTTTTAGCCTTTTTACCTTTGACTCTTTTTTGTTCAATGTTGTCCATTTCCATGCAGTTTTTGTTTGTTTCTCTTGTGCACATAGGCATAGGAACATAAAACTGCATATTACCTGACTTTGGTTCTTTGGCTTGGCGTCGTTGAAATAATTCGATTTTCGTTGTGGTTTTATCAAGTGTAGTATCTACTTCTATGTCTCTCGTAATCGCAAGTGGAGTGCCTCATGAGCATAGTAGTAGTTCGTAGTGGATTCTGAAAATCGCACATTCAAGGTGTAATAAGTTATGCATTTTTGTAGAGAATTATTCCTATTATACATATCACGCTGCGTGTCCCAAATTCATTCCTTTTGACTTTTCGAGACGAGAGCGAGATTCGACTTCACTTCCATGTCCATATGCCCTTATAGTCAGCGCAACGTCAGTTGAAGTTGGAGTAGGTATAGTCACTATTGGTTGTGCACTTAAATAAAGGCACTATATTATGCTTTGGTTCTGGTCCTGGTACTGCGTAGCTGGTAGTATAATAGCAGTTTACTACGGATAGTCATGCAAAAATCCAAAATGCAAACTACATTATTGAAACGAAACCACACCAATATTTCACGCTTCAATGCCTACGTCTTCAACTTCAAATCACCAAGTCTACACAGCCGGTTCACAAACACACGCGAGTCAGTATTTTTATAATTTAATATAATCTCTAGTCTAAACTGTACAATTGCGATACGATTACGTTCCAACTACGATCATTATGCTGCGTACTTGTATTGAATGTTATTTATTGCTTGACTTTATTTTTTTGCTAGGCTGGCGCTGGCAGCCGTGGCAGTAGCACAAAATATAGTATAATAATATACATATGTATACAAAACTTTGGCCTCACACTGGCAACGACAACTACTATATAGACTAGTAAGAGACGGACACATGTCGCAGTGGTTGCCGTTTAGGAATTCATACAAAATTAGCGTAATTAGGCCCTGCATAGTAAGGTAGGTTATTACCTACGTTTTTTTCCCCATGTAGCTCATTAATGTTAAGCTAGAAGAAGCTATATAGACTTATGGGGTGGGTGAGTACCTTGGATTTTGGATTGAATTGCAAATTGGAGGTACAAGCTTCTATAATACAAATATTTTAGTTCTAGACAATTTGGCTGGAATGTTGTACTATGGAGTTCATATTCCGTAGCAGGCAATGAATCTAAATGACATTTTAAGACTACAAAATGGGCAAAATCTATTCCCTGTTTTTTTTATAGTTATTACTGCAGCTATTAAATAAAAAGAAAAGCAGCCTTGTTTACGTAACAAGAACAGCTCACAACTCTGCATTCTGTCGCGTCAATTGTGAATATTGTTAGTTGTAGGTTGTAAGAAAGACAGTTAAAAAAATGCTAATATATTATTACTGTATTATTTGTTTCTTCTGCTTGTAGTTGTATTCAGATTCAGAGTTTTTAAAAGCCATGTAGACATACACCAAATCGTTGATGTTGATTTAAAGTTTTAGAGAGTGATCACTTGTGTTAAATTGGATAGGTAATGTAGCTGGATGCATTATTCGTTAGTAGCTATTTACTTATGTTGGGTTGCTTTTTTGTGTGAATATAAAATAGGTACATTTATTATTTTGTATGAATGAGTTATATGCGTTCCGCTTGTGCTTGTAATAATGCTGTCGTGCAGTGTTGTATAGTATTTTTTGTGAGAAGTATATGCATCCTTAATGGTAATGGTGGTCGTGTGAGTACATTGCCTTTTTGTTAGCTTTTACTCCCTGATTGACTCTCTCATCACTGTTCCTCCTTACTACTATAAGCAAATTGCTAATGTTCCTTTATTATCCAATTATAGTTTTTTTTTCAATCTGAAGTTTATTACCACGAAATCGAAAAATTGAAAAGAAAATGCGGTAATACTGGAATCTGGAATGTTCCTAATTCATTTTCCGCGCAGCAGCGGTTGCGGTTTTCATTTTGAAAGAGAAAAAAAAGAATTTAAATTTTATCGTTTTATAGCGTGTACTATACTGTATTCTGATAAGGTGCTGGTGGAGTCTTCAGTTACTCAAGTATTTATCAAATAATCGAGTTTGGTTGAGATTTAAATTTGATTTTCACAATCATAATGTGACGAAGATTCCATATTCTACAGTTGCAGAATGTGGAAAATTGAGCTCTATACAAAAACATGGATTAAAGATTGTAAAAGCCGTTAAGAAAATGTGTACACCTATAAATTAGATGCGTAATTCAAATGTTTAAATATTCGAAATTCTTGTATATAGTAAAATAATAAAATGTAAGCTTGCTTCTTTTTATAAAGTTTTGCTTATGCTTTTGGCTCTTGTTAGAAGATGAAGACAGGAGGGAAGGACAGTAAAGTCGAATCGAAATGTAGTGTTAGTTGTCAGCTTTTTCTTTGTTCTTTCTAGTTACTTCACATTATTTAATCTGCGTGTAGAAATGAAGCTAAACTCGAAATCAAAATGAGAAGCATAATAAATGTCTATTGGCTTAGCTAATTTTCATTATGCTAATTTCAATTTCTGAGTCATGATACCTACCTACTTACATTGCATTGTAATTTTTGAGAATCTATTTTTTAGGGAATGTCCAAGTTGACATGGAAAATGTATTTAGTCGCATTATTAAGGCGTATAGATGTAGTCGGTAGTCATGTAGAAGTAAAAGCATATAGCTGTACGGTGTGGGGTATTGGATGTTGAGAGGAGACAGAAGATCAGTAGACAAGTTTCAAGCACAGCTGACAGATTTAATGACTTGAGCTCAAATTCTCAAATTTTTCAATGCCAGGTTATAAATCCTTGCTTTTGCAGAGTTACAGCACCATTTTCCTTTGCGTGTATACTATATTATACCTACCTGCCTAACTATATAATGGCTAAATTACTATAACTATATATGGCTTAAATTGTGTATCAGTATCAGTCTCATACTATATGTACCCAAGTATATAAATGGAGAAAATGTGATTAATGAGTTTGATTGAATTTATGGCCTGGTTAAAAAATTTAGTTGTGAGAAGATTTAAAAAAGCATTAAGGATATTTAGTAAGACTTTTATGTAGATTTAATACTGTATTAAATACCTATAGCTCTAACAATGTACTAGGTGTACCAAAATCTATTTTTTTTTAAATTCTTTTTTCCCCATATTATAGACTTCATGGATCATACGAAGCATTAAAGTACGGATCCACACTTGATGGCTTTGCGGATTTGACGGGTGGTATTACAGAGAGCATACGGCTTCGTCAAGATCCGACCTCATGCAGCAAAATTCTGAGCAAGTTGTTACAAATGACAAGTGTGATTACTGTCTCCGTCCAATCTTCCTCCCAGGTGAGCCTCTCATTACTACATAGTAAAAACTCAATTACACCCATATGTTTTACACATCACTTTAGCATTGACATTCAGACTTTAATACGGGTAATAAAAAACATACATCATATACTATGTTACATATTTTCGTTGATATTTGCATTGAATTGTGGACGGAATGTGGAATTGTGAATTATCTATCTGTATTGAGAAATTTCACAGGTATCCTCACATTTTGCATGTGTTTTATTATTGTGATTTTGATTGGGGGTACTGGGCATAGCGGCCATAATCATAATATAACTATGTGTTATACTATGGTTTTCATTTTCACTGTATATTTACTGTTTTTTTTAAGTATATAAAATCTTATCTCCGAGTTTGGTGTGTGGGAAGAGACATGAAAAAATGGGTGGCATAATAATGATATTAAAAAAAACCTTTGTATCTACCTACTTTGTACTTTGTAGTACATATAATATGATGCTGTTTTTGTGGCAGGCTATGGGTTTGAACGAAACCGGATGGAATGAATGAAGTGGTTGTCTGTTGTTGTTGTTGTGCGTTGACTGGTGGTATCATGGTGGATTGAAAAATTGAAATGATGAGAGAGAAAAGGTGTGTAAGATGAGACACGTGTAGACCAGTAAAGCTAGACAAGAAACAAGCAATAATTTTTTATATTTTGTTTCATTCCGTCCATCGCATCTTCTTTTCGTCTTCTTGTGTATACTTATGGCACTTGTGTCAGAGTCAGAGTTAGAATCAAAATGAAATTACAATTACGCTCTGGCACTGACTCATCTGACTGTGCTTTATGCTCATCTCTTGTTTTTTATTCTTCTTGTAAAGTTTAAAGTTCCCTAGGTTTGGTTTTCAATAAGTTGAACTTTGTTCTGTACTCCTCACTTATCACTCCAAACGCAAACACACGTATGTGTATGTGTGTGGCTAACTACCTTCATGCGAAATGAAACTGGACTTGTCCAATGTTCAAGACACACAAAAATGTGTGAGTGAATTATGCGATAAACAAAACCAGGCCCAATGAGAACGTCAACTTGTGCCTGCGTCTAGTATTTGTATGTACCTACGAATTTTTTTTACTAATACAAAATACAATAATTACAGTACAGTATTCAGTTGATGAGACCAATAAGACAGTTAGTGGCAGTCGCCGTCGTCGTAGCAGGAGCAGTAGAATGTGGAATTACAGCTGTTCTCGTTAGTCATCAAGAAAATGAGAACATTAAGTTAACATGATTATCCAGGGACTAATTTTTTTTTAATTTTCACGTACATATTGTACACTGTATAGAGCCAAGTTTATAAGGCTAAAAAAATTATAGAAATAAAATATTTGACAGTTAAACTATTACCTTAATAACTCGAGCTTCAGATTTTGTTTCGAATTCGATTTGGACAATCGACGAAGAACCGTAGTTAGTATTGTGACGCGAGGAATAATATAGCATACACAAACTTATACGGACAGTCCCCTGCTTCAACTGCATTCGAATGGGACTTCAACTAATGACAAGTGTCAAAGTCAATGGGCAATTTTTTACATAATGCAAAATGCTTCATACAGCAAAAATCAAAATGATTTATTTGCATGTTTTTTAAAAGTGCAACATGTTTTATTTGCATGTTTTTTAAAAGTGTAAAATGTTTTATTTCCATGTTTTTTAAAAGTGCAAAATGTTTTATTTACATGTTTTTTAAAAGTGCAAAATGTTTTATTTACATGGATTTGAAAAGTGTAAATTTCTGTATTTGCCTATGATGAAAAAATGGAATGCTCTTTTTTGTTTGCGAATCTGCTTCTGTTCTAAAAAGTTTTGCCATCGTTTTTTAAAGAGCATTATAACATAGTATTACATAATAGATATCATAGAAACATGCGTAAATAAACAGTATAAAGACTTGCGTTTTAAAACTCTGTTGAATACAAGTGATAATATTAAATTATTTTGATTAGAATAAGAACATCTAGTAATGCATTGGCGCCAGGTATATTATTTATCATGCAGTACTATTCATATTGGTACATTGATAAAAGAATGAAAGCTCGCTATGCTAATCTAATACTAACTCTAAAACATGATACGTGCGTGTATATACGATACATGAGTACATTTGCATTTAATACTGAAGCAGGCTTTTCATCGTCTAAAAAATGAAAAAATCCATTCATATTCATTCCAGTATGTACATACATAGTATAGATATTTTCTGATAACTTGTAATAGTGTAGTCATAAGATTAGTCTCAGACATAAAATTCGTAATCCTCATTTTATATGATCTTATTGCAAAGGGGAATGTTCCATTTTTTTCTTGAATTAGGAGTAAACACTAGAAGAAGAAACATGTATGAAACGTGTGTAAGTAGGTACCTACCTTCATGTGGCCTTCCACGGGCTGATAAAGGAAAAGAAAGGTTTAACTGGTTTAAATGACATCTTGTGTACACTCTACATACCGATAAGCTACTCGATTTCGAAATCGAAATCAAATTTAAAATTTAAACTATTATCCAAGATAAATAGTAATGGCGGAGTATCCGACGACGCCGTTTCACTTTAAATACCAGTTTCACTTTTTTTTACACCACCATCTTCTTTCTTTAGGCACTATTTTACTGTAGAAATTTGGAAATGGGAAAATTTTAAAAGTCTTCTGTTAGTAAAAAACAATATGCAGTTGGGATGAAAAAATAAAACGTAGTCGGAACTAGTTACTCTATCTTGCATCGTATATCGTAATCGTAGTTGAGTATATATAATATCAATATGTATAGGATCAAAATAGAAAAGCCTTAATGCGTTTCTTTTTACTCTGTTATTATTAGGCTGGTATTTAAATTGAAATAATGTTTTTATTCAAATTTTAAATGATGGTGTATACATAGGAATTTTTAAGATCGGCGCTTTGTTGTTGTTGTTGTTTTTGTTATTGTCGTTTTTTTTATACTGGTAACTGGACTGGCCCTGGTTTTGTGGTGCGATTGCTGTTGTTTTATTGCTTTTGTTTGTAAACAAAAAGACGGCAGGACGCGGAAAGGAGGCTTACGTATAATGAGGAAATACTCAGGACTGAGGAACATCATCTTCATGCTAATCATAATTATTATGGCTGTCCAGAGAACATTTATTATTCACGTAATGAGCATGTTATGGATTTTATCAAATTCATGTATCGCCTCTCAAAGAGCTCTGAGAAGCTGAAGGCACAATCTCCAAACTCTAAACTCTAAGGTAGGGCTATGGGCTAGAACGTGTGTATATCTACCTATCTACGTCTTCCCTGTCTGTAGTCTGCACTTTAGTATAGTTTGCAACATGTAGATACATAGTTGTAGTCACATGGGTTTTTAGTTGATGATACTGACAAGTAAAGTAGGTAAATACCTGCCATGATATTGCCTTATACCCTCAGACATATAATGTCATAGCGATGACGATCTCCCATAAATAGTCAGAGTAGGTCATATTTCTTTCCTCATTACTTGATTCCGCGCCTTATGAAAAATACGTAAGTTTAAACACGAGTATTACGATTATCCCTATACTCTGTACTCTGTAGAATTAACACCGTAGAAGGGGCAGGGAGACGGACGGATAACGACCACAACATACATAGCGTGGATGCGGATTAGATACTTTTTCCCATATGCATATACCTATCCATATAAGTTCACACTTATCCTTAGTCTTCATTACTAGTTTCTTTCTATATATTGAAATTTTGCACATAAAGTAATAGGTAATGGGAGATATATGACTTGGCTGCATTGTATGTAGTAACTATCACATAAGCTATACTCACTATATGCTATTCATCTCTAGTTATGGATTATGGATAATGATTGTGGATATAGGTCTATACCAACCTACCTATACCTCTACTGGGGAGTGAGAAACTTAAACTTCAACCCGGCGTACCTACCTACGTACGTATCATTATCATGTCAGAGAGTAAAACCTCAACTTATTACTCCTTCGCAATTTACAGATGTAGATTTTTGACAAGATGAACTGGGGTCACGAGCAGGAAAAGAGGCCCATGAGGATGATAATATTCTCATACTCAGTCTCACTATAAGGACCTGCTCGGCTGATGGAGATCCATTTCTAGTAGACGTGTACGTTTTATATAATGAATGTTAACATCCAAATGCTACGCCTAGAATCACTAGAATTAGTGATCGAACGTGAGAAATTCTCGAGAAATTAAAGGGTTGATAAAATTTATCGAAAATTACTTGTTCCTCGTAAATTTCATCGACAAATTTATCAACAAAAATGGCAGTGCCGAGAAATATTTTTATGAATTCTTACCGAGAAACAAAATTTCATTGATAAAAAATGATTAACCAAGAAAATCACTTTAAACTAATATTTTTCTAAACTATAATGCAATACCCATAACGATGAATTAAATAATCTATCATGAATCCTGACATTATCTATTATATTATAATATATTATTATTACATTATGATTATAATATACCGACTATTTACCAAAAATAATGAAGTGCTAAATAAGATTAAGTAAGACGTAAATAGGGCCTTCTCATATTTCTCCATTTAAGTTTACAGCGTTTAATTTAATAGGGAACATTAATAAAATGTGTACATAGGAATTAAAAACATAAAATTAATTAAATAATTTTAAAAAGCTGGCTGATGGCTACTACTGGCTCAAGGATCCGTTCCCAATTCCCGTGTATGTTAGATTTCAGTGTCCCCATCAGTCGCACTGGTTGCGGTTACAATCATCGCACTTCTTTTAACTGGAAACCAAATTCCAAAAATATCTGAATTAATTCCTATTGTATCAAAAATATATCATGAACATGTGACATAATCTATTATATAATTATATAATTATGAATTAAGAATTATGTTTCTCATTGAGATTTTGAATCTTGCAAATCTTTTGTTGGAGGTGCAAAGAATCCTTCGCTGGATCCTACATAACCACAACCACTTCCGACTAGCTCCGTCTCGCCCGAACTAAAACTAAAATACTTATTGTAAGCTTGTTGTAAAAGCCAAAAATGAAGTTGCTTCTTAAGCAAGGCTGCGGCGCACAAGTATCACTACCTACACATCATACGGTTTTTCATCGTTCATTAATAGTTTTATAGCCGGAAAGTTCAAAGTTAAACCCTTGCACAGGGATGCTTACCAAATAAGACTACAAACAAAAACAGTTTTGGGAATAATTACTATTTACTTACATGTACACCTATCCCACAATTAATTCAGAATTTCAGAGTTCTCCTGATAACGGCTGATCTTTGGTTGGTATTTATTTCCTTTACAAAAATATTCCTCTGTTTACAGTTTGCGATTTGCCTTTATATAATCTTGAGGTAGTTTCTTCATTGCTTTCATGTGGTGGAACGATGGCGCGCTCAGTACCTATTGTTTTCTGTATGCCTGCACTGCTTTAAATAAATGCATATCAGCATAATGGTGCGATAAATTATAAATAATAATAAATTATATATTATATATAAATAATGATATGAGTGAAACATGGTTATGGTTTGTCTCACTGACCTTTTAAGGTCCCAGTATGACTTTCTACGCCAAAGCTGGGCCAATCCAACTTATCTGCCTTTGTGAGACTACCGGTTCCACTATACATGTTAGTCTTGCCTGAACATTAGTATAATTTAGTCTGCTCAACTTGTCAGTCTGACGTGTTCTTCTAGTGGATCATGTCAAAAGCTCGAGGAGTCAGAAAACAAAAATCCACCACCAGTTCACATATAATAATCGTCCAAAAATTCACAGCTCATGGTCACAAAGTCAGTAGTCAGTCCGCAGCCGGATGAATTGGAAGATATTGGATAAAACATGGACTTTGATTTTCCCATACCATACCATTCCATAGAAAAAATATAAATACACTCAAAAACTCGAGCCACGACGGATTCTTTCGTATCATAATAAATTGTGCAGAGACTGATAATGATAATACAGAACGGAACTAAGTGTATAAATGCTATTGTATAAATAAATGAGAGAGACAGAGGAGAGAGACCGAGAGCTATAATATAAATAATGGAGCCATGGATTTTCCTGTACAGAATTCGCAACTCTTGATTTTGGTTTTAGACTTCAGGTGGTATTGAAGAGTGAAGGGTAGCTGTGGGCTTAGCATCTGAAAATCAGCATAAAGTTTACCTGATAAATTCTGTATAATATATTTTGATAAACATTTTCCACCCGTGTACTGCCATATAAAACAATGTTAAATAGACCCGTGGACTATTCAAACTCATATCTCTCAGACCCGTGTACTAATACAGGCCCGTGTACAATTACGGACCCGTGGTCTATCATCTATAATAGGAAATACGGTACATCCAACATCTACAAGAAAGGTAAAATAACTTACTGTGCTTTTAGTTTTGCTTCCCCTCAAAGCCATGTCCTTCAAACTATAATGCATTAAAATTTCAGTCCCGTTCTTTTCTCACAAAAACTAGTTAATTCCTCCTAGTCCAAGTCTGAAGTCCAGTCAAACTCCAAATTCCAATATATGAATTCAATCACTTCACTTAATATTCTCAACACCAGCTTATTATGTCACACAGCCTCGAAATTTCAAGGGGCCTTCAACGCCAGACAAAAATTATTTTACGTTCCCCTTGGGGACACAAGTGGTCAGATAACATTTTTGATTTTTGAGTTGAGAGTTCAAGCTCTACAAACATCACGTTCAAAATAACAACAGTAAACTATAGAGGGTCTCTTAGAGGCGGTGAGGCGAGATGAATTTGTCAGCAACAATAAAAATGGCTCGGTACCGGTACCAGACAGGCACTGCTGTGCACGTTGAAATGAAATACCATAGAAACAAAAACCGACTATACTATGTACTAGCAGCAGGCCTAAAATTGCTTTATTAAGGGTCGGTCTCAAATGACGCCACCCATGTTGAGGGTGGGTCACTTGTCGCCCCATGTTAAATATATCCATTTACGCAATGCTTAAGAGGGAGACAAGGTGGATGTTTGGGTGCAAAAATTTGGTAAATTTGAGTATGGTCATTTGTGTCGGGCCCCTTACAGCGCGAGTTTTGTTTTATTTTGAAACAAAAAAACTCAAAACTGATTGGTGCATTTTACAATTCTCATTCACTCACAACTCACAGGACCTCGTCTAAAATAATATTTTCAACTAGGAGCCAAATAATAATGGCAGCTGGCAAGGATTGAGTTACGATTTGTTTTCCTTCTGTTTACACAGAAAAAAAATCAAGACTTATCATTATCTGACTGACATTATTGCTGGCCGCTACAGCACTTTTATTTTTAAAACAATAGTGAAGTAAGATCAAGGCCACGCCAGACATAAATTCCAGTTCAGGATTTTTAACAGGATTGCTATGCTATTGAAAATTTTCATGACCTCAGTGCAGTTTTTACATTTAGTTTAAAAGTGGGCCTTTTACAAGACAGACGTATGGGCATGGGCACCGCCCACCATAAATCATCTTTCGTTTTAAAGGTATTGCATTTAATATTTTACAATTTAGTTAAGATTATTTTTAGTTTATCAATGATTGCAACACGGTTGTGGCGTAGTAAAGAAAGTGTGAAGTGAATTTTTTGATCACGATCTTATTAGGGAGCACTCATAAAAACTTCAAACACTTTAATTAACCTAATGAGCTTTAGTCTCAGTAACCGACCTTGACTTTGGAGATGAAAATAATATTAAAATTTTAATATATGAGACTGCTGAACCAGGCAGGTCCCATTGTTCCCCCAAGAAATGTCAAATTTCTAATGTTGATAAATGGGGCCATTGAATATTAAGAATTTAAGTATGATTGTTCATGGTCTTCAATTCACACACATATTCAGTGACTGCGGAAGGTCAATTTTCCAGGGGGGAAAAGCATATGTTAAGCTAGAGCCTATCAACATTAGAAATTAGAAATTTCTTGGGGGAACAATGGGACCTTATGGTAATTATATTTTAAATACGTATAATTGTATTGTTTATTAGTTGTGGTAATTTAAAGTATTGTTGAGAGTGGAATTCCGTTTTTATTGGCAGTGGTAGTGGTTGTAGTTCCCACCCATCGCATCAAAATTGCACGGGATTTGCTTTTGGTACCACCGTTACCACCGTTACCACCGCCAATACTACCACTACCACCGGCAATAAAAACTGTAGAATTTATTGTTTAATAGTGGTGGTAATTGTGAGTATTGTTAAAAGTTGAATTCAACAGTTATTATTGGCGGTGGTAGTGGACGTGTTTAACTCTCAACTATACTCAGAATTACCACCACCCAAAAAACTGTTAAAGCGATTACCACCACTACCACCGCCAATAATAACTGTGAATTCAACTTTTAACAATACTCACAATTACCACCACTATTAAACAATAAATTCTACAGTTTTTATTGCCGGTGGTAGTGGTGGTATTGGCGGTGGTAACGGTGGTAACGGTGGAACCAAAAGCAAATCCCAAATTGCACTTGGTAGGCTCCGCCCACCAATGGTATGTACCACCTTTCCCACTATCTCGACTTTGTATCCAGACAATATAATTTTGTTATCTCAGCTTTTGCATTTTTCTTCTGAACTTCATTTTGCGATTTAGAGATTCCAGGGCGTTTCCACATCCCACGAATTTAAAAACTAAAATTTTTGAACCGGGCGAGACTTCCCGGCCTAGGCAAGACTTACCGAATTATCCCCCTTCTTATGAGGGAAGATCGAGCGAAAATGCTTCTTTCAAAACTTTTGTCAACTATGCAAAATAAAAGACTATGCTTTCTCAAACTTTCAAAATTTTGAAAATCCTAAAATTTGTACGGGGTTTCTTTGACAAGTCATGCCCAGGCAGGTAAGTTTTGCCCAACTTCGGTAAGTCAAGCCCCATTATTTTTCGTAAACAAAGTTGTTTTAATGTTATGTTCACATACCAAAGGAATATAAAACAACAAATAGGATACCTCGAGGAGTAGCCAAAATACTAAACCAGGCTCCTAAAGCTGCCTGAAAACGGATAGGTTATACTTTTTCCTGCCGCCTAAGGCGGCCGAGGAAATAATATAACCTAACCGTTTCCAGTCAGTTTTTCCTTCCCCCCTCCAACCTTAAATATAACAAATCTCGAGGAGTAGGCAAACAGGCAAATTAACAATACCAGAAGTTAAATATTAAATGATGTGTGTTTACGGGTCTGGGGTTCCGTATAGAGACATTTGCTTGTTAGATAGCACTTATAACGAAGCAATATGCAATAGTTTATTAAAATTTATTTAACTTAAATTAAAAATTCAAATTTTATAATATTATACACCGGGCATGACTTACCAAAGTGGAGCATGACTTACAGAAGAAAAATTGGGTGTGACTTACCGAAGTGGAGCATGACTTACAAAAGACAAATTAGGCATGACTTACCGAAGTTGGGCAAGACTAACCGGCCTGGGAATGACTTATTGAAGGACAGCCATTTATACTGCTGCTCCCCAAGTTTTATAAATTTTCAATGAGATGCAAAATAACATTTAAAACTTTTTCAACTGAATATTTTTTATTGTGCCACTCGTTTATCCAGTATTGGCAAACTTTTAAGAAACGAATCCGCCATATGATTTCATTTGACCTATCCGTACTAACGTGGGAGGGGTCACGGATGATCCCCCCGAATCGGCTTTATATATTTTGTTTTGAAAAGACCATGGGAAAAAAAGTAGATTCGCTTAAGAACACGATGCGAATGGGCATTTTGACTGGCTAAGTCCGAGTTTTACTACCTATCTACATAATTCACCGGAATTTTGAAATTTTTGCAATACTGCTATAACTGTATCAAGTTATATATCATTCGAAAGGTAATCACTAGTAGAATTCAAATAACGGAATGTGCCTCCATTATAACAAAACGTTTTCAAGTTAACGGTCTTTTAATTTTTGAATATCGCCTAAAATATGTTGTATGGGCTACAATCAAAAAACAAAAAAAATTGTGTTTGCTTTATTATTTTTGAAGAGCTTTACAATGATATATCACTCGACAAAATCCGTTATTTTTTTAAAAATTTCAATTATGTTTTACCCATTTAAAAAATATTAACTATTTTGCTAGTAACACCAAGTTATTAAGCTCCGACTAATTGTCACCGTTCCAATAATATTTCAGTTTAGTGTAAGTTGATTGAGTTACCGGTCAAAATCTTCATTTAACACAATATTTGAAGTTTTGGCGGAAAATTCAAAATTTTAAATTCTGAAGTTTTGGTTTTATTGACAATATAAAAATGCCTGTACGTAAATCAGCACAGCTAACTATTTTACAGCTTCCTTTCCTTAATTTACAACCTGTAAATTGTCAGCTAAATTTGGCGGTAAATTCAAAATGCCTAATTTTGCTGTTAAGGCTGCCATTTAACAAGGGATTTAGCCCTTGTTATTGAAAGTATAAATTTGCTAATGGTAATTACATGGGCCCCATATTTAGTTTACTAGAAAATGAGTTTATAATTCTATGGAACCCTGTAGCTCCTAATTTTCGTCCGATTTTTAAAAAAAAGTTTTGTAATTCGCAGAATATTATCTAGAAAGTACTTTCTTGGTTTTTGAAATTTCATTAAATTCAATACTTTTGAACTGGATGTAAATGTTTAAAGCTACAGGGCGCTAAAGAATTAAAAAGGCATTTTCTAACCTTATATGGCCCCCGTTTAATTACCATGAGCAAAATACTTTCAAAAACCTGACTCAGCCAGTCAAAATGCCCATTCACATCATGTTCTTAAGCAAATTTACTTTTTTCATTCACCTTCTCTTTTCAAAAAATAATAGTGCCGATTCAGCATGATCACCTCTGACCCCTTCCTCAAAAGTGTATATAAACATATCGTCGTTGAAGGATCAAACCCGCTTCCTTTCATTTTACCTTATAAACAAATCCGTGCCCTTCCACGTTTAATTACTTTTAGCTGACTAATTCATAATAACCTGGTTATGAAAAGTGCAAATTGCTCTAATTGCATGGTTTTAAGTAGCAAACTAATGTAACTACACGATTTTGAAAAGTGCAAATTGCACTACTTACGTGATTTTGAATGTTATAGGTAGTTTGAGTTTTTTGCACTTCTAAAAACATTTTGCATTTGGTAATATTTTGCAAGTAGAACATTTTAAAATTTTTAAAACATTTAATTAAAACATTTTGAACTTTTTAAAAAGCATGTACCTAGTTACATTAGTTAACCTATAACCATGCACATAGTGAATGATTCAATGAATTGCGGCAGCTGGGTATATTGAGACAAAATACAGAAAGTAGACTATGAAGCTAACATGAACAGAAAATTAAAAGAATCAGAGGAAAAGTTAAACAAGTCAGCAAGACGACAGGAAATTAAAACTAGTTTGCTGGAAGTTAAAATAAGTGAGTTGGAGAAACGACAGGAAATTGAAACCAGTTTGCTGAAAGTTAAAATAAGTGAGTTGGAGAATCGATTACAACAATCAAATCAAAGCCTGTGGAACCACCAAAGACCGAATATCAAAAAAGAAATCCTCATCACAGGACTCCCAGTCTGCTCATCCCCAACAGAAGATGCAAGTTCAGTGATCTCTAAAAATCTCAAACTTACACATGTTCATATCATCAAGGCAAAACAAATTGACAATAAACTTCACAGTAAAACACCACTTCTTTTCGTCCAGCTGGCTGAATCGCAAGAAGTATCTTTGGTGCTACGATTAAAGTCACAACTGAAGAATGTACTACCCCATGTCTACATTCAACAGTGCCGAAGTAGAAGAAAACAAAAAATCCATAAACATCTCACGAAACAATACTGGATAAAGAAACTGGACCCCTCCTTCGAGTCAGTCAAGCACTCAGGATGCCACGCCTTTAACGCGGATGGTATTATTTACTCTAGTGATGGAAAAAACCTGATCAAAATTGAGTCGTCTTGGACAAATCGTAATCAATTAATGTGTAACTATTATCTATCTCATGAAGTCATATAAGAGAGAAAATTTTAATTAAGTCACTGTTGCACAATTGCAATAGCCTCACAGCTCAGTATACAAAACAACATTTTCTTAATAAAAATTAACACATTTTTATAAAACAAATTTTGTCACGATTTTTAGGTATATAGATGGTGATTATAAATCTTGATAGATCCCCTAAGAGCAAACATTAAAATATCATCCACTAATGTTGATGGCAAACTATAAAAGATTCAGTTAGTAATTGTTGTTCCTTATGGCTAGCCATTCAAATTTAATTCAAAAATGTTTTTGTTTTATAATATTCAAAGTCAATACCTAACTTTTAAATATAATAACGTTACTATTGTTACAAGATATTGTGATCAAAACATTCTTAGGAAATCTAATAGGCTGAATTTTGACTTCAGTAACTGGCAGCTAGGAGGAATGTATTCTTTAAATATCAGACCTAAACCTTGATTACTGTTGAATATAATTATGAAATGAATCAAATTAGTTTGTTCGTGATCATTCTGTTTGTAATTAGAAATAATGTTCCCCTTAGCTAAAGTGGTATCATATATTATCTGTTTATCAAAAACTCTGTAACCTTATTAAATCTGATTTGTGTGTGGGCCATGGCCCGTATATGCAATAAATCCATACATACATACAGAAAGTAGACTAACATTCTACAAACTTTTTGTGGCAAGTACTAATACATAAATGAGCTGCAGTAAACATTTTGGGAACAATCGAACACAACGTTTGTGCGCCACAAATTTTTATCTTGCAATATTTAACATGGCTTAAATGGCAAAACAAGTATTTTTGAACGTGCTCCAAGGATAGCAGTTATCAAAGTACTGGCAAAATGTAAATGAAAGTATACTCAGAATTAACTGGGCATTCACCCTTATATGCGGAAAATAGTCCATTTTTTAAAATCTGTCGCGCGCAAAATTTCAAAAAACCTTAATTTTCAAAATATTTATTTTTTATTTTATTTTTAAATCATTCCAGACCTGTAGCTCCTACAATTTCCGTCCGATTTTTAAAATAATTAAAGTTTTGTGATCTCTAAAACAATATATAAAAATATAGTATTATAATAACTAAGTTTTAAAAAATCAAAAATTTTGTTTAAATTAAACGATTAAATTAATTTTGGAAAATTTCCTATTTTATAAGGTCTAAAAAAATGCAATATTTTTTTTAGTGATTTGTTTTTAAAATTTTGAAAAACCTAGAATTCAGTTTTAAAGAGATCACAAAACTTAAATTTTTATGAGAATTGGACGGGAATTGTAGGAGCCACAGGTCGGCAACGAGTTAAAAATAAAACAATAAATAAATTTATATCACAAAAACTTGCAGGTTTAAGCATTCTAATTGTAGACTCAAAAATCACAAGGGTCATATCTACCACAGAAAAAATAATTCTTTAGAATTTGCTGTTTTAAATACGCTTGTAACATTATCCTAGATAATATCTACAAAATACAAATAATTTTGAAAAAATGCCTGAAAATTTATCGAAGCTCATACTAAATTTCAATTTTAATAGGCGTGCGTGAACCACGGGTAAGAAACCAAAAACTTCAAAGAAGTTCAAATTTTTTATTTTTCTTTTAAATTTGTAATGCCAGTTTAAACTTTTGTATATAAAAACACTACATATACTTATTGTTTCATTTACTTATCTACCAATGATAATTAAAAAAGCCAACAATAATCCAGAAATAAGTTCAGTTATTAATTAAATCGATTTTAAAGTTGTGTCTATAGTAATCTATGATACAATTTAGAAAATTAGTAGTCGCAGTGTTTATGAACTAAATTCACAAAAATTATTAATCTTATTCCTAAACAATGATGTCAAATGATTAATGGCCATTTCCAAAAAATGTTCAAAGCTTTTTAAACTTCCTCTAATAATCTATGTTAAGTTTCTGAAATGGTTTCTAGTCTTTGTAAATTACAGGATTTGCGAAAAACGATCGAAGAAAGGAAAGCGCATCTAGCGTGTCATCCCCCAGCCTGGATTTGAATTTGGTACAGATCTGGGCTGCTTGGGAAAATGAGCGTTCGCTTTCGACTGACGAAGCTTTTATGGTCATCAACGCGTCATACAATTTTATAAGATAACCCGTTCTTTCTTTTGCCTTCTCCAAATGATACATCTCTGCTTGTAATAATTTACTAATATCTGAAGTATCCTGAGGTTCGCCTACGCTAGCTATTTCTGCGTTTGCAAAGAGTTCTCGAAGTTCTTCTGTAAATGACTTTTTACTTGCAACTGTGGCTTCAACAACAGGAGCTGGTACAGGAATTTCGTCCTCAAGGTTGAACAACAATTTAATTATGTTAAGCAAATGGATTCGAATTGATTTTTTGCTTGGTACATCGAACAGCTTGAAGTAAGTTGCGTAGCTTTCTTGTACATTCTGGGAATCTTCTGTTTCAGGCAAATTTGAGCACGATTTAAAATCGTAAAGAGGATCGTCAGGTTTCTTCTTAGGATCCTTTGGTGGTTTTGGTGGTGGATTAGGTATAATATTAGAAAAAGATGCTGTAGCCAGGTATCTTAGTACTCCATAATTTATGTTGAATCTTGCTTTCATTCGAATATATAGTCGTAGGGCAAATTTATTTGTCAACTCATTATCGTGCTTTTGAAGCTCAGTAAAAAGCCACTTGATGGCTAAAAATGCTTGATGCAGGTGGCAATTACGATCAGATAATTCTCTTATTACAGCTTCCACTGGCTTTAAAGTCTTTACAATACATTCAATAATGAACTTTTCCTGTTTTGTGATGATTATATCTGATCGTATGTCGATAATAACCTTGTCTACACAGTCTTCTATTTCCAAATATCTTTCTAACATTTCGTACAACGAGTTCCACCTCGTTTTAGTATCCACGAATAACATTTTGGTTTCTACAGAGTTAAATTTATCCTTGACGTACGCCTGCAATTTTTCATTGTTAGGGGGGGATTTTTTAAAGAATCGCCCTAATTGCCTGATTTTTCCAATAGTTTCTTTAATGGTTAAATCCTTTAGTACAGCTGGTTCCTCTGTTTCATCAATCGTGAACCCCTCCAAGCATTCGGTCTCTTCCGTAGCAACAATTTCGTCATATGACGAGTCAAGTGGGTTTTCGTGTATAGGGTCCACTATACTACAACGGCGATTTTCGTACAAAACATCCACCACCGCCAGGTGGATTCCATGGATGAGACAGAGTTGATGTTGAGCAGTAGACTCGTCCCGTCCCAGTTTCACCATAGTAGCTGCTCCATCAGTTGTAATGCCGATTACATCGTCGTTGTAATTAATCCCGAAGCTTTCCAAGCGTTCAAGAAGAAGTTCCATGAGTCTCTCTGCTGTGGCGCTACCTGTTATTTTAACGAGTCCTAGGCTCCAGAAGAGTTTTTTAGTTCCAAATACAGTAATGTTCATGTACCTCCGATTAGCAACAGAGGTCCACTCGTCCATTACTATACTGAACTTAGTTCCTCGCTCTTTTAGTTGTTTTATGCTCTGTAATTTTTAAAAATACAATTAAAATATTTTAATTCCAGATTAGCGGCATAGCCTTTTCTTTCTTCTCAACATAAATTTCAATTTTTTGTGGTGCTTTTGATTTAAACTAACTCGGTTTTGATAGGATGACAGAAAAGAAAGGCCATTTTTTAATAAAAATGTACGACTTGCAAGCACAAAATTTTGTTTTTTGTTGTTTTTTATAATTACAAATATTTAAATATCTTACCTGTACCACTGCTTCCTTAACACGGTCGAAGTACTTCATAACGTATGATCTGATAGTCTTATCAGACGTAGGCATTCTTTCGCTTCGCTTAAGCATGAACATAAGAGCATTAATACAGGCTTTTATATCTTCATCCTCGAATAGCTTAAATGATAAACCCCACTTTGCGGTAAGACGGGCTAGTATCCCCATTATAGATTGTTCAGTCGCTAAGTAAGACTTTCCAGCTAATATTCGTGAATTAGTTAAAGATGGTGATGCCACATCGAAATCTAAAAATACAATACTTAACTATATTATGCTTCCCCTCTTACGGCATGCCCATTAGTTTTAATTCAAGCGATTGGTTTAGGGCATTGGTTCTTTTTACAACGTAATTTCAACACGTATGCTTCGATTTATACTACAATTAAGGTAACGTGCTAGATTGTAATGCGCGTGAAAAATATGTCGATTATTAGGTGATGTAGTTTTAAATAGGTGTCATATTTAGATTACCTCTAATTTCGTACAGAGGTAAGCTTTTAGCTCGTATTGTGAAATAGGTAAAGTTTGCGTTTCTAAATGCAAAACTCAATCAAATTTAGTTACATATGTTTAATATAAATTATTGCTCCTATTGTACTCCTTACTTCGATTTTGATTGTTTGCCTATTTTGATAAGACTCAAGCTACTAACAGTAATTGTTTTTACTCCAAGTGCACAAAAAAGTATAACTTCTATGAGAAGTATCTCAAAAAGTAAATTAAATTTGAAAATTCTAATTGGAGATTCAGACTTGCAGTAGTCAACGCTACCACGAAAATAATTATCAGAGCATAGTTTAAAATTTTAAAAGCTTCTAAAAATCCGGAATTTTCCTTCCATAAAAACTATCTAAGGAACCAAATCAAATTGCAATATTCTTATTTCAGATTTAGACTCGCTGTGGTCCAGTTAACTACAAAAAATACTACCAGCGCAAATTTTAAAATTTTTAAAAATTCAATAAAGTTTAAAATGTTTTTATGAAAATTATCTCAAAAACAAAATCGAATTCCAAAATTATAATTTTGGAATTAGACTTGTAGTAGTCTAGTCTACCAAAAAAATGAATATTTTGCGTACTTCCAAGTTAGCAAAATTTTCAACAATTTTTCGTTTGCGTCTATGAAAATAATCTCAAGAACCAAATTGAATTCCAAAGTTTTAATTTTAAATTTAGACCCGCAGTACCTAATTCTACCAGAAAAATTGTGATTAGTTTATAGTTTGAAATTTCTTAAAGTTACAATATTTTTTAATCCTGCTTTTACAGAAATTATTTCCAGAATAAAAGTGAATTCAAAAATTGTAATTTCGTATTTATACTTGCAGTAGTTGCCTATACCTATATATGATTAAAAGCGCACAGTTCGAAATTTTAACACCTTTCAAAAATTTGGAATCTTGCTTTTATGAAAATTATCTCAAGAACCATATCCAATTCTAAATTTCGAATTTCAGATTCAGACTGGTAGTATTCAAGTTAACTAGGAAAATAATAATAACTGCATTCTTTTAAGTTATGAAATTTTAAACAGTTTTGAGTCTTGCGTTCATAGCATTTAATTCTAGAACTAAAGTTAATTCAAAAATTCTAATTTTAGATTTAGACTAGCAGTCATTTATCTACCAGAAAAATAATAATAATCGCATAGTTCTAAATTCATAAAATTTTAAAACATTTTGAATCTTGCTTCTATAAAAAATATCTCAAGAAACAAATTAAATTTTAAAATTCTAATTTCAGATTGAAACTTGCAGTAGTCGACTCTACCAGAAAATTGATTATCAGCGCATAGTTCTAAGTTATAAAATTCACAACAATTTTGTCTTTAATCCATGACAATTGTCTCAAGAGCTAAATTGAATTTAAAAATTTTAGTTTTAAATTTAGACTAGCAGTCATCAATTCTCCTAGGAAAATAATAATAAGCGCATAGTTTTAAATTTATAGATTTTTCAAATTTTCTGAATATTGGTTCTATGAAGTTTATCCGATGGGACTAAATTTTTATTAGTGAATGTATTTCCAATATCTGTATATTTGATTTTGGTAAAAGAAATATTAATCATCATATATACAAAAAGAAACAATTTAATAACTATTTATATATTTGACTTGCTTTTTCTACAACCTGATTTGGTCACAGAAATTACTCGTCCTCTAAATGTAATACTATATGCAGTTATGTTTTCTGGTGCATTCATGTCAAATTACGGAAAATGTACCAGCAAACACAACTGCATGTGATATTATATTTAGAGGTCATGTAATTTCTGTGAATACGGCTGGTGGTAGAAAAATGCAAGGTAAATATATAAATACTTACATTGTTTTTTATATAAACTTTTAATAATATACAGATATTGAAAATACATTCACCAATAGAAAATTTGGTCTATAAGATAATTTTCATAAAAGCAAGATTCAGAATTTTTGGAAGTTTGAAAAAATTTGAATTATGCGCTGACAGTAGTGTTTCTTGTAGACTTGACTACTACAAGTCTCATTCTGAAATTAGAATTTTGGAATTTGCTTTGGTTCTTTAAATAATTTTTATGGAGCCTATACTGTTTTGTGCACCGCCAGTAGAAACAAATTACTGCTAGTATTTTGAATCCTATCCTATTCTGCTGTTTATTGCTAAAAACGTATTATTGCATAAACAAAAAACTATACACCACCTATTTATCGCTGTTCTGTACCATTAGATGTTGTTTGAATTTACTTAGTTAAGAAATGTGACGGTGAAGAAGCATTTTTGTCTAAGTCCAGTCCAACTCTTAAAGCATTGTTGCGTAAGTCCGTACTATTGTCAAATGCATTTTTCACATAGAACTGTTAAGGTTGATTTTAAATTAACTTAAACTAACCCTGTGTAAATTCAAATTTTAATGGTTGAAATTACAAAAATACGTTTTGTTTTTAAGTTGTGCTTATTAATAAATACACTTCTTTTTACCAGATCCATCGTTTCTTTTTCTCTTCCGGACTTTTTTAGCTACTATTTTGTGGGTTTTCAAATGATAATGGAGCCCACTTGTGTTTCCTCCAGTGGTTTTGAAGGGCTTTTCGCAAGTTTTACAATTTGCGCTTGTACCGTCCTTAGATTTAATAAAATTCTCCCAAACATTATTGATTTCCACAACCCCATCTTCAGAGTCTAACTCCACCGGCAAACTCATTATTGTGATATTTGATATCAAAACTCTAAAATAAAATGTGACGGATGTATTTGATTAGGTTTTAAATTACACCAAATAAAACGTAGTTTAGAAAAAAAGTAGTTTTAAACAATTTATTCTTATAGGGTAGGGTCGGGTAACTGTGGTAGCGACAGTTTTCACTAGGAAAACATCAGAACTGACAGCAAAAGAATACCTTGCATTGAAGAACAGGGTTCGCTTTTCTATGCAAGAAATTTCTTTACTGCCAGTTCTGATGTTTTCCTGGTGAAAACTGTCGCTACCACAGTTACCCGAACCTACCCTAGATCAAGCCTATAATATCATACATGTACGTTTTACCAATTTTCAAAGTGTAAACTTCGTTCTGTAATTTTAACTCAATGAATTAGTATATATCCAGAATTTCACTGCTAAAAATCAGTCAGCGTTGAAGAAAACTACACAGTAAAGATTATAAAGTATGCAATTTGTTAATTTGGAGTATAAATTTAATGCATTAAAAAATTAGGTATAGCAATTACTTAACAGTCAAATGCGTTATATATATGGGTTTGCTGCCTAATAATTAATAGCAAACACTTTTTACATACTGATTGAAATGTCAGCCGTCATTTTTAATTTGGTATATTTGTTTGTCTTCCTTTCTGACTATTTATGGTAAATGCATAGAACTTAAAACGTTTCATGTTCGGAACACTTCCTAAAATACCTGGAACCTGAACCAAAATGAACGTAATTCTATGTCGAGTTGTTTTAAAATTTTTTTGCTGATTGATACTTCTTTAACCTTACTACCTTTAACAAAACACGAGAGCTATGTGTCTTTGGAAATATTGGTACTTACCCCACACTTACAAGGGAATGGTTTCAAATGTTACCCACCAAATTCAAAACCTGCCACTCAGAAAAATCAGGCTAGCTTTGAATAGCACAGGTCAAAAGTAACTCGACCGCATTTTGCGTTTTTCGGTCACAGTGGCCCGCCAAAGTTTAAATAAATTCAAATTTTGAATTTTTGGCACCCTGTAGCTTTTCTAAATTTCTTATCCGATTTTGACGAAATTTGGTTTTTTCTAATCCTTAGACCATTTTCTAAAAAGTGCTTTCAGGATTTTTCAAAATTCAAAAATTTTCATTTTTTTGAAAAAATCGACCCAAAAAAGTGGACCTCAAAAGTATTGGGTTTTTATTTTTCTTCAAAAAAGTAAAAATTTTCGAATTTTGAAAAATCCTGAAATTCTTTTTTAGAAAATGGTCTAAGGATTAGAAAAAAAATTTCGTCAAAATCAGATGAGAAATGCAAAAGCTACAGGGTGCCAAAAATTCAAAATTTGAATTTTTTAAACTTTGGCGGGCTACTGTGACCGAAAAACGCAAAATGCGGTCGAGTTACTTTTGACCTGTGCTATTCAAAGCTAGCCTGATTTTTCTAAGGGCAGGTTTTGAATTTGGCGGTGGTAACATGTGAAACCATTCCCTTGTTAGTGGATACAAATGCGTACACATTTGGAAAAAACTTTACTTTGGTATGCAAGGGAAAAAACTTAATAACGTTTTGTGAGAATAGGAAAAATTTCTAAAACTAGGTCTGAAGTAAAATCAGTGAAGATTCGAAAGTTATGTTTTTGCGCAATATTATGCTATTCAAATACAGGTAACTTATAGGAAAACATGCTGACTGTACGTTTTTGAAATTTAGCACTCAACATGCGAATATTATGTGTTGGAATTTTAGATCCATCTTATGCAGGATAGAAGTTTGATTAATAAATTGATCTTATAATAATTACATAAAACGCTCACATCAAAACATTTTATTTTCGGTAACTTTCACTTATATAATACTAAAATTAAAGCAAGTTATAAGGAACTGCTTCTTTCCTAACCCCAGGGGGTAAGCACAGTATAACTTAGTCATGCCTTAAACAGGAAGTCACGCCTGGGTCAAAAATTTTAGTGTTCTAAATAAGTGGGATGGGGAAGCCCCCTAGATGCCCCAAGTCGCATAATGAAGAAAAATGTAAACGCAGAGATACACATCAAAATTATAATTATTTCTCAATATTTCATTTCATTTACTGTTTGATAATATAACACTGTAATTTTTGAACCGGGCGTGACTTCCCGTTCGGGGTGTTGTTTGATAAATCTTGCCAGGGCGGAAAGTCCTGCCCCAAACGGGAAGTCACGCCCGTTTAAAAAGTTTTAGTTTTTTAAAATTAGTGGGATAGGGAAGCACCCTAGACGCCTCAAGTCGCAAAATGAAGAACAAAAATGGTAAAGCAGAGATACATAACAAAATTATTTCGTGGTGGAATGGTAGAAAAAAATGACTGGAAACGGTTAGGTTATTTATTTCCTCGGCTGCCGAAGGCCGCCCCGCCGCAGGCGGGAGGAAAAAATATGACCTATCCGTTTTCAGGCAGCTTTCGGAGCCTGGGTCAGTGTTAATTCGGTTAAATTATTACAACATAAAGTTTTGCAGCTTAATAATATCAAGCAGTAACTAAAATAAAATAATTGAGGACGAAATAAATTTTGTTGCTTTTGCATTTTTGTTCTTCATTTTGCGACTTGGGGCGTCTAGGGGGCTTCCCTATCCCACTAATTAAAAAAAAACGAACTATCCCCTCCGTTTGGGACAAGACTTCCTGTTTGGGGCAAGACTTATCAAACAATACCCAAGTTTAATCATCTCCATTTGCAGCTAAAAGCAATTTTGCTCATCTCCGTTTTTCATGAAATACGGCTAATGAGGTATGTTAATATTCATTAAAAACTGAATTATAACTTTTTAATTCATTCAGTTAAGATTTTAATTATTTGAAACTGATTAAGTCTCAAAGTATTTCTATTTTAAGTCCCTATAACCCCTCTGTCATCAAAGACGAGCGATCCTAGAAGACGGTTCAAAGCTATGTATTAGGATTTCGTGAAAAGCTATCTCTCTCCTTTTACGCTGACAAATCAGAAGCTGAGACCATGTATCCGACGGATCAATCAGCGATTGAGACCATGTATGAAAACTTCCAATCACGTCTAATTCCGCTAAGATTTGAATTTGAACTGAAAATCAATTACTGAATTTGAATTTGATTTATTCCCACCAAAACAAGGCAATATATTCTAAGTTTATCTCTGCTGGTGGGAGGGCGTAATGTAGATATGGGATGGACTATTTTCCAGCAAAAATAGCATTATGTTACACGGTCTTTCTAGGATCGCTCGTCTTTGCTCTGTCATCAGCATACCCGTTACGTTGCGTGAATAGCTATCTTTAGCATACGATACCATCAATATGCAAGTTGGTTGCTTGACCATACCCATGACGTCATTTACGGGCGACCCCTAAATGTTTTAAACGGCTGTTCTTTGATAAGTGCTGGCCAGGTCGGAAAGTGCTGGCCAACTTTAGTAAGTGGCGACCAACTTTAGTTTGACTTTAGTAAGTGACGGCCAACAAAAAATTCTAAAATGGCCTTAAAATACGACAATAACGTTCTAATATATAATATTGTACATAAATCAGTTATATTTTATATAAGCATTTAAAATAAAATATCTTTTATATGATTACGTATAAAATTTCCCCTCCCAAAAGTATAATGTTGTAAAGAAAGTAAAATATTTTATAGCATGTGTAGTAGTGTAGTATATAGAAATTAGCAGCAACATTATTATATTCTTATTGTTGTTGCCTACTACATAAATAAAATCCTGATCCGTTGACTCTAATTTTCGTTTCATTCGAATACCTTGTATTATTCACCCTCTTATTCGCATTTTGCTACCCTTCGTGGTTTGTTATCTTTACGGTTGGCCCGCCGAAGGCGAAGGGAAAAATTTAACCTATCCGTTTTCAGGCAGATTTAGGAGCCTGATTCAGTGTTACTTTTGGTAAATAGTTAGAAAATACTGTTAACCCACGTTCCCGACGCAGTTTTAATCCATTTCTAGAATTCTTTGTTGGCCGTCACTTACTAAAGTCAATCTGGCCAGCACTTACTAAAGTCAAACTGGCCAGCACTTACTAAAGTTGGCCAGCACTTCCCGACCTGGCCAGCACTTATCAAAGAAACCCCTTTTAAACGTGCAACAATTACTCCATTGTGCGTTTTATACCTTTTTGAAATCAACTACCACATACCAATTGAAAAATAAGACGTTGGACTTACATTTTCATTGAAAACAACTTCGATAAGCACGCAAATTAATAAGATGCAATAATTGTTGCAGGTATGGTAGGGTATGGTATCTGTGGTAGTTTGGTAACTGTGGTAGTGTGAAACCGCAAAGCAACGAAGGACCTCCGCAGTCCGGAATTTATTTCAGATCACTCAGCTACTCATCGAGTACGTTCTGGAGTTCTGGTTGATGTTCCCCGCGATGCGATAGTCGAAAACTTGTAGGAGAAGAAAATTACAAAAGTTACTGTGTCAGTTTAACTAATGAGGATTTATTTTCATTTTCTTCAAGTCCCTGTAACTGTCCTGAAAACATTCTTATCAAAACTGATTGCAGAGAGATAGTTTAAAAAAATTGAACTCGATGACACATACGCACTCTACTACTACATATAAAAAATAATACTTTTGAGGCCCACTTTTTAAGTGGGCCTCAAAAGTATTATTTTCTGCATTTGTTTGAAATATATTAAAGAAAGAAAGGCTTGAAAGATAATGCTCCCCGTAGCATTCCTTTACTTTCAACGGTTAATCTTATTTCCATTTCTGTTCGCATAAACACCACGGCGTAAGTAAAAGAGCCAATAATAATTTGTATTTAATTACAATTCTTGTAATCAAAAGTAGTGAGAATTATCCTCCTTACCCACTCAGTGTGTGCTTAACAATTATTGCATCTTTCATGAACGCATGGATTTACTTATCAATAAATCATTTTTGCAAGTTTAAAACATTAAGGGGTCTTCCAAAAATGACTGACTGGTGGTATCGCATGCTAAAGATAGTCATTCACGAAACGGGTATGCTGATGGCATGGTGCTCATAGGGACTTAAATCTACATTTTTTGATGTCGTCATTTATGGGTGATCCCGAAAGTACTCAGTTTCGAATGGTTAAAATCTTAACTAATCAATTACATATCACATTAGCCGTATTTTATGAAAAATGAAGGTAAACCTTCAACTTCAACCGAATGGGTCACGCTCGTTAATTCAAGTGGTTAATATTGACATATTTTGTTTTGTTTTTGTGAACACCACAATCTGCATTTCGCTTGCATTTAATTTTAATTTATTTATTTATTTATTTTGAATTTTCAGTCGTACCTTTCATTTGGTTAAATTCGTGCGGATTCTATACTCCTTATTAGTGGTGGTAGTGGGGGTATTGGAATTCAAGTTTTTATTGGCAGTGGTAATTGTGATCATTGGTGAGTGGAAATCTACAGCAAATCGGGAATTGAACCTTCACTATCTGCTTTTGTTGAGTTGTCCAAGTCTAGCAATATATGAATAATAATAATATGAAATCCAGTATGGAGTATGGTTTTGATGCTAGTATGCATGAATGTGGACCAGGACTAGAATAAGTAGAGACGTAAAGCCGTAGTGAGTACTGAAGAGAGAAAATTAGTGGAGTGCAGTGGCTTGATAATTTTTGTTTTCTGATTCTCTACTAAACTCTCTAGATGTACTGCTGTAGCGCGAAGAAAACTGATTTTCCGGTTTAATTTTCTCGATAGACTACATGTCAATTTTATCGAGATTTATCAAAGAGCAGGAAAATCTCTCATGAAACTGAGAAGATTTTACTAAATAAATAAATTTAAAGAAGAAAAAATGTTTCATGATAAATTCTCAATAAAATGCGTAAACAAGAGTATCTATCGGTAACCATCGACGAAATTTTCGATGGTGCGATCACTAACTAGAATGCATAGATGTAAGTATGGAGTCACAATGGATATTTGTAGTGGCAGCAGTATTAGTAATTCTGTTGTACAGTTTGGACAGCGTAAAGCACTATTATGTCGTGGTCCTATATTTTTAAACAGGTTAAACATATTGTAAGGGTTATTTTAATACACATGAGAACTGTAATAGTATATACGCAAATTACTGCAGGAATAGGATGAAAACCCACAGAGATTCACAAGCTGTATGTATCATCCAAAATTTTAGCTTGGAATTGTTCAGTACAGCAATGCATTGAATTTTTTCCTATGGTATCGTATATTTGGTTATTGATTTTGATTTCCAATTTTATTATTGCAATAGGAACTTTATTTGTGATAAAATATTTATGTCTAATGTTAAACGTGATCGAGTGCACTGATGATGCATCCCTTGATTTTTTCATTGGCTCATAACGTCCAAATTCCTATCTATAAATCTGTGGAAAACCAATCATGAAAAGTCGACCAAAAGAACGCGTAAAAAAGATGGCTCTCTCGTATTTGATCCTTTAATTCGAAATAATTGTGAAAAATTGGGGGAAAAAATTGATTAATTCTTATAAGAATTTAAACAAAAACAAACTAAACGTCTGTCTGTAAGACACAAACATTTGATTTTGATTAAGGCAAACAATCGCAACAAAAACAAAAGCGCTAATAGCACTATAATGTATAGTAGAATAGCAAATAAAAATATTATTTTACTTAATACTAAATATTCGTTTATTCGTTTGAGTTATCTAAACTTGTATATGGATTTCAATCTGGAAATAATTACACATATTTTTTTTTAGTATTATGATCAATTCAATGATACGATGTTTAAATATAGCTCACGACATTTCAACATGAACAACAAGAATCTCATTCTTAAAATTGATATCGAATCTCGAGCAGTACATCTCTATACTCTACATAATAAATTTCTTATGAATTTCAAACGATCAAAATTCAGACGTAAAGTTAAAATCAAAATCCAAAAAGTTGTAATCATAGTCATAATGATAATCATAGTTGCAATCATATATAGTGATAAGCTGAAAAAAAATGTGCCTGCCTATAGCACATGACATGGGCACTATATTGATATAATGGGATGTGATAGATTTGAATAGGATATTATAATTATATATACAAAATATATATGAAGCTATACAGCTACGTTGTGAGACTCTCATCAGCCCTCGTCCCTGTTCCTGTTAAGATTTTAAGATCTTTTTTTGGCCTGTGGGTATTTAAAACGAAAACAACCATGTTAGCCAGGCCGGGTCAAAAGTGAGTTAGTAAATCTTTATTTTGCAGTTCAAATCCGGCCACTATTGTCCATTGTGAGCACATTATTGAACATTATGAGTGTCTGTGTACGGACGGATGCTGGAGGTACATGTTGAGATTGACATTGATACTACAGCCGTAACGTCACAAATATGCTGGCCGTTAATGTGTTTTACACATTACTATCATTATCACTAGCGTACATACCGTGCCATTCCTAACTCATAACATCATCTTCCTCTCCCCCATCAGAGTTGAGTCAGATACATGGCATGGCACACACAAGTAGAGATCAGAAATCAGGACAAACTTACATAGATGGACCAATCATCTGAGTCACTGTCTTCAGACTTTTACTATATGTATATATTGGTCCTTACCTATCAGAGTAGTTGCCTATATATATCAATGGACGTATACTATCAAGTGGTAGCTTTGACAGTGCATCAATTTTATCCAAATCGAACACAACCCAAGCCTCGTAATTTACAACACAAACATAACAGAACAAAAAAAAATATCATAGGTATATATATACAAATACAAATAAATAATATGTATGTAATAAATAGTGATGCCTAAATCTGTGTACATGCATGGTATATATGTACTTACATATCACCTGGTTTATGGTTACGTATTTTGACGGCATTCTTTTTCCTTGACATTTTAAACCTGAGGCGACTCATGTGGTATACGCCGTGCGCTATGTAATACTTACACCAAAATACACCACAAAAATGATATTCATCGTACCGAATGATGGTTCAGTACTAGTATGCATAGGTAGTTCCCTTTATGACACTATATGCTAACATTCATAATGTAAAATATATTATAGAGGTATAATTGTATTATATATAGATATATTGAAAAAAATTCAGCTTGTGTGGTTAAAAATATTTGTGTTTATTATGTTGTTATGTAGGCCACTTTTTTTCTTATCAAAATGTGTGGTGCCTATGCCGGTGTAGAGTTCCGACTTGCCGTAGTAGATAAATTATGTGTAATGGTAGCGTCAGTCTTTACTTTGCCACTTTACCTTTACCTTTCCATTTATACGTGGAAGTGGAAGATACAGATAATCATATTTAAAGGATAGCTTTGAAGCTTGGATGGAGACTTTTACAATCACAACACAATTATGCACTATTGCTTCAATTATATTTGAACCCTTCTTCATTTTTACTAATGGTTTTTTTTACCTTCACGGGCATATTGCCTGTAAATAAAAGTTTTTATTCTGTTGTTTTTTGTTGTGTATTGTTCGAATTTTACAGAAATTACACTCGGAACATTTTTGGGAGTGCTATATATATATGACTATATAAAGCCCCAATGCCCACTATTTTAATTGCTTGTGCGGATGTTATACTTACAACTTGAGATACTTTGGAAGTTTAAATAGCGTGAGAGTGGTTGTCAATTTTTCTCCTTTTAGGTTGCCATCTACTACAAGGTACAGTCTCTGACTTCCGTTGTGATTGCCATTGCCATTGTCGTGTATAGCTCCTATGCAATTATGTTCTGAAAGGATTGAAGATTGAACCGGCTAAATAAAACAGTTTTATTTCTTCGAAGCTAATATCTTGGTTGGACTTTATAGTAATCTTTGTGGTCCACATTTTGAGGATTTGAAAATAGTAAAATATTAGTTTTATTATTACAAATTTTAGGGAGCTACATCTTTGGTCGCGTAGAATTCAGTACGATAATGTAATCTCATCAAAATGGAGTTGAGATGGAAGTATGGCATTATATGTTGTGTGGGATGTGGGCTAAAAGCTTCACGAGAAAACGTTTATGTCTCCGCCGCCTTTTACAGTCAGTCAGCAAGGTAGTATCTGCAGGGGCGGATTTAGAAATATTTTCTGGGGTGGACAGTACGTATTGTGAGTTAAAAATCAAAATGGCTCATTTTGATTTTAATTTAGAGAATTAAAATGAGCTATGTCAACAAACAACTACATGAGATAGATGCGCAAAATATTAATTACCGTTTTTTGTAAAGTCCAAAATGTTCCTTATACATGGTTTTAAAAAGTTCAAAATATTCTATTTACATCTTTTTGAATAGTGTAAAATGTTCTATTTCCATGTTTTCAAAAAGTGCAAAATATGCAATTCACATGTTTTTAAAAAGAGCAAAATATTCTATTTACATGTTTTTGAAAAGTGTAAAATATTCTATTTCCATGTTTTCAAAAAGTGCAAAATATTCTATTTACATGTTTTTAGAATCATGGCATTTTAATTCTTGTTTGTAAGTATAGGCAGTGAATTTTGTTTCTAGCCAAAAATGGATATGGAGCTTAACCTAGTGTTAGTCTCTGTTTAAAAAAAAAATTTGGGGTGGGAAACTGCCCTCTTGTCCATTCACCGGATCCGCGTCTGACGAATCCGTATCTCGTCTCTGCAGTGAGTAGAGTAAAGCTTGTTTAAATTTAAAAACAGAAATATTGTGTTTTGTACTCTGCTAATGTTAAATTAGTCAGCATGTCAAGTGCCCTGCTTTTAAAAGTGTATCTTGAATCTTGACTCAGTCGGTTATTTGGTGTTTTCTCATGATTACATTTACCGATATATTGTCTCCTATTACTAGATGGGAGAAAATCAGACAAGATTAACACAGGCAGATGAGTTAGGTTGTTGTTGTTTTTAGGTTACAATATACGTATATGTACATTATGTATGTTTCTCATTCAGTCAGTTATTACTACCAACGGTGCAGTGGGATGTTGTTGCAGGCAGATGAAGCGGATGTTGTCGTTGTATTGTATTGTGCTGGTGACAGAGAATTCGAGTGAAGCCAAGTTGCGTACCTGTCTCTGCATGTATCTGTGTGTGCTGCTGCATGCAATGAAAAATACATTGCAGACTTGAGCTTGACACTCATTGAAATAATTGAATTTTGGCTGCTACAGGAAGTTATAGAGGAAAATAGATTGAGTTAATTTGGTATAGCTCCATCTTCATCCTGTAAAACAGATCTACTGGTCTTATTCTGTGTGGTTTCTAGTATCTGTATCTTCCTTGTATTAATTTTAATTATAATTTTATTGGGTGTTCGTTTGTCAGTGACGATCTATTGGCGTTCCCATTCTACAGATTCTGATATATATAGCCAGCTTCAGCTATTCAAACTAGGCGATAGAATTTTGGATTTGGACTATCTCGCATGACATCATGCCATACACTAATAATACGTCGTGGGTTAATTATAACATAGAATGTCCTAGATCAGCAATGGTAACATTGCTAGTTCCAATAACTCTGAAATTACCTTATTATTGCTGGTAACCTTCAACTTCCGACTGCGACTTGAGGAATCAGCTGGGGCAAAAAAACAACAAAAGTAACACGCATGAGATTACAGGTGCAAAATTTATAATAATGAAGGGATGTAGTATTTCTTTAGCTATAGGCATTGTCGTAAGCTATGTACTAATTGATCCAAGATGTAACTAAAAGGGTGTCAAATTCTTTGTCTTGATGTTGAAGTAAATGGAATCCAGACTAGGTGTAGTGTAAAGAAATGACTAGTGCAAAACAGTCTACTGTCTACTGCCTCTGTGTGTCTCCGTCTCACTAGGTGACAATGAGTTTTTCGTATTTTTCTGTTTTCTGCTCATTGCTATCCATTTCCTATAGGGCTTTCAAATCAAAATCAGAACAGAAAAAAAACGACTGACTAAATCCAATTTTAATTCTAATTCGAGTTTAAATTGCTGCATGCGTGTTCAAATCGAAATCGAGTTATCTGTACAGAAGAGTAACAAAGTCCAAGTCGAATCTCTTTACATCTTAATCTTATTGTAGTAGTGTGTAGATTTGTGGATGAGGAGTCGTTGAGCGTTGAGCTGCTCGGTTTTTAAATTGTGCACTCTCTGACAGACTTAAGAGATGCAGCTTCCAAAGTGAGAGATACATCTTACGGATTGTTTCTCTCGGAAAAGTAACAAATGACGACGGGAAGGAGCAGCTCCAAGAGAGTTAAGAGGAAGAACATCTCTACGGCGGAAGAATGAGGAGGCACAGCATGGAATGTTTTGCGGTCGTCTGTTCTGTCGATGTCGAGTGGAATGGGTAATGGGACAGGTGTGTAGGATGAAGTGGGAGAGTATAGTAATATATAGAGGTGCTGGCAATAATCTTGAGAGTCGTCGTATTGAATCTCTTGGGCATTTAACTCACAATCAGAGTTGTCGCATTCTACGGAAATGTATAAATATAATTTATTACAAAGGATGTGTGTGTAGATTGGAGATTGTGGAGACGTTGTAGGCTGATAGAGAGTATAGATACTGATACATTTACATTTTACATTGAAATAGATGGATGAGGCTGAGGAGGCCTTTTGTTGTTTGCATGGATCTCAAAGATTTGTTCTCGCAGCAGCAGTTGTTGTCGTTGTAGTAGTTGGCAGTGGCAGTTATACTTCAGTAGTGGAGTAGTGGTCGTTGAATTTGGATGGTTTTTGATGGTCATATCAAAAGTTAATGTTCGTCCTGCAGCATCCCGTCGGCAGATTTCAGGTTTTCATCTCTTTTGCACTTGTGTCTGTCTCATGACGCTGTCTGTATATATAATATATGTAGTGGGATCTTCTGAGGCGCAATCACAAGAAGGAAAGATGAACGTGGCAGTGGAGCTCATTGTGGGACACAGCGAGTGTCATCTCTCATCCTTGCCATGCCTTTCCTTCGCCTTCCCTACTATCGTATCATTGTAGTCGTAATCGTAACTGACTACTGACTGAGATGTGTGCAAGAATGATAGAATTTGAATTAGAATTTAGAATTGGTTGGATTAGGCATTTAAAGTTTGGAGTTTGGCTGGCGCTGGTGCTGGTGATGGTGCTATGGTCTGGGCCTGACATGACGTCGTATAGCATGGTATGCTGTAGCTTTGGCAGTAGTATAGGCTATTAATGTCAAGGACTTTAAATGGTTGACCAACTTCCTTTCTCTCGATCCTCTTCATCTCGTATATATGTATTTGACATGGAGATGCATTGCGAATCGCCATCTCTCTTCACTCTACATTCCCCTACTTTATTAGATGACATACTAATCGTTCCTCCTGCAAACTGCGAATGGCGAATATTATCATGATCAATATCAACTGTACGCAGGGCTGGGCCTGGGCTTTTGAAGATTTATTTTATTTTATTCCTTTATTAGGCTATGACTAGATAGTCTCTTCTGAGTTGGTTGTAAGTGGAGATGAAGAAGGCTCGAGACTCATCATCAGTTTAAACAAACCCAAACTCAAACTCACTCATCACATCACAAGTATTCCCAATCCCATTTATATTCATGAGCATCTATAACTTTGACTCACTGAGTGCACCATCATTTATGTGTGTGGACTAATTTCAAGGGTCGTTTTCATTTTGAGTTTAAGCAATATTTACGGAGCACATAATATAATATAATATGGCATGGCATATGGCTCATCGTCATCGTCATCTTGTATCGTATCGCATCGTATCACTTCACTACTGCCCCATAGAAGAAGAGAATAAAATTTATGAACCACTTGTTTACAAATTTTACAACTTCCCCTTTAGTGATTGTACTTGGGGAGATGAATTAAGGACGATGCTGCTGCTGCTGCTGGGGCTGTTGCAATAATAATTACAATTATTACTGCAACCGCATATACATAGCAGCATTGCCAGTGCCAGTGTATTTATAAAGTAGGTTTTAAATCGTTTTAAAAAAATCGGTGGCCAATTTTATATTTTATTGGGGTTTTTAGGAGGTATAGCGTATAAGAATAGGTACGATAGTGCGAGCACAGAGGCGACGGTAGACAGTAAACAGTAACGGTAGTAGTTGTAATAATTATTGTTATTGTTTTACGGTTTGATCTGAATCCTTAACAGTTTTATTCCCGAGACTGACTCCATTGCAGTTTAGTGCTTGGCATGCACCGTATTATTGAGGTTCATATTTAACTATCGTAAAAAAATGAAATTTGATGGATTTGACTGTAAACAAAAGTATCTTGCAAAGCTATATCTTTGCTATACTGCGTATTCAATCTCGAAATGTTCGTGTGAAAACTAAAAAAAGATAAAATGGTCTGAAACAAGGAAAGCGATTATAATTATATATGACTGAGACTATGACTAATAGGAATTAATAGCCCCTAAGAAAATGAACAGCAGACAGACACAGAAAAAAGGGACTCACCCGTAGGTCTTAACTTAAATGGGTGCACGCACAAATATTTAACTTTAATAACCGGCCCTATTTACTAATCGTCAGTTATTATTGCGTCGCGCTTATTTATTGCTTAAATGTTAATGCTTTAACAATTGGTATGGAGCTCCTTATCAACAACAACAACAACGAGGTTTAAAAAATGAAGCAATATTATTATTATTATTACTACAACTGCTCTTGCATATAATTACTTACGCTGCGCTGTCTGTATAAGATAATATGCACAGTCTCAGAGTACAGAAACTTATGGAGCAATAGTAGAATTGCATACGGAATGAAAACAAAAACGAGATTAGAGAAAAAAACAGGGAGTAACGTAAAAGGAAGGGAATAATGAGGTATTAAGGTGGGAGCGGTCACCAACTGTGAGACTTGACTGTCTTGAGGATTTATGCAAATAGGATTAATGGTAATATTAAAATACAATAAAGTAACTGAATGTGAGTTCAAACTCAAAATTATAATTCGAATTTTCTTAAAATTAAAAGTGTGCATGGTGACGTCGACGTCTATCTGCGGTCTGATTCCATTTCTGCATGATGCAACTTTGACGATGGAAATTTTACACCACTTTAACCAAGTCAATCTTATACTAGTTTAGTTTTATGATAGTAGTAGTAGTAGTAGTATGTACGATGCACAATTGTGAATACATATAACTGCTAACTACTATAGTGACCAGTGCAGGGGCGGATCTAGAAGTATTTTCCTAAGGTACACTAGTGAGTTAAGAATCAAAATAGTTCAACTCCAATTTATCTAGAATTAAAATGTGCTAATTATGTCAAAAACATTTCAAGTGAGGTAGATGCGTAAAATGTTAATATCGAATTTTTGAAAAGTGTAAAATGTTCTATTTATGTTGTTTGAAAAATTTCAAAATACTCTATTTACAAGTTTTTTTAAAAGTTTAAATGTTTTATTTCCATGTTTTTGCCAAGTACGAAATTTTCTATTTACACGCTGTTGAAAAGTGTAAAATATTCTATTTACAGGTTTGTAAGATCATGGTATCTCTGTTTAAACCCCCTTTGTTTTAGCCTATGTTAAAAAGTTCATTTTGAGGTGGATAACTAAAAGTAAAATATCCTAATACGTTTCTGAGAAGGTATATAGTGGATGCGGATATTAATTTATCATAGAGTGTAGATATTACATTTTGGATTGATTGTGAAATGTAAGTATAGTGCTGTGCATCGCATTCTTTATGCATCGGATTGATGGATTTTCCTACCGTATTGTTTATATTACTAACGGTGCGGTGACAGATACAAAATACAACAATCGAGTCATAAATTTAAAAAAAATTGCAAACATTTCTAGCCTTCATTTGTCGTGCACGGAGATTATAGATACACAATAATATTTATATTATCAGGTCTAATTGTGCCGGACCATTGTTGTCACAAGGAAAGCAATAACAATGTCTTATACTACGCATATGATAAATGCTATAGACATACATTCTACCTAATATATATTGTAAATAATTTGACAGATTGGTTGTACTTGTAGTTTTTGATGTATGTTAACATCGCTGCAGTACGTCGCAGGATCCAATAATATGCTACCTTTACATGTAAATTTTATATCTTTATCTTTATACTTAACCAGTGACCATTTTTAGCGGGGGCAAAATTCGTGATTATTTAGCGGCGCCATTTTTTCTTTATTTAAAAAAACATGTTGAAAATATTTCTCTAAAATTATCTGTATTACACATGCATATTAACTTTGTTTCTGTTATCATTATATGATTCACTCTGTGTCGGCACGAATAAAAATATGACCAACAACGAAACAACGAAATTGAGACTTGCCAGGCTATGTTTAGTGTGTGAACTGCTGTATAATTTTGAAACAAGAAAATTATGAATTGTGAATTGAGATTAAATAAGTATAAGATTTTTGAGTTGTATAATAAAATGAAATGTGAATTGGGAATTGCAATGTAATTATGACTCAATGAGACTTGAGCGCGGGGACTCGTCATATAATAACTGAACTAATCACTGTATAATAACATATGCACACGTACGTTTTCATATCTCACTTTGCAGTTGATGTTGTACTCTCTGTGTTTCTTGCAGTTGGAGTTGGTTGATATCAAATTAAATCATTATTTGTAAAAAAACATATAAACTATACACGAGGAAGACTATACGGCTGTATATGTAATAATAATTATGATAATTTCATCTTTTTTTACTTTCCCTCTTACAAATTTACACGTACTCACATGATTTCCTTTGCTATGGTTTGGTCTGGTCTGGTCTGGTGCTGGTCTAGTCGGACTTTTGAGCTTGTTGGTTGGATTCATATCTTATGGTCTCGTGTGAAAATGAAAATTGGTTGTGGAGTTACATGGGTAGATCATGTTAAAATTACACTGTATGATAATATTATGGTGATGATTTCTGTGGCTGTGACTGTGTGTGTGTGTGTGTGTGATGGGGATGAGTTATAAATCAAAATGATAAGGCTGCGTAAATTAATGCTCAATTTTCTCCCCTATTGTTATGTTATTATTTTGTTATTGTGCTATAATATGACTGCGCCTTCATCCAACTCCATAACTTCCAATAAGTTCTTTTTAGTTGAAACGAAACAAAACTTGCTCACTTACAAAACTTGCAAAATTCTTTTGCATTTATTTGCAAAAATCCCAAGCAAAACAGACTCAAAAAAACTGCATTATTTCTAATTCTAATTTTGCATGATTTAGAATCAGAATTAAAATTAGAAGTGACTCAAAAATCTCAAGTACATCAAACGCATGTAAATTTGTAAATATTACGCAATCTTCTAAAAATGAATGGGAAATTACTCGACTGGACTATGATTTACAGAATGCTATGAATACTAAAAAGAAAAATTAGGCATTGCGTGTCTTTATAAAATATGCTTGCTATTTCATTGTAGCATATAGCACACTATTAACCGACTGTATAGGACAGTTTTAAATTTAAGTATAATTATATCTATAAAAATATATGTGCACAAAATTACAATGAATTGGTGAAGAATCTCCTGCCTAGTGAGCTTTTATAATAATATTATGTATGTACATGCTTAGGTTGAGGACATGATGATTACGCGTGTATATAGCATTATAATTGTTTCCAATTTTGTTTATGAGCTGTAAAATGTTTTTTTTTCTTGACAAACGACCCTCTTGATTATTTCAAGGTTTTCAGTTTCTTCATCATTAAGTTTTGTGTAGTGTTTTTTGTAACAACACACATGGCATGAGTATACCATATCATACCATTGACATAAATTGAAAATTGGTTATGTATTTTACATTTACTCATTTACTTCTCGTTTACTTAGACAGCTCACATTTCTGTTGGATCATCACAGATATTATCTCCTACAGAATAATTATTATGACTCCGTCCGATCATGCTCATGATTATGATTATGATTACGATTATGATTATGACATTTTGATATTTGCAATTTAGTCAAAATATTGTACCATTATTACATATTTAAGTAAATCTACAGAGAAATTGTTGAGTTGTCAAGTAAAAAAAAAATATAAATAAATAATATTATAATGTAATGTTTTAATGGAAATTATTCCACTTGTAATGCGTCATCGTCATCTGTGTGTAACAATGGCTATAGACTGGGATTGGGAAGGTAAACTATTAAAATGATGGCAGTACTCCACACGAACGTGAATGGCGGCTGCTGTTCCCGTTATATTACTCATACCGATGATGATGGTATCTTCTTTAAATTATTGTGTCTCTTTTGTACAGATAGTGAGATAGGAGATAGTTTATTAAGTTTATACAATATTAATGACTGACAGTGAGTGTCCGTCCGTCCGTCTCCATACTCCATACACCATCATGCCATACTGACTCTCGATCTCGACTACTTACTCACCTGCTTGATAGTATTATAAATTGAATTCTGAGACTGATTGTTAGTGATAGGTGGAGATGAGAGAGACAATTAACGTGGAATGTGTCCGTACTCATCTTATGAGGAGTGAGGTAAAAAGTAAACGAATCTCATTATGTAGTATATGTGGATTTATTAATCGTTAGACTTTAAATTGATATTCCTTTGAATGTCACGTCATACGTAAAACGTAAAGAGTAAAGAGTGAGAAGGGTCCACATCAGCTGTATCCAGGGGCGGATCTAGAAATATTTTATGGAGTGGGCAGTACATGGTCAGTGAAGAATCAAAGTTGTCCATTTCCAAAAGCTAGAATTAATAAAAATCTGCTTTTTAGATAGATGCGTAAAATATTAATCACGAGGTTTTGAAAAATGTTAAACGTTCTACTTGCACGTTATGAAAATTTCAAATTGTTCTATTTACGTGTTTTTGAAAATTTCAAAATATTAAACTTACTTGTTTTTTTAAAAGTGCAAAATTTTCAATTAACGAGTTTTTAAAAAATTCAAAATATTCCATTTACTTGTTTTTTGAAAAGTGCAAAATGTTCCATTTATATATTTTTGAAAATTACAAAATGTTAAACTTACATGCTTCTAAGATCATGATATTTTTCTTTTGTAATTAGACAGTGAATTTTAATTCTAGCTAAACATGGATATGAATTATTTTGATTCTTCACTCAGAATAAAAGTATCTTGGTTTAAATGCCCTTGCCCCTATGTTAGTCTATTTTTAAAAAATCGTTTATGCGTGGGCAGTTACCCTGTTACCCACCCCTGGATCCGCGCCTGGCTCTAGCTCAGCCATCACTACAGATTACAGATTACACAGATTAGATGTGAGTTGATTTGTTGTTTTTTGATTTTACCTTCTCCTACAACTTACAACCAACCTACTACTACTACTCCAACCTTGGTTCATAAAATATGTATGTTACTCCTGCTGTGATTGTGATCGTTGGTTTTCTTATACTTATCGTAATATTTTATATGTATGGTTCATTTGATGTGATTGGGGGGACTGAGAAATGATATGAATGACACGCAGAATGCAGTCAGTGCAGTGCAATGATGCGATGAAATTCATGTAAAATATGTGAATTGGTAAAATTCCATTCAAATCCAAAATCCACATGCAAATGCGAATATTATTCAACTTAATTAAATAGTCAAAAGTCATATATTGATGTCAATCATCATTTAAAAGTATCTGCATAGGTAATATATATTATGCAGATCTATATAATATAGATAGTTGAATTTGATTTGGATCATTAAATCTACAGAATTATTCAGTTTGTTTCATATGTTTCTTTTTTAATTTTCATATATCCAGTCACGCAGCCAGTCGGATAAGTTGGCGAATGGAATACAAATTGGACTTAACTACCGGGTTTACGCCGTTGAAAAAGTAAGTTGTAATATATAACTAATCTATAACTCCTTTATTTGAATTTTCATTAGAATTTTGAATTCCTTCTTTTCAATTGAATATTTCAAATTTAAATATGCAGTGAATTGTGGACTGTCGATGAGATGTCATGCAAGAAGGAGTATCACGGATGTTATTTCTTATTTACTATATTCATATTCATGTACATATAATGTGTAATATGTATTGACATTTACACTTCAGTCACTGGCAATATTTGAGTAGGACATTGGAAATTAGAATGCAGGGTGCGAGGATGGTGATGACAATTGGTTTGGCTTGTTTGAACTGGCATCATGGCAGTGGAATGCACCTGAGAAATAATTGAAATTGTAAAGCACATAATATGTATATACTTACGGTTCAGAGGGTAAACAGTTAAATTAAATGCTAATTTTCATTATTTAGATTTGTAAAATTCCCATGAAAAATGGTTTTGGCGCTGTTTGTTGATGTAGTTAGCAATTTATTCAAATTCAAATGTCACTGCGGATTTTAAAAATTAGGCGTAGTCCGCATCATCGCCGTAACATTCGCAACTATAGGCATCTATGGAATTTGTTTGTGGTTGCCTAATTATAATTATATGGGAAGTCAAAATTCGAACGAATTCGAATGTCAACATAAATTAAACCTTTCTTCGGTCTTTAACAAAATTGAGGATAAGAGTTTATAGACACAAGTTTTTAGCTTGTACAAAAAATCATAAGTTAAACTGATTTGAACTCTTGATAATATAATGACTGCATCAGAAGATTTCATGAAATTCGTTCTTTGTGATTATTGTGATATTTAACACGGAGCTGTAATCCCATTCATATACCTATATGCAACACTAACTAGGAAGCTAATGCAAGTTGAAGTCTCCGTCTCCAGATAATGAGGCCTCGCGCCTGAGTAATGGACATCTTTCATAACCTAATTGCATGGACTGGCCTGCTGCAACGGCAACCTGCAACCCTCAACTTTTAGATTTGTTGTAAACTTGCTAGATCTCTTGACGCCTACGTTTACTATAAATGCAAATGGTGATATCTGTGGTATTCAACCACACCTCCTTAAGTAATTGATACTTGTCGTATATTTGGTTGGGGTCGAGCGTCGAGCGCCATGGGGACAGTTAGTATCGGGGTCGTTACCGTTCCCTGTGCTGGTATAAATGTAAGTTAGTCAATTAGGATTTATTTTGACAAGTTCAAAACTTTATATTTTTTCAGCTTGAAAAAAAGTGGAAATTTGCTGATTTTGACGTTTAAAAAATGGTAATAATTGTTCTATTTACTTACACTTTATGAAGATACACAATGTGTTATTGAGATACTTTCCAGATATTCAAGATTTGAAATGATCAGTGGAAATACATGCGCATGGTTTGTCGCATTAGGTGTCATGCTGTGAAATGATGAGTGCGTAAGTCAGATTCAGATTCAGTCCACTTTATGTCTCAGTCTTCTTTACTCCTCCTTCAAAAATACACAAGGGAGATAGTGAGTGGGATGAAGAGGAAGAATAGCATGAAAGATTTGATTGTTCTAAAGACAATGTGTGGAAGTAGTTCGCCTCTTCCCTATTTGCATGGGATGGCGATGGTTGTGTATAGTGCATGTATGTGACTGCGGGTGGGGTACGGATATAATACCTGCTTGTTGATATGCCTATAGACTCATACCGGCACCGGCACTGGTACCGGTACCGGTGAGTCTGTTTGTATGTATGCAAACGCACGTATTCAATTCAAGTCATCATGGAAAAGTTGAGTAGTAGTCCAATCAGTGACGGATCGTCCATAAATGATCTCATCGGTTGGGTCAGTGGGTCTAGTTTGGTATTGCTGACATGCCGTGTCAATGGTAGCCGTTTACGGGATATTAATGTGATGACATGGGGATGGGTGGGTCCTAAATGAGTGATTTTAGTCAAATCATTTATGGACCATCCCTTAGGGCCTGCCCTCAGTACTTTGCAAACAATCAGTAAAGATAACAACAAGCCAGAATCCAAGCTCAAGAGTTGTATACAGGAGAGATGTTCAGTCAGGAAGGGAAAACGGTAAACGGACATTTGCTACCCGGACATTTGCTACCCGGACATTTGCTACCCGGACATTTGCTACCCGGACATTTGCTACCCAAACCCCAACCTAGGACATTTGCTACCCAAAACCTAGGACATTTGCTACCCATGGCCAAACCTAGGACATTTGCTACCCATGGCTAATGTAGAAATAAATTGCATTGACAATATTTATGAGTGCACAACATGGCATCGTTGAAATATATTATTAATTCTATTATTGTTAATGATAGATAGTCCCTTACCCCTCGCGTACAATTACAAACATTCTAAGTATTAGAAGATATTCGGTACATATTATAGTGCCGGACTCACCATATATTACTCCAGGCTTTTCTTTGCAGGTCGCCGCTTTTCTTCTCATCACATTACGGGTTTTAGAAATAACAATAGCAGAGTCACTTGGTGGATGATTGTGGTCCACACTTCGGCTTGGAGTAATCACTTTAGTTTTACTACCACTACTAATCATAGCACCTTTACACCCTTTCCTGTGCTTCACGCATATCCAGCGATTACGATTTAGCGATATTGGCTTTTGCCAAAAATATAGATAACCTTCGTGGGCTACTTTCTTGCCACCTCTTTTAGTATCTAATAACTCGGCCTCCATTTTGAAATATAAATCAAAATTGGAGGTGCTTAAACTCAAAGTATATTTTGAAGACGGTCAGCAGTACACTGGCAATTGACAAAAGTGACTGAGTCGCAAAGATCGTTGCCTTTTCTGTCTTTCGTTGGTGCATTGAATTTCGTAATTATTACCATAAAATGCATATCGGTTAGGTTCGACTGACTTTTAGTATTGTGTCTAAAACTAAAATACATGCAAATTAAGTAGTATGAAGCTAAACCCCAAATTTGCATCTTTCTGTCATATTAGCAATGCTGCCATGAAAAGAAAGACATTTTTTTCCTAGCTACGTTATGTTATGTAGACCAGCTTGTTATAATAAATATGTTCGGATATTCTTTTCAGCGAATTGTAGTTTCTTTGTTTTTGTATATGGGTACAAAATATATTTCGATGTACGAATTGTTTTTCTGACATATTTTTGGTAAAATGACAGTTTTTAGTTTTAAAATTATATTTACTTCTTAGGTTACGTACCTACGTTTAGACTCATATGGAGGTTTATTTATTTTATTAGGTCTAAGATTATGCTATAATTATATTTTTTACCGTTTTTCGTCTTTTAGTAATTATTATTGTAGCGTGTCTGCAATTCTGCAATGGCTTGTTATTGTCTGGTTCTAACATTTATACAGCAATCAGTTTTTAACTGCAGGATATATTAATTAGAACTTTAGAACCATTAATTGTAAAGATATTATTCATATTATTTTAAAATATTATTTTTGAACGACTATTTATTTACAATTACACCATCTTTTATCATTAACAATAATAGAATTAATAAAATATTTCAACGATACCATGTTGTGCACTCATAAATATTGTCAATGCAATTTATTTCTACATTAGCCATGGGTAGCAAATGTCCTAGGTTTTGGGTAGCAAATGTCCTAGGTTGGGGTTTGGGTAGCAAATGTCCGGGTAGCAAATGTCCGGGTAGCAAATGTCCGGGTAGCAAATGTCCGGGTAGCAAATGTCCGGGTAGCAAATGTCCTACAACCGGGAAAACATCCATGCTAAATGATCCACCAAACAATGCTAATAAGAATGATCCCGAATTTGTAATCTCATAGCATATTATGGATGTATTTCCTATTCGACTAGCTCAACTCAACTCCAAATTCAACCCTATTTGAATTTTCAAGTCGTATCTTAACATGATTACCTCTGCAGTTAGTTGAAGTCGTACGAAACGAAGGACAAGAACTGCGAAATGTACATCCTATCGTGAAGAAGAAATACTGGTCAGCCAGAACCAGACATTATTAAAAATTCACAGAACAATTTTTAAAACAACTTTTTAGTATCAATCAGGTATTACGAAATTTTTCATTTTTAAACACAAATTGTGAGAACAGGATCCCATTTTCAATTAGCAAGAAATAAGGGAATTTGTTGGTTTAAAAAACCTGTAATTAGAACAATTTCCTTTTTAACGTGTAGATTCAGCTAAATAAAACATGTAATCCTCTACTTATCGTGAGTATGAGTACTGTATTTTTATTCAGATACATTTTGTGTACAACAATGTAATTTGAAACTGAACCTTTGTTTAATTTCCTCAGTACAGATGTAGATTGTAGATGCAGGAAGATTTCCTCGTAGATACAAAACGTCTGTCTACTGCAAACTAGACCTATAGAGCCAGCGCCAGAGCCAGAATAAGAATTATTGATAATGTAATTATACCGCTATATAGCAGGGAACAAGACCCGTACATAATATACTATAGACTATAGCTGCCTAGATTTTTATTTCAAAACTAAAGAAGCAAATCAAGTTTCTTCCACCTGTCAGTCTTTCTATTTTCTCAATTATTTTCATTGCACTATTGAATTGGTCCTATAGTAGTCGTAGTCATTCATAGTGGGGCTCATTCATATTCATCGATATCTATCTAAAACTTGTCATTAAAATTATAATCGTTTGTAGGGCCTCCTTTCTTTCTTTCTTCCTTCCAGGTGAGGGATCCCATAGCTTTGATTGCGATTTTCGAATTTAAATTCTCGAAATCCTAACGGCTGCCGATAGAAATGCACTTGTACAGGTAGTACCTCATTTTATATTCCTTGAGCAAATCAATGGCTACTGACTGTAAAGTAAACGGACGGGACTTTGATTTGTTTGGTTATATACAAAGAAGATACAAAACGGACTTTCAAAATCACAATTAAAAGTCACATGGTTTCTTTTTGTAAAATCAATCAGTGTCTGTGCGAGAGTCTCTAAGAAATCAATTGGCAGTGTGCGGAGATGATTTTTGCATAATTTATATTTGATTCATGTCCCTTGTCCTGCCTGCATGTCGGTCTGTCTGTCCTCCATTTTGACTGACGGGGGAATGGGGACTGGCTGACTGGCTGTGATGTGAAAGAGAGAATAGAGGAAAAGCGAAGGAGAGAAACATGTGGTGTGATGATGATGATACGATAGATCCGATTCTCATGTCAGCATTAAACCCCAATGGGATTTTATTTAATGAAATTTTGAGAGTGTGAGATTTCCCCCAGGAATTGGCAGTCTTTTGCTGTGCACATTTGAATATTGTGGCAGTAGAAATACCGTAAATGTTGGATTGAGCACCGGCTCTCGGCTAAGCAAGCGTCGGGTTGTCATTTCAAACACTGTAATAAGCGCCCGTGGGATTATTCGAACCATTTCTTTGAAAAAGTAAAATGCGCTATCTACTTTGACTACAAAAATTGTACACAGTGGTTTTCATGCACATATACATAAAGTGTGTAAAATCGAATTTTCGCATTTTAAAAATATGTAAAATGTTTTAGTATGTACCTGTGTGTAATTTAATTAGTTGCATGATTTGAAAGGCGCAATATGAGCTCGTTGCTGATTTTTGAATGAGCGGAAAAAACGCTTGTTAGCAGTTATGAAACGTTGTAAAACGAGCTATTTTACTGATTTTTTAAAGAGCTCAAAAATTTCTATGTGTCGGTTTTGGAGTGAAGTAAAGTGCGCTGCGCTGTTTGCTCTTTTGAGACGTTGAAGAAAAAATATGTTCGTTTTGAATTGAAATCTTTCAAAGACTATTTTATTGTCTATTTTGGCAAGTAACAGAAGAAGCGCAGCTGTGGCTATGCATACAATTATTTAAATCTAAAAAAGGGTATGTTTGGTTTCTGTGGTTTCTTTTGCATTTTTTAGCGACTGCAAGGATACAACATACACTGCACTGATCTATTTATGAAAACTTTCGTATTTATTTTTATTCGCTTTTGGGGTTCACCATGCAGAGCCCACAGTGATATTATGGACATTCCAAAAGAAATGATATATTAAAAACTATCTTGATGATTATAATAATTAATAATTTGAATTGATGATAAATTGACAAAATTTGCATATGCCGGACGCTGGGCAGTGACTGTGTGCTGTAAAGTTAAAGACCACAAACCAGCCTTGTCATTAATGTACGTGTTTAGAAATAAAATAAAGATGCTTATTATGCATCCGCAGACCCAAAGGAGTGTAAAGGGAAGAAGAATGAGTCTAGCATTAATAATTACTCTGAAAAGGGTCTTGAGCTTCATTGTACTTGAGTGCAGTGTATGATACTATAAAGTTGTCTTGAACTTTTTCACATTTTCTCAGTCAGACGATGATGATAATGATGATGATAATCATGACGGTGTGGTCGTTGGTGATGTGTGAGCTCAACTCTATGTTCTCGGTGGACTTTACGCTGGTGGAATATGAATTTTACAAAGAACTTCAACTTCGTTTTCATTAGCGCACCGTCCAAGTCCTACGATTAGGTGTTCTAAATTCACGCAATATGGTTCACAATAGTAATCAGGAAAGTAATGATCATAATAATGTACTAATACTCTACCATTATAAATTATCCTCACTTCTCAGGAATAGTTCAATAGTACTATGTGTTATATAGAGTCACCATATAATTTATTTTGAGCATCTTTACAGCAACTTTTTATTTGGTACTTTTTTTACACACTATTCACCATCCACCAGCAGGACTGAGTGAGCCTTGCAAATTATTTTCTTTTTGTTGCATTTTCCTTTATGCCATGCTATTACCATACCGATGCCGACACCGATGCGACACCATACAATCTACCATAAAAGTATATTATATTATTCTTCATTGATTATAGGCTTATGGGATTCATAAATATGGAGACCGACATTGATATAGCAGTGCCTCAAGAAAACACTATGGAGCATTAGGCAGAAATAGAAATTAATAAATCTGTAGTAAATATCATACAGGTAGTAAAATGCGTGTCCGCGTAATCGGAAACGAAATTCAGTGGAACTTTCACAATTTTTGGAGTTACAGAGTACAAAGTTTTTGCCATTAAAGTAAGTCCAAAAGACATACCTATGGGTCCCTTTTTGTCAGGCGTGGACCCAGGGGTGGGCGCAAGATGGTAGTTGCCCACCCTAAAATTATTTTTTTAAAGGTAGAAACGAAATTCATTTTCTACAATACAAATTAAATAATTAAATGGTCTTAAAATCATTTTTTATAGAATATTTTACAATTTTCAAAAACACGTAAATAGAATAATTTGCTCGTTTCAAAAACATGCAAATAGAACATTTTAGACTTTTCAAAATCATATAAATAGAAAGTTTTGAACTTTTTAAAAACATGTAAAAGGAACATTTTGCACTTTTCAAAAAATCGTTATCAATATTTTGCACATCTATCTTAAGTAGTTTTTGTATGACATATCTCATTTTAATTCTAGCTTACAACGGAAATGAGCCGCTTTAATTATTACCAACCCAAGAAAATATTTCTAGATTCGCCACTGCTTGTTGTAAATTATAATGTGAAAATAAAAACTGGGTACAGCTTACACGGTGAGTACCTACTTACAATGTTGAGCGGAGACGTCATAGCATCATAGGTACAGGCCGCAAACTGATTAAGGGCGACGATACAAAGTACAACTCACAATAAAGTTCGAACAGAAATGGAAAATAAAAAAGAATTGCCTAGAGTCCTCTGATGATGAGTGAGTCCCCAAAAAATCCCATGTGCTTAAATGGCAATTAATTATTGTTCAAATTTATGACTTACATTATATCAGTAGGCGGGGGTTAGATATTGTTATGTAGGTGCATACTAATGACAAGTAGTGTCTTTCCCCATTTCCTACATTGAATATATTATTATGTACTCACATCATTTCATATGCATCTGCCTAAGAGAGGAAGTTTTCGTTGTGGTTCCTTGGTAAAGTTTTAGCAGATGTTGTGTCTTGCCCCTTGTTGTTGTTGTTGTTGATAAGATGGTATCGGAAGATAATTAAATGGATAGACAGATTGTTCAAGATAGAGATACTCACTACAGTCAGTTCCGACGACGCTTCACGTTGACGATGGGCATGATAATACATAATGATAATGATGAAGACAGTGCTGAACTTTTGACAGTGTTGTTGGGTCCTTCCTCTCCAAAACTTTGCGCACCCCGCTCTCGCTCCTTCCTCCATTCAGCGTTTGTCTTGTTAGCTACTTTTCACCTTTTCGTTCCTTTTATCGTTTCGTTGTCGCTCCCTTTGCCTTTTAGTCCTTCTGATAATGTAATGAGCAAGCATACATTACATGTTGATTGTGATTTGATTTGCATAAGGACTATGCACGGAGAAAATTATTTTACTGCCACCTTCATTATATGTAGTAAACTTGTGTAAGGGTGACATAAACTATAGGCAGATTGTAGTGCCTAGTGCATATATATATATTATATTTTCTGAATTATTGATTCAGTCAGAAAGGAAGAGGAAATACATTTTTACAATTTACACCTTTTGTCATCGTTAAATTTAATGGTAAATAGCTAAATTCAAACTTTAAAGAATGTCAAAAACGCCGCGCGGACACTAACGATAGCAGTATAACTACAGTAGGAATTTACTACAACAACGAATAAATAAAATAAGATGGGACATTAGTTTAAGTTTTTAATACTTTTTAACATATATATTATGTACCTACATGACAAATGAACATGAGTACGTTTGTCTAACAATTTACTAATTTATTTGTACGTTGTCAGTGTACAGAATAATTATAGTGGAATATTTTAAGGAAAGGAAATTTTCTATTCTTTGCTTTTTATTAATTTTTACTTCGGTCCGTTTTGCCATTTTACATGTTTTGGCGTAGCATTGGCACTTGTTGGCACAGAATGAAAGTTGTGGGGGAAACACATAAATTCCAAGTCTGGTGTATGTATTGAGTTATTGACCACTTATAATTTGAATTCCACATTCCAATATGACCACGTGATAATATCTATTAGCGTATCCGTGTATGATTTTATGTGTTCAGTACTGTAGATTTTTTATTTATTTGGTTTTTACACTTTAAATTTTCCAATAATTTGTATTACTGCCACTGCTGCCATCATAATGAAGATGTTCCAAAAAACACAAGTAAATAAAGTTTAAATGGCTAAAAGCTTGACATTAAAATTAAATGTTCATTTGTTTTTACTATACAAAGAAATACAAGAAACTCCTATCAAAATCTGTTACACTGTTAGATCGACATTTAAAATTTGATGGGATCCTTGGGAATCCAATCTTATCGGTAGCAAAGAAAAGGAAACTGAGCGGATGTTAAAATGGAAACTATAAAATGATGACTGCAGATACTTGACCTTATATGTATGTGCATTACTACAAGGAATGATGTATAATTATTATTTTATTGAGAAATATTCTGAGTCAGTCAGACAGACAGACCATTTCATATTTTAACAGAAACTAGAAACAGAAACCATAACCACTACCAGAACCAGACCACAACCATCAGTCGTCTTTGATTCTTTAGTACAGGGATCAGCTACGTAACTTATTATTATGGGATAGGAAAGGCATCAAGTTCTGTATAATATCGTCTGTGTCTGTGAAGAATCCAAATGATCCATATCCATTTTAAGCGAAATCCAAAATGCACTATCTGAAAACAAGGATTAAAATTGCATACGTAAATAGTACACATTACGCATTTTTCAAAGTCAAGTACATAGAATGTTTTGCAATTTTCAAAAACATGTATGTAAAACATGTTGCACCTTTTAAAAACACGTAAATTGAAAATTTTGGACTTTTCAAAAACATGTAAATAGCATATTTTGAACTTTTAAAAAGCATGTTAATAGCACATTTTGCACGTTTCAAAAACATGTGAATAGCCCATTTTGCCCCTTTAAAAGAAATTAAATAGAAAATTTTGCAATTTTGAAAAACTCGTTTGAGTTTGACTGAACTTCATTACAGTGTCAAATTAGTTTAATACAATTGTACTGTTTTATATACGAAAACTAAAAATCGCAAAAATCGTAAACGTCATAAAATTATCATTTAATGTGTCTATCTCCTGTTAGCGTTTTTCTGACATAGCTCATTTTGATTCTAGAGCTTAAATTGGATATGGACCATTTTGATTCTTTACTCACGATATACATTTTTAAATACGTAACTACTTACCCAGTAATAGTATTTTATCTATGATCCGTAACTCATAAGCGCTGAGATACTGAACAATATAAAAGAAGACATAAGTAGTCAGGGGGAAGCATAGGGCTTGAAGTCAAGTTGATCTGTGGTTTCGGTAATAGGTATATGGGATTTTAATATGTAATATGGATAGAATACAGTGTTATTATAATGGTATAATATTTACTGCAGCAAGTTTATATAGAAATGTTCCAACTAAATACAAGTGACTATCATTACCATTACCATTACTATTTCCATTCGGATGACACGGTTCTTGATTCTTATTCAATTTAAAATTTCTATTCACGTGTAAACTGTATTGCTATATGGCTATAGCTGTACGTTCTTGATAGTTTCCTACGGACCAGAATATTTTTAACCTTTGTAAAAATTGCAGTAATAATATATTATACACCATCTACAGTCGCGACGCACCCAGCCATTCCATTTATTTTCCATCTCCATTTTCGTTTATAGGCAAACTTTCTGTGGTGTATTATTCCCTCAACAGCCATACTGTTAAATCCCTATTACTATATAGTGTACTATAGCGCTCATTAATGCCTATTAAGTTGAGGCAGAGTGTGATGATGGGATTTGAATTTGAATATTGAATAAGTTATTATTGCAGCTAATAATATTACTAATACTGTGTTGTAAGATTACAAAGGCAGTCGTCATATCTGTAAAAGACTGGAGTGCAATTTCGATTTCATGTTATTAAGTAATATAAATACATAATAAAATGGTCGAGAGTCGAGTGTTTCATGTCCAAGTCAAGTGGAATGTTTGAGTTGGAAGACACTTAAGGATGATGATGAGCTAACTGTCACTTGTCTATTTCAATTTTAAATGTAATATTTTTAACAAGTTACAAGTTTGATGACTTGCTGAGTGTCGCGAACCATAAATAGAATCAGAAATCCAAACTCAAGAGAGAGAGAAAAAAAAAAAGAGAAAATAGAAACGACTAAATACATACACCTTTTACAATTATGGCGAGGGAATATTGTATCGAGTATTGGATATATCATCATCTTCTCACAGTATTAATATTGATTTTAATTTTTGATTTCAATAGTAATGGTAATGGTAATGGTGGTATAGGTAACTTTTAATGGAATACCATTATTGCATATTATTTTCCTATGTTCTCTATTTTCATTGGAAATTCCTTGGAATTCGACTTCGCGAATGCGAATGCCTTTGCCTTTCAGATAGTGTAAATAGTAATGATCACAGTAATTAATTGCCGAAGTGTCTGCTCCCCCAACTCATTGTTATGACTTATGGTGGTGTGGTGAGTGAGGTTGGGAGCTTTCAAGAAAGTCACTTTAAAATTCGAGAAATTGAAAGAGCAGACGCATGGGATTTAAATATTTGAATTCTGATTTGAATAAATAAAGGCTATAAAATATAGGGGGAAAAATGAGCGAGTACATCATTGAGCACTTGAAGAGTCACTTCACTCCTCGTTTTGCTTGTCATAAGTGTTATTAAGAGGGCCATTAAATTTGTAAAATATTAATACTCGTCTCTCGTCCATGTTCATAGTTCAGAATGAATGTCTCCCCGAGCATATTTTCCGCCTGCATTGCATAGTAATGTAAAATATGATATTAATATTTATTTATATTTTGAGGATTTATTCGCATGGAAAGGAACTGTGTGGATTGTAGATTGTACAATTCATGCTGTTATTAGGAGGAGTTGGCGTTGGTGTTGGTCATAGAATAGAATTTTGCAATTGAGTATCTTTTCCATCGCCATTTTGCTTCCTAGCCCGTTGTAATAGTAATGACTATATTACATACATTACGACATGAGGATTATAAGTACGATGTGACTCTGACTGTGACTGCGTGGTCCATACTCCGACTTTTACCTTTACACTTTTCATAGTAGATATTATGAATGTTAATTTTTTTTAAGGGAATGCTGTTATTATTATAGAAGAAAGTTGTTTAAGATTTATAGCTTATTATTAATGATTGCGACAAGGATTGCGTATATTCAATACTGAGAAAAATTATAGCTCAGGCCAGGCCAGAGATAGAAATGTGAGAAAATTGAATATATCCTTGACGTTTGGATTTGAATTTTGGAAGTAGTAGGTATATTATTTGATGTACGTTCCATTATTTATTGTTTCATTATTGTAGTTTCAAGCTTTGAAATTTCCGCACTTCGGTTCGTACCACAAAAGAAATATAAATAATGCTTTTGCCAAACACTATGAGCGTTTCAAATGCCAAATTTTAATTTTCCCCGTTGAGAGTTCTTGCGTAAAGTTGTATGAATATGGAAATGGAAGTGGACGTATACAATCTATAGTATTAATGTAATCAAAATTGGTGTTTTAAAGATGTGGTTGTAGCTGTACAAGTGCTATACACCTATATGTATGTTTTTATAAGGAATTAAAATTATTAAATGTAAATTCTTGCCTTCTTCATTACAAAATAGAAATGTATTGTATTAACATATTAGCTTGCAAGAGTGTGTTATGAGGATACCTTACCGCCAGGCCGTCTACATGATTTTTTTTAATTACTTTATCAAAATCAGAATTATGCACGCAATCCATCACTATCACTCTTATTGGAACTACGTCTAAATATTAAATAGTACAGGCATGTCCTTCGTACATACATACACATATTTCACATATTTGAAGGGGATGGCAGTGTGAATAATTATGCGTAGTACATATCCGTATGTTATGTCATATGACGGGACCAACACTGTAAAACCAAATCCTGTATATTAAATCTATAAAAGAGTTTTCAACTCACTAATATTTTTTTAATCGTGGTGGCGATACGATGGAAAATGTATGCGGTGTGGATGCTGTTGACTGACGCAATGGAATGGCGACGGGGACGACACCCTTAATAATAATTACTTTGTTTCTAAAATGGATTCGCTTATTTTATAATATGGCTTACCATACCATGCCATAGAGAGTTGACTGGCAATGATAATGGTTCCCTGTCCAAAAAAAAATAACATGGTCTCTTTCTATACTCTTTCTCACGAGGACTCCGAGGGAAATGAACTTTTACGGTAGAGATATTACAAATGTGAGGTATATGTTGCTGTATGTGCAGACGGTGTGTACTTTACTTTTTGCGTTTGCTTTTGCTTTTGTTCTTAAGCACTTACTCTGAGAGATCAACATGATGAGGGGAAAATGTTTTACTTTATGAAGCTATAATAGGTATGATGGAGTTTGGACCTTACATGTCCAATTATTATTACGAATGCGATACAGGCACAAAGACGTACAATAAGAGTGGTACTTGATTTTATTATGGGTGCTCCAGTTGCCAAATCCTGCAGATTGTAATAGTGGACTGTGTGTAGGACTCTCCCCATCCACATTTTTAAGTGTAGCACATTATTAATAATAGAGTTTGCGGACACGAGAAAGAAAGGAATTTTTAATATGAAAAATTATTATTCTTATATAAAAGAATATTATATGGAATTTCTGACTGTCTCTATGGCTTTAGGTATTTCACATGTCTGTAGTAGAATAATCCTGTTGTACATTCCTTATAGTTTGTTTGCATTACATATATACCGCTACACGCATTATAGCAACTAGTACGTAAACTGTACACATAGAAGTGATAGAAAGACCGTTTGTAATTTCTGGAAAAAATCTTTTCGGTGACAGGGATAGTTAATAGGCTCTGACTGTTTCACACTGTTTGCATTTAATTCTATCTAGGCGGGAATTTTAATTTGCCACAGTTAAATGAAGTCAGAGTGAGAAAGAAGTAACTACATAACCCAAGGTAATAACTGTTGCATGATCATTACCACCAATAATCAATCGTTACCGTAACCGTAGCCGTAACCGTCAGCATTTCTTGTGAGGTTGAGTTGAATTGATGACAAGATAAATATAAAAAAAGCTCGTCTATATCTAACTTAAGTTGGGCAAGCCTAATGAAGTGCCGAGGGTATAAAAGAGTGATAATGTGATGTAAGATGTAAAAAGTTGACAGTACCTACATATGGGTGATATCCGTGCTTTCAGCTCTACGTACTACATATCTGTTCATATAACAATATATCATGAGGACGCATTTAAGTCCTGTACCTTTGATAGGTATGTTTGTAGCGTTGCGTGTAAGCTCTACATCTATCAGATCCTCCTGTCGTACTGGGCAACGCTTTGTTAGTTTTAAAACTTTAAAAGGTTGTTCTATTTGCCTTCACATATTATATTTTGAGTGAGAACACCTGAGAAAACTGAGAATGAACCTGTGAGATTTGAAACGGTAACTTGTGTCGTAATTTTACCGGTATTGGGACGAGACTGCGACGACAGACAGTCTAAGTCTGAGAATTATTGCCGTCACCACTTTATTGTATACTTGGCTCTAATTCTAATGCTGTATTAATGTACAAGTGGATTATATAGCTAGCTGGATTAGGACTGTACAGTGTGTGTTATTATGTAGCTATAATTAAAATTATTACTATTCAGGATATGATATAGATGGGTACTTTACGTGATCTTTTCATTTCGCTGATGTTGTTACTGTATATATTTGACTGGCAGTGTCTGGCACATGTGACAACATGTGTCCTAGTCTCTCTGGGACTGGGATCAGTGGCAAGTGGTGGCAATGCATAGTAGGATTTTGATGAATGTTAATGTGCGTTGACTGCGACTGTCATAATATATGAGACACTTTATACAACATTTTTGTTACCTATTCCTCTCATGCATGTGAACACTGAGTGTAATATATTATGAGACCTGTATTTTTCTCCTTCCTGGTCCGGCACAACAGAAGAGAACAGAGAGACTCGCATGGCCTCATGACGTGATGAGCATGAGAGATTTCTTCAAGATTTTTTTTTGAATCATGCGAATGTTTGAAGTTTTTGAGTATAGGGAAACAGGGAAAATACTTGGACTGGTCATTGTCGCTGTCGCGATAGCGTCACAGGGTACATACATCTGTCATATGTGTCTGGGTCTCCACATTGTCATTTTCGTTGGGCACATCTTCATATCTTAATCCCCTCATCAGTTTTAATAAGTAAATACAAAATGATTTCTTCTCGGAAATGACAAGATAAAGAGCCCACGCTCACGTTCCAAATTCCATTGCCATTGCCAGTTTCGGCTTCATTCAACGCTACATTGACTCCTATGTTCCCTCCTTTCCATTGTCATTCCATTGTATGGAAGTTTTCATTTTCAGTCCAAATTACCTGACATACCTGATTGTGTATAGGAAAGTCAGTGGCAACAACTATGAGGAAAGAAGGCGTAAGACTGCGTCTGATTGTGAGTGTCTTAAAGAGATTTAGTGTAAATCAACGGAATACATTGTATGATTTTTTTTTGTATTTAAATAATTTCAGGTGGAGATGTACGGAGGTGAGCCAGTACAGTTAGTTCGACTTCGTGCTTCCGGTTTAATCCCTGAGTACGTGGGTGCTTGGTCTAAGTCATCATTGGAGTGGGATGAAGTCCCGGCTAATGAGGTGGATAGACTTGCCGTCAAGCACTTGGCTGATGGGGAATTTTGGTAAGTATAATAATAATTACCCACCTACCTCGGGTCTAGTATTACTCATATATTTTTAGTGAGCAGTAAATGTAGATTATGTAATTTTATTGCTTATGTCCCTAATTCTAAAATGAGTTTTAGTTGCCTCACATATTATGTTCTTAACAATAATTGTAGATTGTGTAGCTCCTTGACTCGTGGGGTCTTATGATCTTCTTAATGACTTAATGTTGACACTATTTCTCTCTCAGCCTGCGCTTAACACTCGTGGATCTACTAACTAACGTAGCTGCTGCAGTCTGTTCTTCTGCGTTACATTTTTAAGCCACTTTCCAAAGAACACTTGCGGTAATGAGTCTTTTAGTACAAACTCATTTACCTATATTGTGATTGCTATTCTTATTATTATTATCATCTTTAAGAGCTTAACTAATTCAGATTAAGCTGAGCCGAAATTTAACCCACGCTGTCAGGCATTAAATAGGCGTAAAAAATAGAATAAGGCGCAAATACAGCTCCTAACTGGCTCAAAAATGTTTTTGCTCATCGTCGTCGTCAGTATAATCGAGAATAGTTTAACAGTTAGACAGATAATAACAAATGCACGGTAGGTACACAAATTTGTGTTTCCACTGTTTCTGTCCTCAAAGATGAAGAACAAGAAAGATAGCTCATAATTTATTCATAATTATTTCGTCGTCCTTAGTGGCACTATATTTGCATTTTTAAAAGTATCAAAAAGAAATCAGAAATCATTAAATTTAGTTGAATAAAATCTTTTACGCATGACACAATATGTGCTTTACAGTTTTTCAAAATATTAAAAAGTGTCTTTTTAAATTTATAACCAAAGAAGGTGTGAATTAATTGTATGAAAGCTAACTATTCAACGACAGTAGTATAATGAGAGGTCTACATCATGTGTCATATGCTTAAAATGGGCAGGGTGTTTGTTATGTAGGGCGTATTTGTATTTTGATTGCGTTGACAAAAAAAACGAATGATTTCTATGTATAATGTACTGACTGCTCACGGGCTTCGGCTTCGGCTTCGGTCACAAAGTTGTAACTAACAACAAATAATACATACAAAAATCCACGAGGGAAATGGAGACAATCATGTTGTTTCTTAGTATGTAAGTACGAGATAATTTTATAGAGGAACGTGTGACAAGATCGTGAGCAAGTCTATTATCTGTGAGTCCTAGCTATTATTTGAAGGTATTATGTAATGGTCTATGTTTTGGCTCATTATTCAGTTACAAAAAAAATGGTTCAGCTTTAACAACAACATGAAAGTGAATGTCGATTGTGGAAAGTCAATTTGGATACATTATTATATACGTACCTACGTACTTTTTTACAATTTATAAAGTAGCCGGCACGTTCACAACAACCAACGTAAATCCCAGTTTAAAAATAAAAATGGATATGGTTTTATGGTTTAGAAGAATTATTTTAATTTAAACTCCTGACGTCAGTGCATAAAAGCGTGGAGGTGCGTGTGTTGAAGGAGGCATACCTGTATGTATGTTTAATAGGGTATATTCACGCAAGTTCACTTTTACCTTTGAAGTGCTTACCTGTATGTACATAAGTTATGAAAAAATATGAAGGGTATAGGTATATGCTCAGTTTTTATTTAGTTTGTGATTGTTCAAATTTCCATTCTATTGTCATGTGGACCAACAACAACAACAACAACTGCAAACGTAACACATCCATACAATCGTCAACCCGAACCTTGTTTTTCTCTGTTTATTCCATTTTATTTTTGGATTTTTTTTAGCTGTTGTGTTGTTGCATATTGTGTGGGACAAAGAGTAGAAGGAATTTGAATGGATTTAATGCAAGTATGTAACATTATACAGATTTTTATCATTTTCGTGGGTTACATAATGGAGTGATATGAGTGAAATAAAAATCATATTTGTACCTGTGCGGATATTCTAATTTGATACAGTTTACAATAATTATGCTCCAATACCATCAAATGTCATTTACAGGCATTAGTATTGTACTATATAAAAATGTGCACCAAAAATAAATTGATCTGATATATAGATCTATGCATCAGTATCATCAGTAGCGGTTTGGAGGTTTGGGTTTGTACAGGGGTTTTTAAACATGACTGCATTCGTATCCGTAAATTATGTAATTGCCTTATGTACGAAGAACTAAGCGTGAAGGTATGATATATAGGTAATCCATTCACTGTTACATATATTATAGCTCTAGAGAACACTGTATGCTACATTATAGTATAGAGGTAGGTATCCAGCCGTATCCGTATCCGTTTAAAAGGATGTTCCTAGCTACATTTCTTATGTAAACTGTTTTTCTTCCATGATGTCTATGTAATTTACAACTGTCTCAATCTTGAAGATCGTTTTAGTGGTTGGAGTTTTGTAGTTTGGTCTTGAGTTTCATGTCTCCTTACGCGCACACCTCATCACCATCTTTGTGTATCTTTTTTCTCCAAATTAGTTTAAAATTGGATTTTTTGAAAATAATGAGATGGACTCTGAAGATGAGTCTGGCAACTGGCAAGACATGAAATATATGAAAACATTTTAATCTGCTTCCCAATTCTGTGCATATCGATATGGAAATCGAAACATGGCTGCCTTCCTATATCTATAGATACTTACGATTAGTTATTATATCCCCACTGGGAGTAGATGTGCATAGAAATTAGCATATTCCAAATAGTCGAATAACAATTCTGATCAACAGCCTGCTGCCTCCTACAAGCCAAATCCAAAATGCTATTACATGTGTAAGTATAATAAGTAACTTCTAAAATGGGTGAAATGGATTGTTTTCTGTTGTTTTTGTTGTTGTTGTTGCGATTTCAATATTGAAAGAAAAAGATTCGAAGTATACGAAAAGAAACCAAGTTCAAGTTGAGTAGCTCCTCTAAAAAGTTTAGAAATAAAAAATGGGAAAATGTTTTCAAGTTAATAGCAAAAATGATAGTAATAGTAATTGGTGATGATGGGTAGTAATAAAAGTAACAAGGGATCGTCCATAAATGACGTCATCCGTAGGGTTAATGGGTCTACTTGGGCACTCATGAAATCCTGCCTACGCAGTGGTTAGGCTGGTGACAGAGGGGTCATAGAGTCCTAAAAATTGGCATTTTTCCATGGCGTCATTTGTGAAAGATGCCCAAGTAGAAAATGAGTTAAGAGGAGTCAAAAGACAGAGTAATTTTGGAGGAAAAGGTCATAAACCTAAACAACTGATAAATAAGTCTCGTGCATACATAATACAGCATAAGATGGCGTCGATTGAAATTGAACGTAGGTAGGTAGGTAGGTATAGTCAAGTTACCGTGTGTGGGTTCGCATCTTCTTGGGAATAGTAAAGAAAAAAAAATAAAGAATGAAAATGTGAGTAAAACTATGTGGGTACCTACGTACTTTTCTATCTTCTCCTATGTTGTTGTAAGAAAAGCGTGGAAAAACTGATTTTCCAGATGAAGTTTAATAGTTTCTTTTTTTTACGTAATTTATGCGTATCTGTCTCTGCCTCCGTATGTCGTACTCATCCATTGTACAGAAGACAAAGGAAAGACTGAGTCTGGTCTGCTGGGCTTGAACTCTGAAAATTAAATGTCTCAAACACTCTGACTACCATCACACAAAGGGGTATTTTTTGATAATTTCTGCCATATGACCTTGGTGATGGGAAATATGAAAAAATTTCGAAATTTTTCAAACTATTTTTTTTATGCACCAGAATGATAAGGCAGATATAGTCATGAAGTGTTTTTCAATTTTGCCAAGGATGTCTAGAGCAAGAATATTTTAATTGTTTTGCTTACTATTGCTGATATAGGGAAACATGGTAAATGTCACCAAATACTTCTACGCTGTTTTATACAATTTAGAACACTGCAACACGGTTTTGTATGTAGAATTGTATGGCGGTTTTTCCTATCATGCGCATTTTTAATTAGATTATTGTCAAACGTGTTATTACGGCTCAAATTCATATATGTATTAAAGCTTTACAAACGGATTTACTATTCTCAACCATTAAAATTGCATATATTACCTGCTCAATTTTTAACGCAAAAACAATAATCTAATAAAAAATGCGCATGATAGGAAAAACCGCCATACAATTCTACATACAAAACCGTGTTGCAGTGCTCTAAATTGTATAAAACAGCGTAGAAGTATTTGGTGACATTTACCATGTTTCCCTATATCAGCAATAGTAAGCAAAACAATTAGAATATTCTTGCTTTAGACATCCTTGGCAAAATTGAAAAACACTTCATGACTATATCTGCCTCATCATTCTGGTGCATAAAAAAATTAGTTTGAAAAATTTTGAAATTTTTTTATATTTCCCATCACCAAGGTCATATGGCAGAAATTTTCAAAAAATACCCCTTTGTGCATCATGGTCTGTAGGAAAATTGGAAATCTTTAAAAGAAATTCACATGCTATAGCTATGCTTGGCATCCATATAAATATGCGTAGGCATAGTAGCATATAGCATCTCAAGCTACTAATCATAAAATTTAGTATTGTGATGTGTAAAAATATACCAACCTATAGCATAGTATGTACTACATAGTGAGATGCACACTCATTTTGTTTCCATGATGTAAGTACCGTAAAGCTTCTATTTTAACCCGGGTCTCTAATAGAACCCGGGTCTCTATTACAGCCCGGGTCTGGCTGAGTATTTTGTTATACAGCCCGGGTCTCCAATACATCACGTGTATTTAATACACTGCGAGCCTGGTCCAACTTATATTTCAGCTTTATTTCAATACACTATCATATGGTGTAGCATTGAGCAGTACTATAACTACATTTTGGCCTTTACTGCCTTAGTTTAAGTACTTTTTTGCCCCTTAATTTTTAAAATTAACTTTTGAGAGAGCTGATTTTGCGTATAACCCGGGTCTCTAATACAACCCGGGTCGCGGATCAAATTTTAAAATAGAACCCCGGGGTTCTATTAGAAGCTTTACGGTACTTTGTATTTGAAGGAAAACTTTGAAGAAGCTTGTTGGTATGTAGTAGGCATATAGCAAAAAATTAAAGATGCTCTCTCAGTGCTCATTAATTATAATGAAACAATGTTAGACATGTATATAGATAGGTGTAGAAACAGTAGCAGTTTAGTTACTTTGACATACATTTTGAAAGCAATTTTGAAGTTTTGGCTTTAAAATAATGATGATTATAATTATTATTAGGCACGCTAAGTATTTATGGAATCACAATTAATATTTATTCATTATCTACAACCTTCTTCGAGTTTGACTGACAACCAACAGCAACTATACTGGCTACTGGTTACTTACTGGTTACAATGTATAACTTTGGCTCTGTGATAAGCTTTACCTTTTTACCTATCTCTCTGGCTATGGCTTTGAAATAAAATTATTGCAGATTTGAAAAAAAAATGCTTTAATTATTTAATTGGAATTGAAATTAGAAATTACGTATGTACGGACAGGAGAGCAGTAGACTACTGTACTGCCTCTTGCCTGATACTATCTACATGTTATAAGATAAGCGAAAAAAGAAAAGTAAAAATATCTAATTACAATTATACCTATTAATGCTCTACCATAAACAGAAGCTGCTTCTTACGATTAGCTTACTGCCTGTGTAACTTACTGCACTGCAGTCTGCTATATATAAATTTTAAAAAATATAGGTATACGGTATACCTATAATATTGTGTTTCGTTCATAATCTTTAATTTTTTGTAAATGGTACTATTACAATTATTATAATTATTATTACTGATTGATAATTAAAAGAGCGAGAGGTTCCGCCCCCTCCCTCCATTTTAAATTTATTTGAAATAAATTCTCTTCCATTGAGATTTTACAATAATTATTATTAGTTGTATAATTTTATCTGCAACTGAAATTGAAAATTTATTAGTAAAGCTTGTCATGTAAAGTTTATGGCTAAAACAAAATTGCAAGTCTTTGAGCGTGGAGTGGAGAGTTAGATAGAGGGGGGGGGGGGAGGGGGTATTAGTAACTAATCTTCATAATGATAGTAATTCAAATCCCAATAATTATTATCATTAGCTGACTATGTGATGCATGGTCGTGGTGATGTGGATGTTTGCTACTGTTTTTACCTCCATTGCATTCCACTTCCTCCTTCTTTTATTGTTTCCTCTATTTCTGTTTCTGTGTGTCTGTAATTTTTTTTTGTGCTTTGAAATTTGAAACGAACACGAGAAAATGAAAATAATAATTAAAAATAAACATGTTCCTGCCTCTTTTTTTACTACTAAAGTGTTTGTTAATTTGGAAGGGCTAATTATTATTACTACGATTTATTATTATTGTTATTATTACTTATATGTTCGGCACTGGGTGTGTTACAAACATATAGGGAGGTCTAGGCTATCTGTAGAGTTTTAGTTTTTTTTGGTAGGGGGGGGGGAGGGGGTTAAATTCCACCTATATTGATCTACGTACGTACTATATGCATGCTGCTATATATATAAAACCCTAAAGGATGGTGATATGGCATTTTGTATAAAGGGTGGGGAAGTGGAAATGAACTGTTGTGTGATATTTTGCCTTCTGTCTGTCTGCCGGTCGGTCGGTCTGACTGACTGAACTCACGATCATTAAGTGATTCAAGTGAGAGTTTGATAGTCACGCATTATGGATTGCCCCGCTCCACGTACAATTTAACTGTTGATCATACATTACATCTGTATAGTATGTGAGTCGAGTGAAGACAGAATCACGTTAAAATAATGGTCTGTATGGTATGGTATGGTCTGTTGCTGACTACATTTTGACTCTGACTCTAATAACGATGAGAGATTAGCACGTTCAGCGTTTTGACTTGGATATTTCAAGTATAACTTCAATTGTGATTGTGAGGATCGAGGTAGGCTCAAGTTTTAAAAAAACCGCAGAGTAGGAATCAGAGAATGTTGTGTGTTACATATCTAAAATCTTAAGTCTACAGTAAAACTGAGCTGTGCACACAGTAGAATATATTATGTATATCTATATAGAACTGTACATTATTTTATTTGAGTGAATTAAATTAGTGTTGAGATAGGCTCAGGTTTCCATTTCCATTTCCACCTATATATATAAGCTCAAAATATTTTTTTCTGGTTAGGTACATAATTATTATGTACCCACCACGTATTATTTAATTATAATTACCCATGTTTATTTTACACATAGTTGATACTTGATGCTTGTGAGTATATTTGTTTTGCCCAAGTATGTGGGTGGGTGATGAAAATGAGAGCTACTATAACAATAGATATAATTAATTATAAATATATACATAGCTATATATAATTATAAAAAGAGCTAAACTTTAACGTGGAAGTGTGCACAACGTATGTGCTATACGCATATATTTAACGGTTCACGGATCATGCCATGGATTATGGACTTTGGTGGATGGAGACCCAACCCAAAAACCCAGCTAAAAGTTCAACACAAACTACCACAAAAAATTCTTAAAACTTTAACCGAGTCAAAAGCTAAATTCCATTATCATATATGAACAGAAATATATGATATTTATTGTACAAAAAAAAATGTGTATTTTATTTTCAATAATTTTATGAAGATATATATACAAAATAACATTATTGGGATTTTTTTAGGAGAAAATTTATACTATATATATGCATGTAAAAGGAAATTCTTCAGTTGCAATTTACAATGCTTTCTCTATGCAATTTCCCCTGCTTTTTGGCTTCTGTAATTATGACAAAAAAAAATTTAAAAAAAAGGTTGAGAATACCACAAAAATCTGACTGCAGAGTAATGAGGAATGTGTTGGGGAAAACGAGATCATAATTACAGTGATTGCATTAAATGTACAAATAAAATATTCATAGTTAGAGGACCATTTAAATAAATGGAGAAATTAACCTGCATAAAATTTTGTTTTTCATACATATCGTTAGCTTATACACACAGACGCACACACACACTTTACTGTTACGGTTCCTTAGCAATCCTAACTATTGTCTGTACTGTATGGTCCGACCGTGCCAGCCTATGAACGTATATAAATGTGATACCTTACACCTACAAAAGGATACCCTATAAATCAAAATCAACGAGTCATAATACAGTATACTCGTGGCAGTTTACAGTTAAAACGTGAACATTCAGTGTACTGTACATATATATGTGTGTAGGCACTCACGATCAGATCAGTTTTTCTCCCCATAAAACACTTTCTCACGCACTCAGTCCGCACTATGGCAGACGAGTTTTTTTTCCTGTGGGATTTTTTTATTTTTTGAATCACATTGAATTAAACACTATAAACCCAAAATATATTTTGATCTCAAAATAAAACCGTACATCTAACACGATAAGTACTTGAAAAAGCGTTCGCTTATATATTCTGATGGTTTAAAGGAAGTGGTATATATATATATATTGAAAAGGAAATCAAATCAAAGGCAAAGTGAAAATGGCTGTAGAGATTACGATTGTATTATTGGATGTCATTGATATGTTTAAGTTTTATAGTTTTTCCTTAGTTGTCAATATTATCGTACTGTGTGGGCAAATAAAAAAGAATTAGGGCAGACGAATATATTCGTGTATATACCTACTACCCGTAAGCTTGCATATTTACTGTCACTCGTCATAATATGGTCATCGCCTCTATGAACAAATGTAGATCAGGATGAGACGAGACCGTCGTTCGGTCGTTCCACGTCATAACAGATTAACAAGAGCTTTTAATTCTGTAACATCTTCTATGGGATTATTTTGATTCTTCACTCAGGATAAATGTATGGCCCACCCCAGATAATATTTTCTAGATCCGCCCCTGTATGCGGCTGTCTTTTTAGCATATCTTCCGCACTCATTGCGTATTGTTATTGTTGTTCTCGTTATTTTAGTGCACTACATATACAAGTACACAGAGTGCATGCTGCCTCCATGTTTAATGTTTTGGGCTGTCTTTTTATTCTCTCACCTGGTTGTTGAACATAGTTCAATAGTTCGGCTTCGGCACTTTGTTCAGCGTTGGCCTGCGTGGCTCGTGAGGCAGGCTTTGTGGTTTGGTTTCGTTTGGTTTGAATTCCTCGGTAGCCGACAGCGATGGCTCAAGAAGATGAAAAAAAATGACTTTCTTTCACAGATTTTTTTTTCCGCTTGTGTTCGTTATCGTTAGAGCCATGTGGTTACAGTTTCGGTTTAAAGTTTGGAGCTGTTTAAGTTTGAAGTTTGTGTGAGTGTATGTAGATTTGATATGTAAACTATCACGCACGCAGAGTGCTAAGACGTGCATAATTTACGTGATTACAAATTACAATGGAAATATTTTCAAGCCTTTTGATTATTGTCATTATTACGAATACGTGGAAGTAGATGATGCGTTCCGTTTTGCATTGTGTTTTCCGATGAACAACGCACTACTCCTATCTGGGTATATGCTCCATATGCATATGGATTATCATATATAATTATTATGAATATCATTCTAATTGATTATGAGTTCGTGTTCGGATCTTCGGATGGAGAGTGGAGAGGGATATATGTATAGGTAGAGGTATAGGTATAGGGGGTAAGTATGTCGTTTGTTTTATAATGTGTAATCAGGGTGTATATTGAGTATAGGAGTATCATCACATGGCACTGATTAAAGAGATGGATGCGTTGATAATCACTGACTGTGCTCGAGATCGAGACGAGAACCAGAAGTCCGCACATTTCTCTCACATCTCTCTCTCTCTCTCTCCCTCTCTTCCTCTCTTTCTGCTAATCTGTTCTGGTTTTCATCGCATGATTTCGTTGGGATATAATGTGAGGTTTTGATTTTGATAGATGGTTGAACGTTGTCAGGTATTTTTTCCATTAATGTCATCGCTTCACCCCGTTTGGTTTTGATGTTTGATTTAGTATTGGTTTGATACTTTGCTACTACATACTTTGATAAGGCTAAAAAGTGAATGTTTTGGTTAAAAAATGTTTACCACCAAATTCCTGTTCACCCGTTGTAGAGTTAAATTGTTAGCACTGTTGGATTTGGATCGTTCGTCTTCGTACACGTGTTTATTATATTACTGAAGCTTGAACGATAACATTGTTATGGTGTAGTCGTTATTGATGTTCTTTTTTATTTCTGATTTTATGAATATGGTGCTACTTCTGTACATTATTTATTAGTTAAAAATGGGTATAAGTATTTACTTTATACATAGTAACTCATTGGGTGAACAAAAATGATTGGTTTTTAATTTAATTTTGAGCACATGTCCATAGTACGTACAATGTCATCCTTGCCAAAAATCCAATGAAACCTATATTTTGCGTTAATTCAGAAATGTCGTAAAAAATTATGGATTTGAACAGTCAATTGAAAGTAGAGTCACTGAAAGATTACAAAGATGCGGTGAAAATTTTAAAATCAATTTAAATATTTTTTTTCAATTGGTGTTTTTGTTGTTGTACAATGTCTATAATTTTATACTACATACTGTAGAGCTTAAAGTAACAATAATTCTCAGAACCATGCACTATATAATAAAAATAATAATATCATATCTGTATCTGTAGAGAATTGTATTATTGGTGTCTTATTCCTTTTGATATCATTGACAAGATCTGCTGTTGTTCCGATCGATAAAATGCCTATAAATTTTGAGTCATGTCTGATTATGATGGATAAAATAGACACAGCTCTGTAACTCAATTGATTAAGGGAATGTGCCAAAACAATGTTTGTAGGTTTGGAGGCAGGTTGAGGTGCTGGTGCTACCAACCAGGCGTCTAAAGCTAATGAGCAAGAAAGGGAAATTATTGCATTGTTTTTGTGTCTTTTATCTTGATATATCTGTCTGAATGGCTGAGTTCGTCGAATTAAATACTCCTTTTGGTTCTGGTCCGGATGCTCATATGTTAAAAGTCGTATATGTAGTTGTAATCGTAAAGGATCTGAATCTCTGAAAGATTTGGAAATTGTGTACATTAAGATTAATGTTGACTACTGACTTACAGAGTTACAGATGCGCGCTTGTAAATGGTCAAATTCACATTTTTAATACTTAAAGATGTTCATAGTTTTAAGAGAGAATCTCAGCAACAGTACTGATCCAAGAAATAAGAAAGGTTTAACTACTATAACATAACGTATAGAGTTCGAGTGCTCGTCTTCGCATGTAAAAATACTATTTCAAATCCAACGGCTGTTGTTGTTGTTGTTGTTGGTGATGTGTTGTTTTTATTGCCATTAAATTTAGTCTTCAAGGTTCAAAGATTCAAATTGCGAGTTACTAGTTAATGTTGATTTTACTTGTTACTGTCAAAAAGGATTTTGTTTTATGATTGAGATTGACAAACTCGAAGGTGTCATTTAATTTCATTTCATTTTATTCATCGCAACGCACACGCTATGTAATTTTTTATCCTCAGTAAAAATCTTAATGAATTTTATGTTGGTCACACTATCCACTATTAAAAACTATCATAACTTTGTGAATAATAATCTACTCAGATTTATGTCCCTATGTGTGTAGCTCTGTAGCTTTAAAAATAGTTGAATATAAAGATTTACCAACTCGTACCTGAGGATATATGCTTATGAATAGCTGACAATAATGATATGCACGTATACTTAAATAGAATTTGAATATTCTTTTGAATTGCAGGATGCCATATGGTGATTTTCTCAAAACATTTACGCACATGGAAGTGATTCATTTGGATGAGGAAACAAGTAAAGATGAAGTGACACTGCGAGGTAAAACACCCTGGAATGTTCGTCAGTATCAAGGTAATTTCAATTTGTCATTAATTCCTTGTGTTGTCCATTAATTATTCTAGTGAGAATTGAAATTTTTAAATTAAAATTATATATATTTCTAAGATAACATTAATTAATTGCAACGCAAGTAGTAAGTACACTGAAGTGTAGCATCAGGTGCCTAACAACACATTTTTTGCGTAGATTAATTATGTGTCGGCGTAGTGTAAGTACTTAGTTAGAAGTAAATCTGCGGGTTTGGAATTTAAGTGTATCAATTTCTCTTCGTTAAATCTAGTTGTGGTCTAAATTGCTGCGGACTACCATAGGTCTGTAGGTGTTTCTAATTTCTATCGCATTCCGTTATGAACTACATTTCATTGTAATAATTATTGTGAGGATGAGAAGGGAATACTGATGATGCTCAAACGAATATATAATCAGCTCAGTCGCTCAAACAAACAAAAGTTAAGATTAATTACTTACAGTTCAAAGGAACGCAAGGTAAAGAAGGGTAAGGCAGCTCAGGTAAAAACTGTGCCTCTGTCTCTACTACCACTTCTACTATTTACTAAGCACTTGACGTTTAAAAAAGAAAGTGTGTAATCAGTATGGGCTTGACTAGGTTATGTTGATTTTGATTGCTATGACCATTGCCTATAGATGTGTAACTCCTTAGGTATATAAAATATAATAATTAATTTGGATTTGATTAGAAAAATATACATAATATAAATATAGTATATAGAAATGACATTTAATTTTCTCTCTCATTTACTCATAGGTTCCTGGATGCGTGGGGTGACCGCAGGTGGATGTAGAAATAATGCAGGTAAGATTCTTATGGTGCAATTACTATTATTATTCCTATCCTATTTGTTGTAGAAAATCCATCCAAGTACAATAATTATTATTGCTACAATTATTCCAAACTTACACTTACTGTCAAAATGTTTGATGCTCAATATTTAAAATCAATCTAATTATGTTAATTATGCATGCATAATAATAATATGTGTTAGAATGTTTTTGGTTCTGATTTTGAATTAAATATTAAAATTATTTTGATTGCTCTATTGGAAAATTCTGTAGATACTTTTCACATCAACCCTCAACTTCATCTTCAACTGAGTGACATGGAGGAAGTTGTTTTATCTTTGAATCAACATGCAATCATGGATCCAAAGGTGGGTGGTTTCACATATGTTTATGATGAGCAAATATTTCCTACGATTTACACATATATTAAATATTGTAAACGTGTGTGGTAAATATTTTCTCAAATATTTCAGTCATTGTTTATGCATTTGTTCTGTTTACTAATGATTGAATTGATGTTTTCTTTCTAGGTGATTGGCTTCACAGTTTATCCATCTGTCAAAAATGCAGATTCTATTGGAAAGTCTTTCTTCAAGAAGAACAAAAGTCTGATTAATTCTCAGTACACAAATAGTCGTCAGGTATGAGCTTATAAGGACCGACGATTAAATTCGGAGGAATTTATTATAACATTGTTTAATTTTTCCGTCAGCATAGCATCAAAAATAGCAATGATATAGAATTACTTGAAATGAAATCGTAGTTGCGTAGTCATAAATGTAATTTTTAATCTCAATATCTCCATTGAAATTTTAAAATAAAGGTAAGTCAAAGATGCCAGCTGGAGCAAGGTGGCTACCTCGTCCTCCCTACAACATTTGAACCTGGACAAGAAGCCACATTTACGTACCGAGTCTATTCAAATAAGCCTTTGAAGCTTAGGTTAGTTTGGTAGTTACTTTGTTATATGTATATGTAGTGTAAAAAAGTATCAAGTACAATTTTACCTGGCAACTTTGCTACGTTCATCCTGTGTCCTTTTACGAAAATTTATGATTGCCTCTGATTTTGCTTTGTTTCGTTGTGTTACGTTAGGTGTGTGGCTCCATTGTGTTTTAGAGCAGATTCTTGATTAATTTACACTCTGTAGTTAACATCTTGCCACGCGTTATCATCATATTAATCTTTATTGTAATTATAATCGATGGTTGATTTTTTACAATCAAAAAACCGTATGGTCTTAGACTATGGGAATGGATACAATATTTAAAGCGTTTTTTTTACAATAAGTTGATTTGATTGATTGCATGATTGATGAACTACGTTGACTGGCTGTTGACTGTCATGTTTGACTGACAGTTTGACAAGAAAACAAAAAGTTATTCAAGTTTTGTTGTTGCTAATGAATCAGTGACGAATAATAGCTCGTCGTACTCTTGCTGTTCCTTGTTATGTTGGGGAGTGTGTTAGATGAATTAGGAATTTGAGTTAGGAACCGAAGCATAGTTAAAGTTGCAGTTTGAGTCATTTCGTCAGTTGCATTATTATTATACAAGTTAGATCTTGTTTCAAGAATGCATTCATGTATAAGATGACTTTCCTACTCCTAAACAGAGATTGATGAGACTAGGAACAAGAGATTTTGAGACTTAAGAATTTAATTGTCCTGAAGGATATAGTAAATTGGATCAAGCGCAAACAAAAGAATTATTATTCCATTGTCCATTGTTCTATCATTACTTTACACGTTACTCTATGTACTTACCCCTACGTCTGTACTACTATTTGTCTTTTTCTAAATATTTTTCAGAGTTATCGACACCTCACCGTCCCTTGCCAAATCAGCCATAATGAAGGTAATAATTAGTTTATTATTATAATACTATTTTGTTTTGTCATACTTGTACATGATTATAATATACGTAGACGGTACGCTATGCCAACACAGTGCCTATCTTATGCATATATGGCATTGATATCAGAGCCAAGAATAATTCCGAATTTTACTTTGAATTGGTTTCTGGGTACGCGGTGTTCGATCTGTATAGATGTATGTTATAAGAATAAAAAAATTAGGTTGGGCTTTAATTTTCCATTCTTATCGTAAGATTGATGATGATGATGTAACTTGTCACTTGTCTCTAAAATGCCTAAAATAATTCCAACTTAAATAATAATATGCTCTATATTTGCTAAATTGTAATTTAGCCCAAGAAATCAGATATCATGTTTTAATGGCTTTGGTAATTTGATTTGTAATTTTTAGGCGGCTGCCATTGTGGATGGAAAGAATTTTATGCAATATGAAGCTGTATTTTTGCAACTAGCGGATGAGCATCGTACCATCAGCGCTTTCGAGCTGCAGGAACTTCTTGAGGCTTGTCTTCCAAATGGTAAGCGAAAGAAAACATTTTGAGCGCAACTTTCGTATAATATTATGAAATTGTGAAAGGGTTGTACTGTATAAATTGACTCAGATATGTATTTATACTAATTTAAATATGCTTATTTAATTTGCAGATTACATAAAGAGCTGTGCAACTCTCGATGTCTGCCGTCAAGTTGTTCTTGCAATGGATGTAAGTTGGAAGAAAAACATATGATATCTATTTTAACCCTATTAAACAGTATTATAGATATTTAATTACAATACTAATTTAAAACTAAGGTAGTCCAGGAAAGTATGTGGTTGACAATGAGGGTACATCATAACTCTAGTATAGTAGATTAGTTGAGCCTATTAATGACGTATTTATTTGACTTTTAGAAATCTGGAATGGGTCGACTGAAATTCACCCAATTTAAAGATTTAATGTTCAGCTTGAAATCATGGCAAAGTGCTTTCAAGAACCACACAAAAGAAAAGACAGGTGTTTTGAAAGCGGAGAGACTGAGGGATGCACTTTGCGATGTTGGTAAGTAGACTTAGTTTAAAAAAGCGTTTTCATTTTCCATTTTCAATAAATATCTCCATGAGCTTACATTACTTATCGAAGGTGGCTTAAGTTAATAATTGCTTAAGTGTATAAAAACATTTGCTTGCTTTTCTCTCAAGGTTTTACTCTCAACAATGAAATTTTATGCGTCCTCGTACTCCGTTTCATGAGAAAGGACGGCACCCTTCGATTCGGTGATTTCGTGGCGGCCATTTTGCATTTAACGGTTGCATTTAGTAAGTAAAATGAAAATGAAACTCACGCCTGAAATGAAATCCGATTTTAGACAAGATTGTAAATTATAATATAACAAAACAATGTACTTATTGTTATTACAGCATCCTTTGATAAGAAAGATCCTTTGCTTAACGGATCTGTCAAGCTAAACTTAGCGGAGGTAAAAATTTTAACTGTTATATAAATTAACATACATAATTTTTTCAAATTCTGGAAGTCCAAATAAGGTCAAAGTATTAATCTCCAATTTTATTTTTTCAGTGGCTGAAATTTTCGTTAATGTGTTAAGAAGAACAGAGAAACCGCTGAAACCCGATTATCCAATGAAGCAGTAAATTTGTAGAAATAGTAAACAAAAATAAAATAAAATTTGTAAAATCAACGAACTTCAATCATAGTACTTATAAATAACAAAAGGAAGGTGATGAGGGGTAAATGGAAGAAAAAGAATATTTGTGTCATTTTCTGAAACGATGTCGTTGAGATTCCTTGGATTTCATGTACTTGCTGTAAATGGTGATTGGTGGTTATTTTCTTCACCTATAATTGCTAAAATGCACTGTCAAAGATTTCGCAATGTTTCCAGTGAACTTACGAATTTACTTCTTGGGAAGCCGCTGTCACGATCCACATGTTTGTACAATTAAAATGTTGTTTTTATATTACCCGTATACTCCTTTTACAATATATTATATGATAAGAATTTTAAATTTAATTATTGTAACGACAGATAATTATAGTTTTTTTTTCAATTATTACGATTAGGTACAATTACTCATAAGCAATATAAGCAATAGTCGTATTCGCATAAGCAATAACAATACTGTCAAGTTATTATCTACAATCTACAGACTATACTCTGTACTGTAGGCCTATACTCAGGATTGAATTTTTGTGTTTCACATAAAGTGGAAGAAGAATCCCGTCGTTTGGTATTTATGTAAATAATATGTACATGATTTATGTAATAATTATATCTAAAGTTATTGCTTCTTGGTTAATATGTGTAAATATTAAATACGTATAGTAATTTACTGCTAAGTTAGAATTCAAAATGCATTATATTTTGAAATAGCAAATAGGTTTAGATTTTTTTTGGCAGTATCAAGTTCGGAAGTTTGTAAATTACGATTGCAGTTTTATATGTCCATCTGTTTTAATTACACATTTTGAATATTTAATTCGAGGCTTAAATATGAATCAATTAAGTCGCAACACTGAGACCCAAAATTTTAAATTCTCAAGTTGATGTTCAGTTGCTTCATTCTAAATATTAACTATAGCTTAATATTTATTTAAATAGTAAATTACATACGTGTAATAATTTTGTATGCGGAATTAAAAAACAAGAATTCGCTAAAAAAGCTTAATTATAATATACAAAAATAGAATAGCATAGTATAAAAATGTAAGAATTTTTGTACAAATCACAAAGTCAATAGTTTCATGGGACTTACAGATATATTTGCTTAAGTAAGTGAAGTATTGAAATCTATATATCATTGCCTTAACGTGTGTGACTTTCATGAAACTGAATTTACATTTGATTAAAACTCTTGTAAAAGTTTAAAAATATATGAAGTTTTAACATTTGTGTATATAATATTTTGTGTATCAATTTAATATTTAAAATAATTAAATATAGGAAATGAATATATTATGATAATGTACGACTATTTAGTTTAAATTAGATTATAATAGCAATGTTAAGTTATTAGTTATATGAATCATTACTTAATTAATATGTACATATACAAAATATCTTAAGGTATTATTATATACTGTAACGTAGAATGTTTAAACGACAATTTTTGCTCAACGCTTCTTCCCAACAATGCAATAAATAATCTTGGTTTGTACTGTAACTTTAAAACTTCTTTGTATACTGCGAGAGAGAATGGTAATGGGATTGAATGGGATGATTAAATAGGAGGCTAGATGTAGTACTATATAGAGGCCTGCTTGTGTAATTGTAGCATGTTAATTTTGTAGTTTAGTAATAGTACTTAAACTCAATTAAATGCAATTTTACCTATTTCTTATAGTAAAACGTATTTTCTAGTATTATCCTTTAAATTACAATATTAAAATTAGCATAGGTGCTTAATATTATGTGGTATGTAATTTGAGAAAGAAATTAATAACGAGGCAGATATATGGACATTCAGCTTGGAGATGCTTTAACCTTATTTCTTTTTATGAAGAGTTTAAAAAAAATAACTCTACATTGTATTTAAAATCTTATGATTTGCGCCTGATATTGCTGGTATCTGAACCTAACCTAATTAAAACAAAACTTTTGAAGTACTTATACAATTAGTGTATACTAATAAAGTTTAACTCTTGTAAAGTAACTACGAGGGAAAATATTATAATGAAATCATAATTTGAACATTCAGATGTATAATGTAAGTGTGTTTAAGAAGATATAGTGTAATTTTCATTGTGAAGCTTAAGGAAAGGTAATAGTAATAAATTACTTTTGAAAAATGAATGTCCTATTTTGAACCATTAATGATTCTAATTGTGCCTATACGCAAAACAACTCATGACATGATCCCATTCATTTCATTTCATATGGCATACCGTGTGGAGATTTGTAAAAATATCAGTAGATAATTGTGGACTGATTTCCATCTGTTGCTAAATCACACAAATAAATCAGTTAAAGTTTTACACTAATAACATAATTAGTCTAGTACAAAATTACACTACAGTCGGTCGTACGTGTGCTTCTCGCCATCTGACTCAATTACAGACACATTTATACTACAGATGTTCCTTTGTGAAAATTCTCATGGACCTCTGGCTCTCGGGCTGTGGGAGTATGGTGATAACGGAAAGGCCACAAGGCGTCACCAAGGAAAACGTTGATAAACTATCCCATTTTCAACTTAAACCAAGGCAATATATTGATAGAAAAACGAAAAAGACTCGTCGTCAGCTATATATAGCACACCCAGGCTACAAAATAACAAATGACTAATCGTTAGTTTGATTAAATTATTTCTTATTTCTTAAGTGCTTTTAGGAACGTCAGATTAAGCAATGTAGAGTAATGAGGTATAACATAACAAACCTCTTGCCATCTCAAATTTTCATTCAACTCGAGACGACCATATACCATGATTCATTCTTGTAAATTTTGTCGTTCTTTTTTTCCTCAAGCAAGGATCTTCAGCATTACCTACAAAAAGATTTGGTAGCAGCTATAGATTATTATTTAATGCACCCCAAATACACCCAGTTTACACTTTACAACCATTGACAACATTAATGAAATTTATGTCGACAATTTGTATCGTAGCCCGTAGCAGTATATGACAACGTTGACAATAACTTATTGGAATATAAAATGAATTTTATAAAATCCATTTTTCATTATTTCTTCCAGACCATTGCTTTGTCGATGTTCGTAGTTTCTGAGCCTTGAGACCGAGAGTGAAAGTAAACATTTATTTACAACCAATCGACGCCCCATGAATAAATCTCTTGTCATAAGGCAGTCCGAAAAAAAATATAATTTTAAAATTCAACAAATAGGTTTTTAGATGAATTAAATCATACCTAAGTAACTTCCGTTTTTTTTTTTTTTTTTCCGTTTAAAATACTTATTTTTAAAACTAGCTATATATTTAATGTAATACTGGACTAGATCAAGCTGGATAAGAACATATACTTGCGCTAAAATTGCACATTTATCATTGACAATTAAGTGATATTTACATAACGTTAATGTATTGAAAATCTGTTTAGTGGTATTATAGGCATGATGGCATGAATTACATATGTGTTAAGTAATGTATATAGTATATCTATCTAATGGTCTCTGGCGACGATATGGCGGGTCTCGGCCTTTAGCAATCAAATGCGAAGCAGTTTTTTTTTATTGAGTTACTTGACATTGAGACAATTTGCAAGTGACATCACACATGACTATATCCCAGTCCACAGTCAATAGGATCAAATGCTGAGCTGCTGCTGTGATAAACTTTATATGATTTGATAGGATCTTCCCTTCCATTTCCATGAATATACAAAAAAAATCTACTTTTAAAAACACATCATGCTGTCGAAGACCATTGGGTATATATATGGGTATATATATAATTATGCTATAATACTATAGAAAGTTATTTTAATTAGATACGGCATGCTCTCCATGTGTGCTCAGTACTTATATATTTACCTTCATATTTTTTATTTGCGCAATATAAATTCCAATCCACCTTCTGTCTTACGGTTACTATGTAGTTGCACTTTTTGCATCCTTTCCAGCAAATCCTGTTTATGTTTAATCGACACAGACCCCGATGTAACGAAGTAACAAAGAAGAATGTCTATGCAATTAACTGGTGTAGTTTTGGACGTCAAACTACGTAATATATCGTCAGTGAAGAGCCATCAAAACGGCTCATCCCCATTTTTAGCTGGAAACAAAATGCGCTATCTACAAAAAAATGCAAATATCATATGGTTCTAAGAACATGTAAATAGAACATTTTGCACATTTCAAAAACATGTAAATGAAGTATTTTGCATATTTCAAAAACATGTAAATGGAGCATTTTGCACTTTTCAAAAATACATAAATGGAACATTTTGCAAATTTCAAAAACATGTAAATAAACATTTTGTACTTTTCAAAAACATGTAAATAGAACATTTTGCACTTTTCAAAAACATGTAAATAAAACATTTTGCACTTTTCAAACATTGGTAATTTAACATTTTACTCATTTATCTCATTGAATGTTTTTTTAACATGGCTCATTTTAATTCTAGCCTAAATTGGATATGTGTCATTTTGATTCTTCACTCGCGATATAACTAAATTATAGTTGCCCAGCTAGAATACACTACACATATGCAATAAAATGGTTAAAATTGTTCTCCTGCATCCATCAGTGACACTGATAGCCATTTTTTGTTCTACCCTCACTCGACGTCATTATTATTAAGCCCAGCAGCAAAAATGAAAATGAAACACATCGATAAAACCCATATTTTTTTAACTAGAAAACCCATTCAAACTGGATAAGGATTTTCGAACATCGAGCACTGAGAGAGAGAGAGAGGCTAATCTAGGCTAGAGGGTGATGATATGTAATACTAATTTCTAACCTATTTACGGAGCTACTAAAAGCTCAACGGTAATACTTTCATCCTGAGTGCAAAAATATCTGTCCTCAAAGCACAAGTACCTAAACTAAACGGATGTCATAGCCAATTAGAAGGGAAAGAAGAAAAGGACGAAAGTATCAATGAAAGGAAAACTAAAAGCGTAGAGTTGTTCCAAAGCTAAAATCCAAATCCAAATCCAATATTCCTACCATAACTACAACTACACCATCGTCGTCATGAACCATGCAAAAATGTAAATGACTGACGGTGACTCGAGGGAGATTCGACATTCTTGAATGTAAAAGCATTATGCAATGCTTCTTCCAGATCATAAACGTTTCTGTATGTGTACCCATCCAATTATTCTGTTTTCCGTTTGTTTGCGTGAGTAATATACAGTGGATATGTGGTGGATATGTAATTTATTGAATACATCAAACATAATGTACTGGTGACCCTTGGCAAAAAAGTGTTTCTATAATTATAATACTAGGCTGTCAGTATGTGAATATCGCGTAAGATGAAGGCAAAGTTAAAAGACGGCAAGGGTTAGAGGGTTTATCTCCTTCGAGTTTCCAAGCAAAAATCTTCGAGCTTCATTATAATATTGTACACAGTATAGGATCTATAGCGTGGAAAAAAATTATACTCACAGATATGATTCTACGACAATATTTTTCCGTTGAAACGTAGAATGTTGAAAAACTGAGGATAAAGTAAAGAAATTGCCGAGTTTGATTTAGTTTGTTCGTGCTCGTTAAGGTCGGAGGAAGAATAAAATTTAACTGGTAGTTTTGTAGGTATAGAGATCTGTTAGGGCTTGGAGGTTTGGAGGTGTTCTCTCCTCTGTGATTCAATTTCTTGTATAATTTCTTGCTCAATACAAACTGTAAGACGAGCGAGAGACTTTTGCCTTCTACGCGCAAAAATTACTTTTTACTCTGTGTGTGGGTTCACCATACGACATACGTAGGAAACAGGACTTACAGGACATACAACAACATGGCTCTCAAAATTATTATTCCGAGCCGGATATTACAGCGGCTACTCCTTGTCACAATTTTTATTGTGCAGTCATTTGGTTATCAACCTCAACAACAACCGGTTCAGCATGACTACCAGCACCTACAGCAACAACAGCAACAGCTCCTCCGCAGTTGTGGTAATTGTGCAAGTCTCAATGTCAATTCCAACAGCAACTCGAACGGGAACTCGAACGCGAACGCCAACAACCGCGGGTTGGAGCTTTTACTCCAACAGATGCAACAACAACAACAACCAGCAGCAGCCACTGGTTCTTCTTCCTCTTCCTTCCATGTTCGAAGACAAAGTCAGAGTAGTAGTCAGAGCAGTGGACTTGGACTTGGCTTGAGATCTGCCTCCTTCACGCAGTAAGGCCACAACAGGCACATGGCTTATTTATCATTCCCCATGCTTATGACTATAATTTAATTAAAATTACATTAATATGACAAATGAGAGGTATTTTAAATTTGAGAAAAATTATGATTTTTCGCACAATTTTTGCTCAGTTGAAAACAATGTACATACAAAGTTAACGTGAGATAAAGAGGAGGGGGGGGGGGATTTTAATATTATTTTACTTACGAGTTTTAATTTTGATTAGAACCCCTCCTGGGGGTACTGGAGGTCGGTCACCTGGAACTGGAACTGGAAGTGGAACTGAAGCTTCAGCGACTACAAATGAAAATGGCTGGCCATGGAGGCATCATGTGGATTTTAATGTAAGGCTTCTTAATAAAGCGTCTATAGCCAACTAATTGCAAACACCTATGCTTCCATAGTATAGTTACTTTCACTCTCATTTCAATACGAATACAACGAGCCGCAGGTTACACTTCATATGCAATTATTTAGAATTTAATTTCGAGACCGTGCCAACGGACAAACTATAAACGTCAACTAGATAAATCTAGAATTCTAGAAATAAATATGAATTCCTTTTAAAACTTTAAAAGCGCAGCTCCTCTGGTCAATTTTTGTAAATACAAAAGTTTTTTTTATTAATCCTTGGTTTTGCTCAAATTTTAAAATTGTGCGTCTAAACGTCTAAAATCATAAAGCAATTATTGCCATTGCCGTTATGCCTAATAAAAAGTTAAGCCATGTGTC
>OX461812.1:61987141-62212635 GCA_949802685.1 Dicyrtomina minuta | reverse complement strand
CCTACGTAGGTTTTTATTCGAAATGCCCTATGAAAAATTGTGTATAATTATGCAAAAATATTTTATATGCCTTGTGTGCGTAGTAATTATATGGCTTAAAAATTTATATCTTGTGCATTTGCTTCGTTACAACTTTCACTTTGAGCTGGGTATGAGTAGCAGTTCTCTTTTTGTATTATTTTGTGAGTTGACTTGGTAAACAAATTAAGAAATTTCCTTCCAGACCAAATGTGTGCATCAAACGCGAAGAAGAAGATGAAAATGGACAGGGTCAACAGAGCAATGGGAGCGTAAGAACCACTACTGGAACAGGAAGTGGAAATGGTCACGGAAACGGGAACGGTAACGGTGGGGGGAGCAGGAGTGGGAATGACGCCCTACTTGATGCAGCCAATGGATCTGGACAGCCCGTCCTTCATATGAGGATGTCGGCCTGTGAAGATTTAGACACGAAGCATTCTTGCACCACTCGGATTGTCGGCCCTTCAGTCAGTAGAGTCATCCGAACGGAGTACGAGTGCTGTCCTGGATACGTTATTAATGAGAGAGTCCAGGAATGCCAGCGTGGTAATACTCATAATGCATATACATGCAACACTCTTGACTGTAAATCTACTATATAAGAGACTGAGGTATTATGAAGAGTTATTTGGCGAAACGGGAAGAGTTCATTGTTTTCAAAACTGAGATTTTTGGCGCTGCATGTACTGTTCAATTAGATACGTTACTCTGTTGCATGGTACAGGGAAATCAACCAAAGCAATTTTAAAAACTAGCCCAAATTTCGAGGGGGGGGGGGGGATTTTGAAAAAACCGGGATAAGTTCACCTAAAAAAAGCATTTCAGATTTAGCTTTGATTTTTGATTGTTTCGTAATAAACATTTCACATTAAACAGTCAAGGACTTTATTGTCTGCAGTTATAGTTTGTGTGTATATCTGTATGAATATGAACAACAGTATCCATTTAAAATGCACTGTATTGAAGTATTGTAATTATGAATTGTGTAGGTCGCTTCGAAAATATTGCCAGCACTATGGAAGCAGTTGGAGGGAAGGAATTTCTTCGTCTTTGTCAGTCTGCTGGCTTGAGTCGGAAATTGGAAACGGAAACATTGACGGTTTTCGTTCCAACTGAGGAAGCAGTGAGGGCCTTTCTAGCAACCAGGCCAACAGAGACAGTAATTTTATTTTTATTTCCTACATTCTTTACCATTTTTTGCTGTTATCTATGTATAGTATCAGCGCTCCGCTTTTCCTTTACAGTATTAAGGGGGAAAAAAATTAGAACTTCGTTGAAGATCCAATATTAGTGTACTAGTATCAGCCATGAGTAGTCAGCTTTTATAAAATGCAAAACCTAACAAGAATAGCTACACCGTGAGATGGGTGAGAACGAAAAATATGCTGTGGGGGTTTTTCAAAACTAAATAAATTCGGCGTTTTGTGTGCTATTTGAAATCCATCAAATTGCATATCACATACTTTTAAAAAATATCAGAATATTTTGAAGGTATTGCATCTTCAACAATGGGAGGTTTATGTGAATATAGCTATGCATGTCTCAAGTCTGATAAACTATACACTACTACTGATAGTATGAGAAAGCCAACTTTATTCGAAGGCTAAGCTTGACACTGACACTATGTCCTCGAAAGGACTGACTATAGTCAGTATATGGAAATTTTTGCTTGTGTAATATTGATATGCCTATGTGGTATATGATGGCGCCAGGGCCAGAATTTCGGAGTCAAAATAAATGTGCTCAAATAAATCTGTATAACACAATTAAGTATGTATACACATGGATGTGTGATGTATTGTAATTGTACATTAGAATGCGATTCCCACTTCATCCAGTCGAGACAATCCGGAAGATGCTCGACGACGCAGGAACATTCTCACTCAGCACTACACTGCCCCACGGTTACCGCCATCACACTCGTCCTCCTCCTCGTCCTCCTCATCCTTATCCATCTCCAGTCAGCGACTACAACAACAACAACAACAGCAGCAACAACAACAACAGCAACAAAGTGGAACGAGAAGTCTCTGTGGATCCTCCTCATATTATAGTTGCTCTCAGAGTCGTAGTCAAAATCAGTATTCACAACAGCAGCAGCAACAACAGCAGCAGCAGCAGCAAGTTCGGCGACAAGAAGGCCGTCAATATCAACAACTGCAACACCAACAACAAGAGAGAGATGCGGAAATCATAATGAACTTCGAGGATGAGGACTGGAAAGAAAATGCTCTGACTCAGCAGGAGGAATTCCGTCAGGAAACCACTTACAATTATGATGCTCCCAATTCGGGCCCAATTGCTCCTGGAGATCTTCGTGACTCTCTCCTCAGTCATATGGTTCAGGGGAAAATGACTACGGATGAATTTGTGGATGAAAAAGTCATTTTTAGTGAGAATCGAGAGAGTGTGGTGAGAATGAATACGTGGACTGTGGATGGAGACAAAATTAATACCATCAACTGCGCTCGAATGACTTCCATCAATCATCGCTGCTCTAATGGAATGATCCATATGGTGGACCGAATCATCCAGCCTGTCACCAAATCCATTGCTGAGCTCATCCAGACAGACTCAAATCTGAGTATACTCCGCTCATGTAAGTACAAAAGTATATGCAGTCCATTTATGTACCTAGGCCGGAGGTTTCCTCATTCCTCATCGTGTTAATATCACACGTACAGTTTTATTACAAAAAATACTTTAGCCCAGTATTTCGCAAAAAAAAAAATTTATGCCTTCTACGCAGTACTGAAAATTGCAAATGCTGTGCAAATAACACTGGTAATGGCTATGTGAAAATGTAGGTACCTACCTACCTACCAGGTACCCGTCTTCATAGTACATACGACCATGAAAGAGCTGTTCCATTTATCTGCAATGGAACAACGAAAATGCAAAAGCACCTATCTGTATTTTAAGATGTTGTAAGTCCGCATTTTCCCATTGCGTGAACAACTATTAACTTACATAAATATTACAACGTAACTTTGGTAGTTCACTTTCTCCTCAATGATGTAGTTAAAACTATTTTCCCTTTCCAAAAACATTTAGAAGTTTTTGTGCCTTTCAAAAACATTGTTTTCTGCGTACTAAGATGAATTATTGTAGTGAATTTAATTAGTTTTCCCCTACATGTGTACCAATGTAAAACGTGGAATTTTTGGAAATTATCTATACAATCTGCAGGATGCAGCAGTGTGCATATAGCTTTTTTGTCTAATGTAAACATTGCTGTATTCAATTCCAAGAACGAGCCTTGTGCTTTGTCAGACTTTTGTAAAAGAGAACTGTAAATTTGTCAAATTAGTTTTAGTTTCGGATTTCTATTTGATTTGATGCGGACTCAAATGTACAAACAATGACTATTTATTTTGTTCAGTGCTGGAGAGAAGTGGGATTTTAGCAAGCTTGAGAGACAGGACAGAGCACTTGACGCTCCTTGCTCCATCCGATGCGGCTTTCAACCAGCTAAGCCCATCTCTTCTGGCCCGAATGCGAAATGGAGATACTTGTCTTCAAAGTAAATAATTACTCAAGATAAAAGTTTCCAAATTCACAAAACTTTATTGCAATATTTAATATTTACATAGCATATAGATGTAATAGTAGCACTGACTGAGTACACCAAGAGAGATATTAAATAAATTTAAATTCTCCTGCTAAACTTACTGCAGTCTCCAGATCCAGATATTCCGTACTATGTATACCCGTGTACTAATAAGTAATATAAGACTTTTTTTTCAGCCTACTACATAGAAATGTTTTGCGAGGCTTTTTACATCTTGTGTGTGTTTGTGTATTTGAACAGGAATCCTTCAGCATCACATTCTCCCTATCAGCTTTTGCTCGTCTGTCATTGTGAAGAAAGGTCAGATCCGTAATAAAAATCATGGGATTTTGTCTGTGGAGCGAAATGCTGAAGATACATTATTCATAAATGGTAGTCAGGTTATCTCCAGGGACATCGTTGCTACAAATGGAGTTGTTCATATTATTGATGGGGTCATTCTATCCGAGAAAGGTAAATTGTTAAATCTAATAGAAATAGTACGACAGTAAAACCTAGAGATAAAAGTACCTACATGAACTTACACGTACAGACAGTGTTATATTTACTACATGTCTTCCTCTTGCAAATGCTCTGTGTGCTGCCTGTGTCTATATGCTTAGGAAAAAAACTTTTATCATTGTCAGTTTTGAGCTAACAATAAGATAGCCCCCAGAAATTTCAATACAGTATAATAATACGCGATGAATTTGATCTGACTGAGTGAGTAGGTTTTGTGAGCTGCGAGAGTAGTTTATCAATATTCAATATCAAACAGTGAGCGTCCCGAGTTTTCCAGCTCAATTTAATTATACATAGTCTCCCTTTAATATACATATCTCGTGAATTGTGAATGAGAATGAGACCGGGCTCAACAACGTCAAGGAAAGGTTTTGTATAGTTTGTAGAATGCTAAATTAAAATGATAATAAAAGGATAATATTCCAGGATCCGGTTTCAATTTGTAAACTCGAATTTCGCAATATCGCAATGTTCTCCTTGAATAAATAAATTGCGTAAATCTCCACGTAATACTAGTACTATACTAGGTATATACTATTGCAAAAATTATAATGCCAAATGTCCTATCTGCATTCAAATTTTGATTAAAATAACGTGAGGCTGGATTTAAGTGTACATCCCCCAAAACTCTTTTTAAAACATATAGCGGAAACGGAAAATATATCGGCAAATTGTACCATTATGTACATATTGCAGTTAGTTCACTTTGCACTAGGTGATTTATAAGCTTCAAAATATATGTAGAAAGTTGGCATAGAAAATAAAACCTTTTAAATTTGTGTATTTGACACATGGGTTGACTCTATGTACAGTAAAATGATAGCACAATGGCATATATAATTGCGCGGAACAGAAAGCTATATACACATAATATATCGTCTGTGAAGAACCAAAATGACCCATATCCATTTCTAGCTAAAAATAATATCCACTATCTACAAAAATATTGAAACGTATCGTGAAAGCATTTAAATAGAATATTTTGAACTTTTCAAAAACAAGAAATGAAACATTTTACATTTTTCAAAAACATGTAAAGAGCAAATTTTACAAGTTTTCAAAAAACACACAAATAAAACATTTTGAACTTTGTAAAAACATGTAAATAGAACATTTTGGACTTTTCAAAAATATGTAAATAGAACATTTTGGGTTTTTCAAAAACGTTTAATTAACATTTTACGCATGTTTTTCATTCTGTTTTTATGAGATACCTCATTTTGATTGTAGCTGAAATTAGAAATGGGTCATTTTGATTCTTCAAATGTGAAGATATCCGACCAAGTTCTTTTGTATGCGAAGAAAGATTGAGTTGATAAATTAAATTTAAATATGAAGCGAACAGCTGCATATTTTATTTTTTATTCTTTCCGAGAAATAAATATTGCCGAAATTGTAATGACTTAGACATTTTGATGTGGCTCGACTATATGAAAAGAGGGGGAAATGGAAATGTTTTCGTAGTTTGTGTATATAGCCTTGAGTTTTGTTTTGACAAACTAGGAAAAAAACGGAAAGAAAGAGCTTCTCATCGCATGACATATCCAATTCTAGAATCTAGACTGTTTTTGTATCTGTACATGTGATGATTTATTTAATCCTCTAGATGAACCTGTGACATCAGCCATGGAAAAAGCTGGACTGACGTCATTCCTCCAAGCTTGTCAGCAAGCAAGATTGTCTCTAGATGACATGAATAATGTGACCATCTTTGCTCCGTCTAACTCTGCTTTTGAGAGTCTTCCAACCGAAGTCAGAAATAATCCACAGGTTTGCTTTGTTGTAGTTTTGTTTTATCCAAATATACAACGCAGTTTCATTTACTTAAGAGGAATTATCTTGGTAATTGGTAGCGACTTAAATATTAATATTACCAACATAATATATTATTAATTAGTTTTTTAGGATTAGGATTGTGGGTTATTTTGCCAACAAAACTACATTTAAATATTATTTTGCACTATCGTACCAGGGCCGGACGAAGGAATTGCTTTTAGGCAGCAATTTGTTCCTATGCGAAAACCAGTATTTTGGTTTTATTCATGGTTTTCTTTGGTAACGCAAAAATTTGTATTTCCATTTTTTTGAAAAGTTTAAAATTCTCTTTTAATTGATTCAGAAAAGTGTAAAATGTTCTATTTACATGTTTTGAGAAAAGTGTTAAATGTTTTATTTCCATGTTTTTGAAATGTACAAAAAAAATTTTATTTGCGTGTTTTTAAAAAGTCAACAATATTTTTTTTACATATTTTTGGAAACTGTAAAATGTTTCATTGACATGTTTTTTGAAAATTCAAGAAGCGGGGGCTGCCTGCGCTGGCCGCATTATCAGGCCCTGTATCGTACAACCTCTACCTATTTTGTTTTATTACACATTACCTATATAGAAATGGGTATTATTTACCGCATTAGACATTACTTATCAAACAAACCCCTGCGTATTGTCAACTGACAACACATTAACAACTAGTAATTAGTGATTATAAAGTCATATGTTAAAGGAAAGGGATGTTATTGAAATGTGATATTTAACCCAAACCACGCGTAACTATCAGTATCTATAATTTAGCTGCCAAAGTAATACTACACTAATCACCAGATTTTGCTGTTGGTTGAATAATAAAACGATCATATTGCAAACGTAAGAACTCCTTTAAAAAAACAGCTAGAGATACAGATTAAATAACATGTTGACTGTTGAAATTCAAGTAGGAGGCCGGGAGGGGAAATTACATAATAAATAAAGTATATCGCCGGCACTAGCTTTAATGACAGTTTATGGGTACGACAGAAAAAAAAACCTTTTCCATCGTATTAATCTCTTCATTAATTCAATTAATTGAAATAACATGGAAAGAAACCGAGAATTTCGATTAATTGCGTATATTCTATGAATTCACAGAGACTTCGAGAGATTCTAATGTACCATATTGGAACACCCGAGACAAGAGCTTGTCACTTCACACATCAGCAGGAAATCGCAACTCAGCACAGCGATCGATCTATCCGGATGAATTTGTACTCGAACGTAAGTGAAATTCAGTGTTCCCCATCACTATGAATGAGTCAGTAATAGTGGGTATTAGGTAATCGAAATCGAAGGCGAACATACGTTGCCGGAGCCGGATGATGTAACACAATTGAGTGAATTGCAATAAAATGGAAAGGAAAATGACTAGGCTGCTATATAGGGCATCAAATAGGACAAGACGATAAAATATATTAGTTATATTACCCTTATTCCTTATCCCATGATTTCATCATCTGGACCAGAATCCAGGATCCACCAACCAGTCTCAGTCTCATTTCAACCACTCTCAAATAGTTCTTATCAAATCTTACCAACTTATGGCTTGACATCGATACTTGGAATTCAATTCAATTCAACATCCACATCCTTTCCATTTCAACAGATCTCACAACAGCATTTCATTGCCCTTATATCATACTTTTACCTTCACGATGGAAGTTGAGATTTCAGCATGAGGTTACTTTTGGATTATGAGGGATTAATGGGACCGAGCTTTTCCTCAGTATAACTATTTTATTCTCTAAAACTGTGTCAACTGTATAGCTTTCACTTATATTCCCAGCTTACGAAATACCAAAAAAGTTAAGTTGTGTAGTATGTCACCAGCATAGAACTTTCCTTGTGTTACTAGATTTGAGTTTGAAGTAGTAAAGCCTTAAAATTGTCATCGAAGTAGTTGTAATCATTCGCGTGGAAATGAAAATTCCATAGTGAAAGGAGTACGAATGTTGCTTAGGTATAGTTACACATCTAAAATAAAAATAATGTCGATGTCGGAATAGGTATGTATGGTATGTTTCGAAATTTGAATACGCTAAAATCCAACTTCCTCTCATCTTTGGGTGTGCAGTGTGCAGTCTTGGAAACTGCGCCTTTTACAAGATTTATAATCGTATTATGCATGAAAGAGCGAATTTAGAATGTGTATAGTAAATTGTTTTCAGTGAAGTAGTCATAGAATAGCTGCTGGCTGCTATACCAAGCCCAATGCCCTCCTTCAACTTCAAATCCAGACAAGACCAAAAGGATTCAGTTTATTTTATATTTACCATATATAGCACTATATAATTTAGTGCTGAGTGTACATAGAAATCTATAGGCACTACTTCCAGTAGTGCGGTACTTAAAGCTGTTCCATTAAATCTCCGGTTTTGAAGCACCCATTAATCCCCCCCCCCTCTTAAGCTTCAAGTCCCAGTAAAACTATAGCTATATACAGCGATGTATTGTAGAAGGTCCTTACATATTGAGGAAAACGCTACTTAAAGCTAAATAAACAACTTTGGATATGTCAACATGGAGACGGTGGACTCGAAATTTCTTTTGGTACAAAATAGATAAGAACACAAAAGACACTAAGTAAACTAGCATTAAAATCCTTAAAAAGAGTTTAAAGCTCGTTAAACAGTGAGTGGAAAACTTTGGGCTCATTTAAGCATTCTTACCTAATTAGTCTGGTTCTGGTTATTGATGCATTCTCGAGACAAAATGTAATGTAAATAATATGTAACAGGCTACATACATTTCCGTTTCGATTACCTACCCAAATTCGTGGTTTCATACGCAATACTATTTTCTACGTACATATTAACATTTTTATATTTACGTATATGATAGTTTCCAGTAGGAGTGGAAGCGGAAGTTACAGCTCAATGTGGTCGTCTCACTAAGGTCAACAATGCTGCCTGTAATGGCATTATTCACACAGTGGACAGAGTCTTGATTCCGTCTGATATGGATGTTGCTGAAACTCTTCGGACACAGAGTGATTTCACCATTTTGAATAGACTTATTGCTGTAAGTTCGAACAGGATCTACTTAAAATTTTGTATTTTCGAACTGACACCAATCAATTTGAATTGAAAATAATGATAATTTTTAGCAGTCTCTGCGGTTTATTAAAAGTTTAATGTTATGAAATAGGAAAATGGAATGGTGGATTTGTTGCGAGCAGCGGGTCCGATCACTGTATTTGCGCCCACAGATGCCGCCTTCTACGCCTTGCCAAGGGAAGACTTGGAGAAAATCTTGAATGACCGCGACGAAGCAACAAAAATTATCAAATCTCACACTATTTCCGGTACCTAAACGAACCGTTTAATTTATTGAATATTAACTATTAATTTTTTGTATAAGTTCTGAATAGAACTCTGACTAAGTTTGTATGTTTTACTACAGATTCACTGTGTTGTTCCGGAATCCTTCCTGATATGTGGTTCATGACTAAAAGGGTTGAAACCCTAAATGGTCTACAAGTCCCAGTTTCCAGGGATTTCAAAGGTCAAGTAACGTTTGGTCAAGCCAAAATAACTACATGTGACTTGACAGCATCAAATGGCATCATCCACACTGTAGATTCTGTACGTGACATTCAATTTCTTTTCTGTCTTTTATTTTTGCTGTACGACTGAATGATTTTCTAAATATATTTAATGCTCAGCACTATACTTGGCGTTTGCGGCAGTTTCAAGTTAGAACCTTGAAAGGAGTGACAAGATGTGTTTTTTTCTTCATTTTTTTGTATGCCTATCTTCTATTTTTTGCTCCACTGTCAACGTCAACTGCTGAATTTGCCGAGTGTTTGAATTCTCAATCAATAAATCTTGACTTGACTTTACCACATACAGATTTTCAAGGCTGAAGTACTACAAACAACCAGTATCAATACTTTCATGGGATCTTGTCTACCACAAAAACTGGAGACAACGGATATGATGGCCTTCTTTGGGCAAAGGAGAGGGTAAAAGCTTTATAGCCATTTCCAGCCGCCTGTTTGGAAAAAATTGCGTCAAGTACCAGGGCCAGACCACAGTCAGAGTCTCACCGTTTACTAATATTACCATATAATTAATAGCGTCATACAATTATACGTGTAGATAAAAACTAAAATATCTTCTATACTAGAGTCAGTGAAACCACAAACTATATGGATTGAATATACATTATGTTTTCCATATCCATATCAATGCGACTTTCGGGGGTTGGAATGGGGTAGTATATATAATATGTCATATGTAAATATGGTAGGTAAAAATATAGGTAAAAATTATATGGATTTAAGGAGGGAGTTAACTATTATGATTAATTTTGAAAAAAAGTTTATTCGCGACTATGTATTGTAAATAATACAAATTATCATATAGCGTGGAATATGTACTACAAATATTAATATACATAATATACATATATATAATAAAGTTTTTAATTATTATTATTACTCTATTGCTATACTGATTAGTTTTTGATTACTTTTTGTTTTCGAGGTCTGGTTGGGTCTTTTTGGGGTAAAATGTACGTACAGCATCACAACGAATTTATTTGCATTCCCAACTCCCCCCTCTCAACATCGATTTTGGATTTCGATATCGAGCCACGCCATATTATATAATAATACAATAATAATTTTATTACAAGTTTCCAATATTTAACTTATCTATTTTCACAAAACTTAGAAATCGTTTCAATGTTATGCATTTCAACAGCAAAAGCTATGTGTATTTACATTACAATCATAAACTTGTAATATTAAGCATCAGTTGTGATTTTATAATATTTTCTTTACTAACGTTCTCAATAAATCCAGTTCGTCGGTGTTGTTGGCTGTTTATTAATTTGCTTTTCGTGGTTCACTTTTCTAATGGACACTGCACTGATTTAATGAGTCTAAAATTAAGTTTATAAACAGATGAAAAACTTCAACTAGGTTATCACTTATTATTTTTGTTGTGCAGCTTCAGGTCAGACGGAGCATTTCTAGCGCTGGTAAATACTTCGCTGTCGGATTAGAATTCTCCAAATATGTTTCCAATATATTATACCCTTGCAAAATTGTAGAAATGGAACTAATATTTGTTCAAATAATGGCAAATAATGATATTCAATTAATTATAGATCTCATTGAACCTTTTAGGCCTTGCTCTTACTTACTTAACAGACGTGGCAGATCAGGTTAGTAAAGAGTAAGAAAACGAACACAGAAGATGGCATTAGGCATTTAAAGTGTTCTAACTTAAAGAAAAAGAAAACAATTGATATATGTATAACTCCAGTCTTGCTAAAGACTATGATTAAAGCCAGGGCCGGACGAAGAAAATGCTTTTAGGTAGCAATTTGTTTCCATACAGAAACCCCCATTTTGATTTTATTGATGGTTTTCTTTGGTAAAGCAAAATGTTGTATTTACAAGTTTTAGAAAAGTTTAAAATGTTCTTTTTACTTGATTCAGAAAGGTGCCCAATGTTCTATTTACATATTTTGGAATTGTACAAGAATTTGTATCTGGATGTTTTTGAGTGAAAAAAGTGAAAATATCCTTTTTACAAATTTTTGAAAACTACAAAGTGTTCCATTTACATGTTTTTTAAAATTCAAGCAGCGGAGGCTTCCTGCGCTGGCCGCATTATCTGGCCCTGATTAAAGCCATTAAATAAATTTTAACTCAAATCACACTTTCAACTTTGGAACAGAGTCATCAATAAAGTAGTAAAATTAAGTTTAAAAATGAGTAAAATTCTTCGTTAAAAAAATGTTTTTGAAATTGTAATGTTGTTTTGTGTGACTCCCCATATATAAGTATATAAGTCAATATTTTAAGGGTTTATAGCTTGCACTATGTGACAGGATTAAGTTAGAAAGCCAAATTCAAGTCACGTCATTATAACTCTTGCTTAAAATACAGAGAGATGATTCTCATCTTTTTCCATTAGAATAAAATATGAAGCTCCTCTATGAATGAATTCTCTGTGTTATATAGTGCGTAGCTGTATAGTGTATAGTAATGATGGATACATTAGTCATGTCACAGACAGTCTACATAGAATTTAAGTAAATATGTACACAGTTATGTGCAGTATGTATGTCCCAGTTCCAGTGTGTTGTGTAGTATTAAAGTAGCAAACTTTGCATAAGAAAGCGATCACGTTTGAGGAGATGAGGATGAAATTGAAACCGTGAAAAATAGCACGAAGAGGCGACAAGGAAAAAGACTCTCTCACTGTCCTTTAATGTCGTTACTTTACTTAGGTACTGTGAGACTGAGAGCCAGTAGTAAAGATGCATTGTATTTTGTATCTATGCATTTGCATTCCACATTCCAAGCTTATAGGTACACCTCTAAGAAAGTAGTTGCACATTTTAATAGAAGCACTTGAGAATTGAGAATTCTAATTTCAAGATACGAAGATACCTAAGTGTATTATTTTCTTTCAGACATAATGTAATTTTAGTACATGCTACTTTTGTTCCTTGTGCTATATATTTACTTTATTATACAGCGGGCCAATCTGTATATAGATGTATATTTATTTACGTAGATATCATTAATATCTATTGCCACTATTATATGTAAGGTAGGTAGGTATTTTTTGTACATGGTTTTATAATAATATATATAGTACGTGACGGCGTGCGCCGCACAGTATTCTTCAAAACTTTGAAGCCATCCTATTTTTTTTTGTTGGATATCGTGACTCTAAATTACAAAGTAATTGTGAAAAGTTTGGTATTTTTTTTAAAGTCCCAACTCCATAGCATAGGTAAAGGTAAAGGGATATTTTTAATCCTTCGTTGACCCCAAATATATGTGTCAAGTGGGCCTTTTAAAAAAACTGGATGTCTCAAAACTGTATAGCCGGTACATACCTATAATTATCTCTCTCTCTGACAAACAAGGATCGTCCCCAAAAATAAATTTAAATATTGTTGATTGGAGTGGAGGTACAGCCCGGAAACCGGGACCGGGTAGCTTGAAAGTTTCACATTGTCAACTGTATATAATTATAAATTACGAATTTACGAAAGAAGGCAGATTTTATTTTGTGTTTGTGCTGCTGTGGCATGGCATGGCAAATGGCAACGGTTACGGTATCGGCGTCGGCAACGGCTTGTTAATTATATGGCATACTCAGTGACTTTGCAAAAAGCAAAAGCTTTACATATTTGACATATCTGTAATATTTATACGTTCTATCTAAACTAGACATGCTGTAGACCTAGACACTGGTACTGGTACTGGTATATTAAATAGTGAGCATTTGTGACTGTCACCGTGTTCGTGTATATTCCTAATTAGATATTTAATGTCTAAATACCCACAAGAGTATATAGTACATAATAATTATGTATTTATAATAATATATTATGCGCTCTTGCTCTGTTCAGGATAATAATGCATAATATATGAATAGAAAAAAGTTGGACTGATGCTGTTGTAAACTGTTATTAGATGAAATTAGATGCTGTCTGACGCCTTTCCACTGTCTCAATCTTGAGCTCGAACAAAAGGCTGATGTTCCATGTGGAAGATAATATTTCTTTCACACGCCCTCCAAACACCTTTTTTTTCTCCCCCTTTTCTTTTTTTCTGTGGCAGACAATCGATTTTTCACATGGCATCATTTTAAAAGTTGTGTCCTTTCGGCCAAAGACAAACATACTAAAGAGGAGATCGACGACTCAAAGACTCGGGACATATCAGTAATATAGAGAGACAGTCTAATACTAACACTAACGACACTAAGACAATAACTGCTTCACAAAATGTAATGTAAGATAAGAGAAATAGAATGACAGCGTATCGTGTTCTATTATTGTTATTATAATCCATCATTGAGCCTATCTACATACTCGTACGTACCTACATGCATTAAAGTACATAGGTAGGTAATCATAGTGCTATTTTCACTCTTTTGAAATCTGAACAATGTACCTACTTGTAGGCATCTACAAAATAAATTGGAAACCTACATGCATTCTCATTCCCATCGTTCCAATTTAGATGAAAATGGAAATTGGAAATATAAAAAACTTACAGCTCATATAGGTGTTTAGGTGTTGAGTATAGGCTATGGTGCTTTCGGCTTTCCTGCACTGTTAACATTTCTATCATTGGACTCCATCATGACTCACGTCTCGCCCTTGCTGTTGGGCAGATCAGTTTCTGCAAATTGATCGATGACATGAAATACCCTCATATAACAACTACATGTAGGCCCACAGAGGAGGCTATAGCTATAAGTATGTAATTTCCAAAATTCCAAATAAATCCCTATAACGTACTTTTCCTGCTGCTGGGCCAGTTCTTCGGCTTCGGGACATACTCTATCAGTTGTCTTACCATGCACATTACTACACACATCCCTATGATGAGGTACTTTCAAAGCACTACATATGACATTGCACTGTGAGACTGACGGGGAAGGATTCGATTTTGAAGGGAAGTCAATCCTTTGTTACCTCTCGCCTTCTTCTGTCATCGTCAGTTCAGTCTGACAGACGATCCTCTGATCAATGATCAATGCTCATAACTAATAAAAATGAGAACGAAAAAAAGCAAATCAAGCGCCTACTTCAAGGGAAATGGGACAACAAGACAGTTCAAATAATAAAAGGGGCCAAACTTACATCTTGAGATGTTGAAATCAATACTAAAATTAAATCTGTCAACTATTGTTAGCATTGTATGTGAATGTGAATGTCTTTAAACCATAGAGCAGAACGCATGTACCAGCACCACGCATGTACCTATGTATTCTCCCAGAGCTAAACAAAGAAAAATAATTCATTTTACAGAAAAAACAAAGATGTTGCTGCCAAAACCGTTTTCAAGTTTTTAATACAGAAAAATTTCCCCGACCTGATAGTCTTCCATTTGACATTTGACTTCCCTGGCCCCGCTCAAAACAAAGTCCTTCGGCTCTGCAGCAAACAGGAATATACAATTATTGCAAGAGAGGATTTGTACAAGCATGTAGGCCACTTCTGTATTATAAAAGTGTATTTCGACATTGGCTCTGATTTCTATTTCTGATATCTTATTCATTTTATGAGACAGTTAATAGCAGATTAGTGCTCCGTATTAATTCCTTCCCGTGTAGTATATCCATTGACAGTTACTTTTTTGTGTAGACACATGTATGTAGTATGTGCTAAATTTACAATAATATGGGGTGCGCAAGAAGATCTGATTATGATGGATGTCAATTATTGTAATTGTGGTTACTTTATATGATTACACATGCAAAATGTACGAGCAACAGAGGAGAGATAAGGAGTTCAGTATTTAAAGACTGTCCGATGCAATATTGTTTGTGTATATAGGTAGGTAGTTATCATATTCATATAGGTATATATTGTTATTGTAAAATTGTTGTAATGTAAATGATACGTATCACTTAAAGATAACACAGAAGTTACACTCAATTAATTATTGCTATACATATTATATACATAAATATATAATTAATATATAGATATTCATATTTCCCGTGTCCGCTCGATTTTCTATTTTTAATCCTCCTTCCCTCCCTTCCTGCCCGTAATAAGTAACTTATACTGATACATACGATTCAGCACACATATGATTTCTATAAACCTAGACCGAGAAACCCAGTAGTAGTGGGGGAACAATAACTGCGATTGATATTCATACTCATATTATTGTGTAACAATTATTATCTTATTTAGATATGCCTATAACGAATTGACAATTATATATGATAATGATAATTGATAATAATCGATTTGAAATAAGTATAAATGCTAAAAATCTAACAATAATATTTAATTACAATCCATAAATGTTTTATGATATAATTATTAGACGCAGATGTAGGCATAATGTATACTCAACTTAATTTTTTTTAGTAGAATATTTTTGTAGTGAAGTTGTAGTTGTAGCGTCTGCAATAGACAAATAAGTAGATGCTTAGGCGATTCTAGATACTTAGTACGTATAGTTATAGACATATAATTAATTACATATACTTGTGGAAAACATTTTACCATGCAATATACTAATGTATAATTAGTTCAGAGTCGAAATCGAATATATAATTATATAACATATTTGTATGCAATGTGTCTATACACACTTGTGTGTACAACGTAATATAGTATATGTACGTACTATATAGCTTTTTATGCATAGGTATTTCTATTTTTAATATAAGTATTTTTATATGTGTTTTAAATATAATATATAATTACACAATTTAATTATATTTTAACAATATAGTATAATGTATACATAATATATTCTGTGTAGATATTCGTACTCGCGTATAAATGATTCACTAACCCCCGGAGGGAGCAACCAATGCAGGTTATATTTTTAATTTTATGTTACTATATACTCTCAAAAAAAGCTATTTTTATGTCTATATAATTATATGATGTTAGTATATTTATGTATTAATATATATATGGAGTTTCCAGCTGAATTACAATAAAAAAGCAAGTTTTATTAAATTGTCATATATCTGTTTCTTCTTGATTATATTTATGTATATATGTAACTATATAGTTACATAATTTTATTTTTTATATTTCAAGTCCGTAGATTATTTTTATTTTTTGTGTCAAGCAGAGCATATGATTTTAGATGGATGATGATGATGCTTATTGGCGGCGGTGACGGTGACTGACGATGACGGCAACGACAAAGACAGCGAGATGACTTTTGGATGATCGGCTCCATTAATAAATTGTAGTATATATTGTATTGTCTTTATTTATAGGTCTGCCACAAAACTGCCACATAAAATAATTACACTTTATTCATTATATAAAGTATTAACTCAACGTTCTCTTTTCAATTTTTCATTTTTAAAAAATCAGGTGGTCTGCGCTCCATTTTCAGTCTCATGATTCCTCTATATAATACACAATAAAAATTACAAAAAATAAATAAATAAAAAAATAAAAAAGCACGTGTCTGTGAAATGTATGTAATGATGGGAGGAATTATAAATAGCAATGCACGTCGACATCATGGCTATGTAATTAAATGCAAACTAAGTGCATTATTCCAACGACACTTTCCATGTAATTTGTTAATGCGTAATTATTACAACTATATTATGGGGTGCAAAACACATTTAACTTTCTTTAAATTAATTATATAATTTTTTCCCCTTTTCGATTTTGGTTGTAGGAATCACACAAAGAAAACAATGCAATATATATTACTGCATTTAAATGTAAGATACAAAAATCATGAACTCACCTTACTGTTTGCTCTCAAATGATGCAAGTAATTCAGGTGCGTGGGTTTGTGGAGAGCTAGTAGATCTACGGCCTCGTCCAGATTAAACCATTTTCGTTTCCTACCTAAACACACCACAAGGCAAAGAGGAATGAAGCAGAAAATAAAATCAAAATCAGTGTGTTTGATTAAAAACCTTTACTGTACTAATATGCAGTTTCCTTACATTCATGAAAGTGCACTTAAACAGATAAATTTGTATGTTTGTACTTCAGTCTCCGAAAGATAATTTAGAGTTATTTTGAAAGTATGGCAAAACTAATACGTCATTAATTCCAAACCCCTTGAGCTATAGCAATGAAAATTAAATGAGATTTTCCTGGTCATGTCCATCCAGTAATTATAGCATTACATCACATGTGTATACATGTAGGTACATATAATTCCTGCTACAATTACTCTGACACTGCTTTTGTTTTCAATGAATCTATCGTGAGTGAAGAATCAAAATTATCCGTGTCCATTTTTAGCTGGAATCAAAATAAGCTATTTTCATACACAACGAGATAAATGCGTAAAATACTAACTACAAGTTTTTTAAATAAGTAAAATATTCTAATTTAATGTTTTTGAAAACGGTAAATTTTTTTAGCTCCCTGTTTTTAAAAACTATACATTTTTTTATTTCTTGTTTTTGAAAACTATAAAATATTTTTTAGTTTTACGTTTTTGAGAACTAAATTTTTCTAGTTTCATGTTTTTGAAAACTACAGTTTAGTTTCATGCTTTTGAAAACTGTACATTTTTATAATTTCACGTTGTTTTCATGTACAACTTATTAAATATTAACCAACGAAATTATTTTAAATTCATTGTTATTAAGATGTTTTGACTTAAACTCAAAAATTTTCAGTCAAAATGGATGTGGGTCATTTTGAATCTTCACTAGGTATCGTCGCGATGATAACAATTACATACAGGGAATCCTCCGTCTCGAACTCCCTCCTTATTATTTCTGTTTCACTCAAGACTCAAGAAGCTGTGCTATGCGGCCCATTCGGGCCGAGACAGTGACTGTAAAATAGACTAAAAACTAAAAGTAAGTCTAAAGCTAAACAAAACACCCACCGATATTTCTGGCATCATCCCACTCTGCCAACTCCTCAGTGACGATCATGACATAGACGGCCGTTCTGTGTCTTCTTTCTTGATTCTAAAGGATAAGACAAACAAAAGTTAGTTGGGGCTTCGTGACGAGCACTAAAATTACAGCCGTCGCCACGTACATATAGAGTTGAGCCTATACCCAAATACCCACACACACACATACACCTCAACCTAATTTATAATCTACAATAATTAATTCCCACATAGTCTTCTAGTGCTGTAGTATGCCATACCGTCGTGGCAATGATAACAGAGGAATATACAGAGTGAGAGCATAATTACCATGTAGTACGTATTTTACATAACTACACATGCTAAAGTATTGATAACACTAATGCATACAAAGTATATGGAGTCATGGAGTCAATGGCAGGGGGCACATGTAAAATGCATGTGAATTAAAAAAAAAACTCCTTCTAAACGGCCAATGAACTCTCTTTAATGTTCAGCATCTTGACTCCTATAATAATAATTAAACCTTGACTCAAGTTTAAGTTTATTCCCCCTATATGCACACTCTGGCGAATCTCAGACTCCCATAATAATACTCCATCCTCAGACGGATCAGACTCAAATGGGTGCGAATAACCAGGAGAGAGTCAGAGCCAATGTCGAGAAGCAACACAGAGCAATGAATGATTAAAGCTGATAGACACAAAAAGTCATTTAATTAAACAGGTTGTTTAAGTCCACCGTCCATTATAACGCTCTTATTGGTAATTTGATAATGGTGTTAACATTGACTCTGCCGACATGTCATGTACCTATAGGTGACGTATAAAATCAATCACTTTAAATTTAGTGCCCCATGGTAGTGTACACTAAAGTGACCATATCGTAATTATACAGCTATTTACGAGCAAGATAACAATCATACGACCAAGATTCATATTCTGCGACGGACCCAAAGTCCCAACGATATTTACTGAAAAACTTATGTTATTTTACTTTTCCTTGTTCGAATTTTAAGAGTTTCCCACAGTTCCACAAACACTGTCGGAGCTAATTTTAGAAGGTGTAAATATCGTCTGAAAATATAGCCAGGAAACGTAAAGTCGGTAAAGCTTTATAGCTTGAACAATTTTTGTTCTGACCTCTAAAGTTTCACAAGATAAGATAATGCACATTACTATTAGAGAGAAAAGCTCCAAGAAACTTTCGACTTTCACAGTAGTTGTACAAAACCATGAGAAATTACGAAAATTATTCGGAATAGGTAATCGATGAGCCATAACGACATGCAGCCAGAGCCAGGCCAGGGTTCCACTCGCCTTCTTACAGTTATGTAGATAGATTAGGTACCACACCACAAATACATTGACAATGGAATGAAATGAAAACCTGCCGTCGCCGTGTGCATACAAAATCTAGTAATTGCAACTTCATCATCCATGATTGCAAACAAAACTTTCGACATTATCCACAAATCTCATTCAACAGTTCTACACTGACATTCATTATGACTGCGAATGGGATCCGGATGCAAGAGGGAGTCTACTAAAACATTATGTATAATAATTATTATATAAATGAGAGAAGTGAAAGCACCAAACATAAAAATCGAACCTCAACTCCAACATGGAGTAATAAAATGGAGAAAGACATAATTTTAAATTCAATGGTTCAAGTCATAAAAGTAAAGTTGTGTGAGCTAAAGCTGTAATAATATCACGCTGAAATTAAAGGGTTGAAAAACAAATGTCCTATATATAATCTACCTATATCACGCTTTCAAAAATGTAATTGCTCATACGTGTAACACAAAGATTGTAGATACAATCTCTCTTCAACCCACTACTGTTTCCACCAAGACCAATGTAGCTACAATATTTTTTTACCTAGAATTGGCAAAGCCGATGCGTGGTCATATATTAATAACTTATAGTAGAAACCAAAGTTGTTTGAATTTCCACTATAGAAGCTAGAATGTTAATATAATTGTATAGTATTATCCAAATTATTTATCTTCGATCTGTGTAGCACTACAGGTAAAAAAGAAAATCCATTTTTACTATTCAAAAAAATATTGCAATATTCCAAGTAAACTTGAACAGACTGTTGGAAATCGAAATTTGGAAGTATAACTTACAAAATAATCGTTTCAACCAACCGCGAAAATAAACCAATGCCACTTAAATCATTATACTAAAAGTCAAGTGGCCCGGCATACGGGTGACAATTGCCAACATTAATATGATAAGTACCTTTGACAGATGCAAGGGCCGTAACATAATTAAACAGCAATTGAAACACTTATTTTCACAAGAATATTTTTTTTATAGTAGTGCAATAAAATTCAAAGGAGTACCGGTCAAAACAGAGAAGGTCTGACTATTATTACTATGATGCTAATTTTTAAAAAGTTCAACTTGAAGAAGAACGTAAATATTTATTTACAACTGGCGCTACAATTACGCTTGCCATACAGACACAGTAAGAACAACATACAATTTTCAGAAAAATAAAAGGCTTTAGATATATCAATATATCGTAAATATTTAAGTGTATAGAATACTTAAAAGCCAATTGCCAGTGGTGCACGAGGCAAGAGAATATTTTATTCTACACACACCTCCGATTCCGATTTAATTTATTTTCTCTATATATTATCATTATAAAGTATTTTCAGAAATTCATCCTAAAGGTTAACGTTCGAGAGACTCTCTCATGATCGTAAAAATGTACTCATGCATTCATATTTTTCCCCCATTTTGCTACAGTCTATAAATTTTTGTCGGAAATAAAACGGGAGTCTCAGTCGGCGTCGGCAAAAAATGTATCAAGCCCCCAATTGTACTGTACTGTACCGCTCCACATAAACTTAAATTAGGTACCTACCTAGGTGACGCTAGGGAGTATGACATGGACATGATGTCGTCTATGATAAATGGAAATTCAAGTAGGTAGGTCGGTAGGTTTATATACGTAATCCTATAGTACTATTACCCGCGCATGTAGGATTTCTTGTTGCGTACCAATGCAAGTTTCAAGTTTGACATAATGTATATTTACAATTTTAGCCTACATAACATAAACATCAAACTTCAAAAGAAAAATTTAATTTAATTCTACTACGCTAAAAGTAAATGATGAATAAATAATAGTATTATGCTAAATTGAAGGACGTAAAAAAATCAAAATGCCTCACATAGGTATAAAAGCGAAACCAGTTTTCAGAATTGTAACTCCTAAAGGTAGTAAGGAAAAAATACAATTTTAACTTTCTCCGCAGCAGAGTCAGTATAAAAAAAAGTAAACCGAAAAATGTGGGATAGGAGTGGCAGGAAGGTATGTACCTACCTAAATTTTTTAAAAACGGCTATTTATAATTACTAATTACCTATATTTGAAATTTTAAAAAATATATTATTACTCAACAGGAAACCAAGGGAGGAAATCACTTTTCCAGTACGTAAAACCACAAACCACAATATTTATACGTAATTCATGCTACGTTGAAATATTATGGAATTATGGGCACACTCCGCACTACACGCTACATATTTAAAAACTTGATACGGCTGAATTTTTGATTTTGCTAATATGTACCTAGCTAAATACTTGTGCAGAGGATAAAGCTTCCATTTGTTTGCATGGAAAACTTATCCTTGCCGCAGATTCCACTTTCGGTTGTCCCTACTGTAGATAAGTAGGACGTATACCTATATATGTGATTAACACTGAAAACCACACAATGCAGCTCTCCCTCTCTCCTTCTCTACAAGGCAGTGTCCATTTTCATCAAAATAAAAATATTGTAACACACACTGTATATTACAAATATTGAAATTTCGATTGAAGAACTATTTGTAAAAAAAAACAGACAAATTAGAATAAGGGAAAGCTATAGCGTCAACCTGATAACGTTTTCCTAAAAAATTCCACAAACTAATGAATAACTAACGACTACATTATAGCGACTTCATTATCATTAAGTAGTGGTTTTTGATGGGCTTGATCAGGTTGAGGCTCAATGAAAAATAATTATTGCAAATTGCAGTGAAGGAGAGAGAGAATGGGAGGAGACATTCTAAGGATTTTTCAATCTCTACGATTAAATGATTTGATTGTGAACATTTGATGCCTTGATGATGATGCTTTCCTTTGGTCACAGCAGCGCAGCACTCGCTTTGCAGATGAGCAACATGAGCGTAATACATGTTAAAGTGTGAAGTTAAATAGTTATAGGAAATATAATTATACCTACTATATAGTTTCAAAAAACGTTATATGTCTATAAAATGTCTAATAGTTCTTGTTCTGTTTATTATAATATTCATTTCATATAATTATATAATTACCTGCAATATATTATGGGGAATTTTTTAATCATATTTCATAGTGTATCCGTACGCGTGGTCATTGTATGTACAGGACCCAGCTTCCATGTAATTAAATTGGAGCTAGAAATATGTACATGGCCTCAAGTCTTTCTTGCTGGTTTTACGCTTTCATAGATGAGTTATCCTTATCGTTAATTTTCAGGAGTTGACTGTCCATATCTCTAACTGTAAGAATGCTACTTGTATGAATAGGAATAATATCTATACAGCTATTCTACCTAAAAGCTAGAAGAATTATAAGGACTTATGAATGTGTGGAAAATACAATTAAATCTAGAAACTGAACTTTATCCAAAGTTCAAATTCAAACAAAGAGCCCCAAACGATCAAACATTCAACTATGATGTGATTAATTACGCAAATTTAAATTAACTATTTAAATGTAGTGATAGTAGCGATCCTCCCTGAAATTATATTTTTAATCTTAAAGCAATGAAAACGATAGCGCTATTGTTTTCGAATTTGACTTCTGGATACTATGTTTTAGTAGATGTTGAAATCGAATTCCGAATTGATGATTTATTTTTTGAGATATAAAAGTAGTATCTCAGGACAGTATATTATCAGTTATTTAATTTTTCAATGCCGCACCATATAGTCGAAGAGTCTCCGAAAATAAAAAATATTACAAATATATGAGATGTGCGTTACGCTACTATTATACACTGAGAATAATTTGTACAACTGACATAATTTAAAGTCGAACTGCCAAATGCCCAACCAAGCTAAACAAGAGGAGCACGATCAAGATAGCGATAGCGACACGATAAGAAGATGGAACGAGTATGTGTCAAAGTCAAACTAGCAGTTGAAAAATTATGATCAACTCTAATTATACATGGTATACATGATTATATTTATGTATTTACTAAGGTATGTGGTGGGTAATTATGTACCTATGCGTGTAAGTATGAGGTTTTTCATCTCGTACATAAAAAAATGAATGGTAACCTCAAATGTTCCAAGGCATCGGTCCAATTTTCCACGAACACCGGCCTCCTCAATTACCTCTCGTACAGCCGCCATGTTCGCGGTTTCGTCCGGCTCCAAACCACCGCCTGGTATTATCCATTGATCCGGAGTTCGGGAGGATGACACCATGAGAACCTGAAGGTAACCAGAACGTGTGAATGAGTCAACATTTTGGAATTGGAAGAAGTTATATATTGTAAAAGGGTGAAGGGTGATGGGAAATATTTAGTTCAAAAGCGTCAGAGGCGAGACTATGAGTACATTAGTCATTAGTAGGTGTCTATACACGTGCCATTCAAATCCTAAAATTTTATTTTAAATTCCAAGCTTGTATGCGTCTCTGTAATCAATACAATATGCAAATTACAATATCTACATAATGTAGAGGAATTAGGCAGAGGCACTATATATAGTATGTTTTAAATCGATGGTTACACGACTCATCTGTAATCTGCCTGTCTACGTGTTGCCCTTTAAAAATCAAGCATTAATATGTATAGGTAGACCGTTTGGAATAATGAACCTCCAATATATTATTATTACCAGAGAGAAAAAATAATTACTTTACTGCCTATATAAGATGAATATCGGTATCGGTGTCAGCGAGTGGATAGCTGCTGCAGCCCCTGCTGTTGGTGGTGGTGCAGTTCCCTTTTTTAAAATAGGTAACCTACTCTATTCTCTGTATAGATGCGAATTCAATGGATTTGAATGTAGCATTCAACATTGTATCATCTTGTGAAGGGACAGGGCAGGACGCGCGGAGATCTACATAAGTGCAGAGAGCTGATTGTGAGGCTGGCTATCTCTTCATTTATTTCTCAAGAAATGAAAGGCGGATGAATGAATTGAATGAAAGCAGCTCCTTTTCAGCACATTATGTATTTAGCTCCACTCTGCACAATGTCTCCTAAAGTCTAAAGTCACAATCTAACCTACCAACTCAGTCAATACTATAAGAATATCGCAGTGCTTTAATACAAGTACACGAATAGAATAGATGGAAAGATTAAAAGCTTAAGGATATGCAATTATATAGATCTCCAATCTTGACGACTTCAAAAAGAAATAATACGATGCGTGCTTTATAGTGAGCGTACCTTCTTATTATTACTTATTTAAACCACAACACAACTGTCTTACTTCCACATACTACTAATCCCAAGTCTTTAGAAATCAGTATCAGTGGATCAATAATAATTTGCAAAATATTATTGGGCCACATGGGATGATGGTAACCATCATCATGCAAATATAATCAAATTCCAAGTATATATCTGCATCCAAAAACCAAAACCTGTCCTGTCTATTTCGACTTTTGAATGGGCAAGACTACAGCAATAATATAGTATGTACACTTAGATATTCAAATCCTATAGAAAATCGTACAGAAAATAAAAAATGAAAAATGACACACACAAATCTGTAAGCTAAAAATGGCTGGAAAAAAGGAGGCAAATGTGAGTAGTGTGGATTGACTTGTCTTACCTCCGTTTCGGATTCATTCTTGACACAAATGCAAGCCGCTCTCTGACGATACCCTTCATCGTCGTAGATACGCGTCGAATTCGGTTTTTCTTTGACCATGATGAAAAGTCAGGGATATTGATTATATATTAATATACAGATTATAATATATTTGTATATTCGAAAATACGAAGGCTCTGTTTCTTTTGTAACTACAAAGAACAAAAATCTTGCTGACTGACTCAAAATTGTAGATGTACGTGTAATAAACGTGGGTCCGTTGCTTTAGTTTGTGTGCACAAAAAGTATGGTTGTGTAGTTATATATATGGTTTCTGTTTACGTTTTACATTCACGTTTCTTTTTGTTCGTCAGCAGAATGGAGGCAGAGAGAGAGAGAACTGTATAAAGTTTTTTTTTTGCAATATGAAGCTCATTGAAATCGGAATAGAGTTTGCTTGATTATATATATATATATATGTTTTAACAAAAGTGCTATATAGTATATATGTATTTCCGGACGTCACACAAGAATGACTGACGAGGAGCCTTTGCTTTTCTTTTTCGAATTAATAATTGTATTTCCGTTTCGAAATGAAAAGATGGTCATTCTGTGACGTGGTGTGAAGTTAAGTTCGGATTTTCTTCCGATGCAAATTTTAATTAATTCAACAAATATTTTGTTGGTTGTCGCAGAGCAATAGTCCAGAAAAGAATATGGAGAACGATGTATAGTTATTATACAGAAAGGTGCCTCCGAGTCTTGTACTCCTGGTCACTACTGATGCGTCTCCTCTCAAGACCACGAACGAACGAACGACGGAACAGAACAAATATTAAAATAGCACGACGTAGATGAAGCAGGAGTTTTGTGAGTAATGAGTGACTACTACTTAAGTGGCCGCTGTGATCAGATCTGCTGAGAAAGATGGAAATCCATGTGTGTGGATGAAGATGGGATAAAATCAAAATGCGTTCTTTTTGATATGTAGATTAGTCATATACATATTACGTATCGTAATTAATATACTAATGAAAATAAACGCACATATCTATATAGTATTGCGAAATTCTTCTCACATCTTGTTTTTTGTATATTGAAGACTCAGAAATTTATTTTATTGGATAATTATATATTAATAGAGTTTAACCGCCTCTGTGCTGTGTGTGTGGTTATAATTTGAAAAAAGATGCTTTCTGTGCTCTCGCAAGTCTTAAGCTAAGTTCTCAAGATTCCTAATAAATGGGTTACAGATGTTGAGTAATTCTTCAATGAGCAAATAGTTCTCTTGTAAATTGTAAATCACCACTTTTTTAAGAATATGACTACTACTACCTAATGTGATACTTGACAGTATGCATAAGCTAACAAGGAAAAATATCTGTAGTTCCCTAACTATACAATATAACACTATGTAACGTGGAGAAAAAACTACAAGGACAGTGTGTGTGTGTGTGTGGCACGGCTCTTAATTTTGGATTCAAAGGGTCATTTAATTTGATGTGGATATATGGGTTATTTATTTATTTATTTATTTATTATGTGCTTAGTTTCGAGTTGGGTTTGGTGGAGCGTGAACAGTAGTGTTGAGTTTGAGCGGAGATTTTATTACTGTTGACTGTATTTGAATTAGCGATGAAGATGAGAGCACCTTCCATGTACGAGTGATGTATGGATGATTGAAGTTTTAAAGAGTCCGGAGTATTGGAATTCGTAGTCGTAGTCGTATTCGTACTGGAACTGGAATTGGAGGAAGGAACAAGAGGAACAGTAGTTGTTGATGATGGATTATGTCGAGCACTCGAACTGGCACTACTAGTGTTGAGGACTTGAGCCAAATTATTAGGATTATTGGTATTGCTACTAATATTATTATTTGAGGATGATGGTGACGACGGAGACACGGTGGGTGTAGTGGTGGTGGTGGTGGTGGTGGTGGATGAGGAGGAGGAAGATGGGGTAGTAGTAGTGGAAGAAGTGGAAGTTCCTTCACAATTCGTTGAAGATACTACATGATTTCCCAAATAAGAACAATTTCCCTTTCCCGTCATCATTAAGAAGAGTCAATGAAAGTCCGCTGGACTCAAAAAGTTTGGAAATAAAACAATGGTCGGACATGGACCAATGGAGGCGAAATCACACAAAGTTTTAACTATATAGTCAATTTTGTCAATCAAAACTCTTCCCCCTTTGGTTTCGTGTAACTCCCAACTACGCCGTTAAAATTGTTAAAACAAAGTAGTAGTCAAAGCCGCAGGTTGACGCTGTTCCTTCTTCTCGTATCTTGTTTTTTGTTTTTTTTTGTGTGCAAAACAAAAAAATAATTTCACGTTTCTTTATATTTCCTCGTAAGAACAATCAATCAATGAAATCCAGAAGTTGTTTTTCTTTTATGAGGACGACGATCAACTGCCTGCAAATTCCATTAAAAAAATAAAAGTTATCATGACCACAATTATTTTGGAATAAATCACAAGAGTTTTCCTTGAGTGATTTTGTAAACATAATATCATTATATTAGCAGAATGAGGAAAATACACACAAAATATTATACCGCCCTATTTATAAGGGACCGAGCATTCAATGTTTACATTGATTAACCTATTTTGTACTTGGATAGCTAGTACACAAAATAATGCAACTCAAACAGCTTGTCTGAATTCACTAGTCAGTTATTGGTAATAGTAATATAGTATTAGGCTGCCCCCACCCAAATCAATTTTAATTCCTGTGGTATAGCTTTATAATATAATGAAAATTTAAAATCAAGTTCAGAAGCACTACTATCACCAACTTAAAACTAGCAAACTAGAATCGAGGGAAGGAAGGTACCTAGTAGGTAGGTGGTATAAAATTATCTTTTCTAGATATGTACAAAAAAATGTCGTTTAGAAGAACAAGATCTACTGGTTTACTATCCTTCTTCTTAAAAGTCTCACTCTCGTAAGTACTTACTTACTTACTTACGAGAGTCTCTTAATATTTGTATTCATTTTCACACAAGCGGAGAAAAGACACACACAAAAAAGGATTACTATGCAAAAGATCAAGATTCATGGAGTGCGTATAACAGTCACAAGTTCATTCACGATACACGAGCGTGCTCTCTAGGAAGTTTTACTTTAGCCGTTTAGCGTTAACCCTTCCGTCAGCGCTAGCACTATATAGTCTAGAAACTCAAAGGTAGTTGTAAAATATGATGTAAAAAAAAGGAGAAGAAAAAGAAGATGTACAAAATACATGAGGGGACAAAGTACTTCTGTTGATAGGATGCCGATGCCGCTGCCACTGCCGATGGTTTCGAATGTGTCTACCTCAAAACTTCAAACAGAACTTGTCAACCCAATCTTGTCTCCAAGTTTCTTGGACTTATCTTGGTCGTTAGCCGATACTATCTTCACATACCTCTACCTATAACTAAATAAATTCTTTCTCAGCACTCAGCAGCACACATACTTACTATATACCTATATAGATGTAACTTAATTATATGCAAGGAAAAGAGTTATAGTATGTGACACGATGTGAAATATGGAACTAAAATATAATCGTACATAGCAATGGAATGACATACTGGAGAATGACAAGTCCAATTCCAGCCTCCTTAATATAACGCTCTTCCCTGCACTATTTACTATTTACAAGGAACGACCAAACCTCCTCTCCTTCTTATTCTCTCTCTCTCTCTCTCTCTTAATGACAAGGGAATACATTTGACAGGCTGTAGAGCACAACCAATTAAGAAATGTTCCCACAGAATACAGAACACGAGGCAAGAGGCAATGTGCTGCTGTTTTACTTAGGAGTCACAGCCAAATCTAAGTACAAGTACGTTTTCATTTTACACTACAAAAAAAAACAAATCCCAAAAACACCTTTAAGTTTACCAACGTTTAAACTTTATAGTTTTATATTTCAATTTCATTTTTGAATTGGTGACTGGAAGAAGAAAAAAATTCTAAAATGCTGGTTGGTTGGTTGGTTTTTTTTGGAATATTTTTATTACTTTTTATATTATACCAAGTCGCACTGAATTATTATTACTACATTATATTATATATATTATAGTGTTTTTTGTAAATATGTAGTATAATCCGACGGACGAGGGTTCAACTGCTCGTGGGATTTATACTTTATATAAAATATGCAACAACAGGATTCTGAATTTTAAATTCAACCTCAGCAAATGCCACATATATTATGTCCTAGATTCTCTTAGTCTTCGAGTTTTCATACTCACCCAAAAAAACACATAGTGTTTAGCATATGGTGCTCTACACCGTATAGTGCATAGTTATATTGTACTTCATATTAATACATGCGTAGTTTTCCCACTATGTATATGATATCCGTTGGAATGCTTCACAGTACATGTACATATACTAATCTTATCCTTTCGTACGTTCGTTCTTCGACTTGACAAATAATAATAATAATGCATGGCGAGACTTTCTCTGACGATGACACAGGACGCCCTTACAACTCTAAACGTTTTTTTTCTGATTGACAATAATATTGTTATTGTGGGCAATAGGCACAGGCACAGGGAGTAGTATAGGTAGGTAAGTAGGATGTTTTATGTAAATTTATAACGGAGACATACATTAATATAGGTGCTCTATTATATTATAGTATAGCAAGAGACTATATTGTGATTGCACTCTTTGCATGACCTGTAGATGCAAAGTGTGCTAAGTGCCAAAATGCATCCTTTGCATTCTTGGAATTGGAACAAGCTTGAATAAATTGATGTGCCTACAGGCAGCTAATAAACTGCTAATTAGTGAAATAGATAAATTCCTAGAATTTCCTCAATTTGACTGATCGTGAGTTAAAGCAATAGCAGCGCGGCAGTAGTAATTATATATGTATACAGGGAGTCTATGTGTAACACCTTGTCAATAGAATGGATTCCGTCATAGTTTCAGCTATATTCAAGCTATATATCACAAATTGAAATTAAACAAGGAAAGGAAATTCACGCAGGAATTATAAATTGGTGAGAAAAGTTTATTAGCTAAAATATTTGGAAGGGAAATTTTAAATCTAAATTAATGAACCCAACCCAATAGTTGCTATTATAATATATTAATTAGAATTTGTTTTATTTATGTGGGGACTCCGGTGCACAAAGAAGGAATCCCAAGTAGCTAATAAACTATGCTGCGGTGCTAGTATATCTTTTACTAGAATAAGGCCAGTTGCCATGCAACTGAGTTTGTGTTGTATGGGCTGCCTTGGTTTGTGGAACTGCGCAGAGTTTTTTAAAATGTTGTTCCACAGACCAAGTCGGCCCATACAACACTAACTCAGTTGAATGGCAACTGACCTTATTCTAGTTAATATTGTATATACCTACTACTTATATTTATATTTGCAGTCAGTTCCCAATACTATGAAATACCCCCCCCCCCTCTAGATTTCCCTCAAATAGTCCTTGATGCATGTGGATTGTCTGCGTGGCTGTTAAATCATCTTCTTGTCCCTTTTGATCATAGGTCTGTTGGTAAGTTACATGGAGCTTCTTGTGGGGCGCTGCAGTCCTCATTACACCACACGTCACCCATTAGTATGTTATCGCACTTGTTTTTCTGGCTGTTACATGTTACACTACGGTAGCTAGTTTATTTCTAGCTATAGGCTTTGACAGGTAGTGGGAGACAGATTGTAGCTGTGCACATTTAATTGAATATTATTATTATTTTGTGGAAGGGCAGTGCAATGCTTTACTATAGTCGAAACTGACAGTGGAAAATGTATTTTTAATACTACACACTTTATTACTACTGCTTCCATTGCCATCCTCCATTGTAGTCATACACATTTCCTACATTCAAAATCAACATGACGGGACACGACTTACGCCTTACGGTTAGTCACATTAGTAATTAGATCAGTAACTTTTATATTTATTATCATTTTTTGTCAAATAAAGTAATTAATTAATAATTAATGTAAAGCATGGGATGTTACCCACTGAAAGTGTTTCCAGGGTAAACCAACGTGGAGGTCTCCCATTTATTACGCTATGAGTTTTGATGAGCATTCAAAGCATCACGTTTACTTATCCATTATAAAGTTTCGGTTAAATTCTATATTAACTGTTGGTTACGTTTTTAATTAAACTGTCAGCTACGTTCTTAATGACCTGTCGGTTAAGTTCTCAATGAACTGGCGGGTAAGTTCTCAACGAACTGTCGTTTAAGTTCTCAACGAACTATCGGTTAAATTTTCCATGAACTGTCGGTTAAGTTCTCAATGAACTGTCGGTTGAGTTCTCAACGAACTATCGGTTAAGTTCTCAACGAACTGTCGGGTAAGTTCTCAATAAACTGCGTCTAGTATAAACTCGCAACAACTTCCGTCCCCTCTGAACCCTCAACAGCTTTAGTCCCCTCTGGACTCTCAAAACCTTTCCAATGGACGTAATGACCAACTCGGGCTGCATCTCTCAAAAGAGCTATTTAGTAATAGATAAGATGATAAAGTGCAGATAGAATATGAAAAATGCGAATTACAAAATGTAAAAGCTGTAAAAGTTATCGTTTATTCATGCGTGCTGCAGAAACATAAATGAAATTTTGAACTACAAAGGCGCTTATTCTACTTGGTTCTGCAGTTTTACTAAATTGTTAACTATTTTTATACAAAACAATAACGTTTTGTCGTTCAACCACTTTAATACAAATAACAATACAATAATAAAGTAACAATAATTAAAAACACTGTACTGATCTCAAATAAAATTACAATTAATCACTAACAGCTGCATTAACTGTAATATGGTACATGATCAGCAAACGCTTTGCGTAGGATTAAGAAGAATGTAAAATCAAAAATGAGGTGAGCAATGGTGGTGGCGACTGTTCTGAATGAATGAATGAGAGAATTGGTTTGGAAGTTGGAATTGGAAAATCAAATCTGCGCGCCAATATTATGAACACAAAAGTTTCGCTCTGGGTTTCGGTTCAATTACATGTAAGGAGTGACGGCGGCAGAAAGAGTGCCGTAGTGGGGATCAAGCCGCCTGTCCTCTTATGTGGGGACCATCCATATATTACGTTTCATTTAGCAAGGGGAGGGGGGGGGTAAGCTACCTATTTACCGTAATGTTAAAAAAGTTAAAACTCTGGGGGGAGGGGAGGGGGTTTCAACAAAAACTTTAAACGTAATATATGGATAGCCCCATAGGCGTACCTACATAAACGAAAAAGTAGGGGAAGGGGTTCAAAATTTACGATTTTTGTACTATGTAATTTATGCAAGCTCCCAGTGGCTGATGGAGATTCATAAATCCATCATGATGGAGATTCACGGTTAGTTGAATTCTATAGTAAGATAAAAGCTTGCAATTATTAAATGTATAATTCATTTTCGTTTGTGTTTGTGTCTCCGGTCTCCTCAAAAAAACAAAGGACCGCCACAACTTGAATAGATTTTAGTTTCAACTTTTATCATGTAATTTATTCTCTAGTCAAATATAGTTTCGGGGTTTCGGGGTAAAAAGCTTATGTACTAAAAGTATATACACATGTCAACGTCAAAAATAAAGTTCCCTTGCTTTTGTAGAATAGTGAAATGTGTGTGTGTGCGATATACTAAATAAATTACCTATGTGGTTTTATGTATGCATATATAATAACATAAGTTTTAGTTAACACATGTTCCTGTCAGCAAATCAAAATCAACCACTAACATACAGACAGAGAGTCTCTCTCGAGATTATTGATTAATTCACCGTGCTCCAAAACCGCAACCTCAAAAACATAAAACAACTCGTGTGTGCTTATAAAAGAAGCAAGGAACGAGAGCTCCTTTCAGGCAGTTTCAGGTGAAAACTTTGAGAGTAAAAAAAAATTATGGGATAATTAATACTACACAATTAATTTGTATTTTCTAGGAAAACATGTATACGTGTATTTACTGCCTGAAGAGGCGCTATTATCTAAATATATTGAATACTTACATATATTAGGTATGTGTACAATATAGAGCACTGAAGTAGGTACTGAACAAATGGGGGATACAATCACCAATAATAAATTAATAAAGAGGAAAAAATTAAAATTGGGCACGAGTAACCACACTTGTTTCAATTCCAAGAATACATTAAGGAGCGCTTTTTTTTCAAAAATGTAATTAGCTTTCTTGATTTAATTAGTGAGGTAAGGAGGTTCTTCACACTCCTATCTGTATTCTGAGTAGATACACACTGATACACACCGAGACCGAGACGTACAGATAATTACAACAACAGCAAAGTCAACACTTCCAACCAACTTCTGGAAACAAATATTTTGGCCTATGCTGAGTAAATAATTATTCACTCACATGTGAACTTACTACGACCAACACACAGTCACAGCAGTCTGAAGAGACGATGTACGATACGATTGACGATATTATTTAAACTAACTGAAAATTCTTGTACGGCCACAACAGTCAACAGTCAGTGCGAATGAGAAATACAAAGCAAATATGTTAGTGTTAACGAACGCTATCGTTAGGCTTAGCCTTAGCGTTGCAAACTACTAACAACTAACTACAATTAACAATTGTGCTAGTGTATGAATGAGTGAAAACTCGTCATAGGTTTCTTCCCTTTCGTCCTCTCATAATAATATGAGTATCGTGGCTGGTGATGTTGGTGATGATGGGGATAATCGCCTCAAGTGTTTCTTCAAGTAAAACGACAACAACTGCCCCATTTGCTTTGTATTTCAATATTATTAAATATTTCCAACACTAAACACAATACAAACTTCCACACCTCTCCTCTACAACTCGAACGATCTAAACTTCTCCAACATGTACAATAATTATTTTACACGAATTCCAATTCCTCTTTTAAGAGCCCAACCGATCAACTATGTATCCATCAAACCAATTACCAATACCGTCCTCGTCTGTTTAGTCTTGTAAGACAGACAACAGAGAGAGAGAGAGAGAGATACCTTTAATGAAAAAAAATAACTAATAATGATAGTCCAGTTTTCAGTATTCACCTATCCACAATAACAAACAGGTTTTTAGGAATATGTTCCCCCCTTCCCCCCAAATCGTCGCTCTTGCCCCTCGGAGTAGGAAGAGACAGAGTGTAACAAAGTTGTAAATATATTTAAATTATACTAATGATCTGTGCTGTTGGACTTACTATTATTGTTGGGAATTATAAAGGTATTGTTGTTATTGATGTTGAGGCGAAAGAAAACGTAGCAGGGCGAGAGGATATTTTACTCGAGTACTAACCTTTAAAATGACGACAGAAAACTGAAAAGGTAGGTAAGGGTAACATGGTGTATTATACGGTACGGCCAAGAATACACGAACCACCAAGAAAACGAAGAACTGTCTAAACTGATTGTGATGTGACTCGTGAGAGAAGAAAGAGGTTGTTGCTTTGCTTTTCCTTTTCCTAGACTGACACTACTACCTACAACTTCAGACTTTGACTTGCACAGAAAGGGCTCAGGGAGCATCCATAAATTACGCTATTCAGACAACCAAGATGTTGACCCCATACCCCCCTTTCCCTTATGTACGCCTGCGTGGATGGGAGGGGAGCGAGACTCCCCTCCCCCGAAGCACACCACGCAGTTTCTGCTTGCACCCACAGAATCATAGGCACAGCTATACACAGACCCATCATGTACCTTAGGAAGAATGCATCTTTAAGGTTACAAAATTTGGGGGAGGGGAGTCTGGAGAAAATTGCGTTCAATCCCGTATAAGTATATGTATTACGTATGCACTTATAAAACGTTGCTTTAGGGGGGTGTTCATATGGGGGATTTCAGTAGGACGTCATATTTGGACGCTTCTTTAGGGTCTGAATGAAGGTACTATTATTACGAGTGTTGCTACTGCTACTACAGCCGGTGCCAGTGCTATTTAAATGCATTGAAGGGGAGCAAAAATCGCAAACGCTGAGTTAAAATTAAGATGTGAGTTGTAGAATGAAATGAAAGAAAGACGAGAGAGAACCTCATTTCGTTATAAACATTAGCATGGTATGGTAATGGTGGTAGTAGTAGTAGATTCAGATTGTGAGAAGTTTTACAAGTCGAAATACTCGAAATCGAATCCGAATGAAGTGAGAAAGAAATGGTGGTAGTGGTGAGATATGGTGTGGTATACTAGTCTATATTATTCCTACCTATCTACATATTATTTTGATATTATGCATATATATATATATATACATTTCAGACCAGCCAAGCCAAAAGCCAAAACCTCATTTCATAATAAAAAGGATAGGGAAATGTTTCTGCCAAATAGTTCAGCCCACTTTTGCACCCGGCCCTCTAACCTGTGACGTCACAGGAAATGACAGAATTAGATCCGTGGATATTCAGGCAGTTCTCCTTGTTTTGGTGGGAAGAAACCAAATTGCAAGGATAATTAGAAATTGTCCATAAATGTTGTCCTGAAAACCACTCCATTTAAGACAATCTTAATAAACTTGTCACTTATTGTTAGGGTGGGTGGGCTTATCATTAAAACGTAATGTCATCTATAACATCATTTGCGGACGATTCGCCATTATTATGTATGGAGTTTCAGCACTACCACTATAGATTTTACCATTCAACATGATTGTACAATGAGACAGCAGATGGGATAAGACGCGGATTTCTTGACGAGTACCCAAATCTTCACGCTCATCCCTTCGTGAGGTAAAAATGAGATTTCACCGGTTTTACTTTAACTCTGACTCTGACAATGAGGCCTGACAATTGAGAGTGAGAACAAGATCTCACACCTCCGAAATACTGATAAAAGATAAAACTGATAACAGCATTCCCATTCATCAATATTCGTTATTAGGAAAATTATCCTTACGCGCGTTTCAGCAAAGCTGGATAAGTCCACCTTAAACTATGTATTGCATTACTGAATTACTGATATAACTTTGATTGGAATGTTTTTTTAGGTTGTAGTTGTAGTTTGAAAATTAACGACATACATTTTTTAAGCAAGAAAAAGTTTAAAAGCACATATTTTACTTTACGGTTAAAATTTCATCCCACGGAACTTTTTTAACCCATGTTAAGTTATTGATTTTGATACAAAACGTGACAAGTCAACAATGATCTTTTGAAAATCTTTTAAAAAAATTTGAAGTCAGTCTAGATTAATGAAGCTACTAGTTATACTGCTTGAGTACCTGAAAATAATCCTGTCATCCCTTTAATCCTTTTATTCAATATTTTTTATTGTCCCTGTAAAATTGGTCTCGGTGAACTTATCCCGTTTTTTCAAAAAAATTTCATAGGTTCATACTTTACAAAATAATATTCAAGCCTATCATATTATTCATCGTGTTTTACTTGATTGTCAAAATTCAAATATTTCTCAGTCATTCGTAGCACACGATCATATAATATAAACATCGACGAATTTCTCTTGCAAAATAATGTACGAATACCTTCGAATTTCTTCAATATATATAATCGCTAATCGCATTGAATCTTAATTCCTTAAACTTTCCAAATTCTTTTGAAGACCATCCAAAAATAAATCGGTGAATTCGGGAATGTTACATTGCTGAGGGAGGAGATGTGCACATACGTATTTCTCAGGACTGAGCCTGAGATCACCTGCGGAATGTTTTGACATGGACAGTATGGTTCCCATTAATTGAACTCTTCAAAGGTGGGCGTCTCGCTGTAAAGTAGGACAGGAAGTCGGAAGTAGAAAGGACGAATTTTAAGAGAATATTGGAAAACATTTTAGACTTTTTGGACCCATTCCATCGAATGACAGCTAACCTTTTAGGAAAGGCTACCGTGCGAAGCAAAAAATGTGCGAACCCTCCCCCTATCCCCTCCCTATTTTAAATGTAGTAAATTGACATTTAAGGTTTGCCGGCACATTCAAGCAATTCAAACTGTCTAATCTTACTGTACTGTTAAGGTTGCAATTGAACCATATAACATTGAACATTGTCAATATAATATTTTAAATTGTTCCTACCTATCTACATAATTTACCGGATTTTTCACGATATCGAAATATTTGACCAATTTCAACGTGCGATGTACCATTCGAAAGGTAACGACGAGTAGATTCCGAATAACGGACTCTGGTAGAATTTACTCACAAAAGTTCACCTTTTTTTTATATAAACCGTTACTTGTTTTGAAAATTCCGCGTAAAACTTTGTGTATGCGTCGCAAGCCCAAAACAAAATACCCGTTTTCTTAGTTTTTAAAGGGCTTTAAAATGATATATCATGCATTAACATCGGTCAATTTTGACAAAAAATTATTTCAGTTTTTTAATTACAATTAAAACTTAATCATGATCTGAGCTGGCACTACAAGTTAAATAGGTTCGCCTATTCATTCCGGTTTTAATGGTATATCATTCATGTGTACTCGCATTGACTTACGTGTCGAAATTTTGGTTTTAAGATTTCGCGGGAAATTTAAAAACAATGTACTTTTCAAAAACTGAAAAATGCCCGAAGGCATTTTCGCCTGAAACATTTTTTATTAAAATTTACAAGTCTCTATTGAAATTGCCACTAATTACTCTTTCACGGCTAACTTCCCTTAATTTAAAGGCTATAAATTTACTTTTAAGATTTTCCGGCAAGAACTGCCTAACGTTACTGTTAAGGCTGCCATTAAACAAGGGCTTTAGCCCTTGTTTTTATTAATTGTTAATAATTTCAAATTACGCCATATCGTCTGTGAAGGATCAAATCGGTTTCCTTCCACATTTCGCTAAAAGCAAATTAGTGTCCTTCCAATTTTCTCTGAAAGCAAAATGGTTTCCTTCCTTACCAATTTCGATGGAAGGAACCCGTTTTTCTTCCACAGAAAATTGGAATGACACCAATTTTCTTTTCTATCAAAAATTGGAAGGAAACTGATTTCAATTATTTCATGCTTCACCGACGAGATATTACTTTTAGCAGTAAAAACTAAACTGTTTTTGAGATTTGTAGGGTGAGAATGCCTAATTGTGGCCAATGTCATAACTTTCAAAAATCGTAACTTCTGAACCAGAGCTCGCAGATAAAAACCTCATGCACACAAATGTTGGCTGAATCTTGCTTAATAAGGGTAAAAATAATCCAAAATGCAAATCATAGCACTTCCAAGATGCAATAAGATATGTTCAAAAAGTTAGGATTTTTTTAAATTCTCTGAAGTGCTGTAATTGTGGCCGGGTGAGTCCTAATAAGGTGGCCATCCTTAAATTTCTTCACAATTTAAGTACCCAATATGTAGATGCAGTAGTAGCTGATCATTTTCAAAGAAAATTGCACAACTTGCATCCATGCGCAGCAACCAGCATATTTGGTTTTCTCATGCAAAAGCTTTCGATCATCTGGAGATTCTTGTAAAAGTCTCACTAGACAGTTAACTAGCTTTTACATCTTTCTAACGTTGTAGCTAACATGGGCACTATATAATATCAATTTGATTATTAAATAAGTCAAAATTACCAGTTTTCTTAATGCACAATCCCAGATTCTGCAAATGATGCCATTATTTGAATTATGGATGGCCCGTAGAATCTCTTCGTTTGCAACAATGCCAAACCATTAAGGATGATTGAGCCTGTCGAAAACATCTGGATCTGGAAGCACCGTGAAATCACTCGGGAATCGGGAACGTTGAGAATCCAACCGAAATTATTTTTTGTTTCTTGGTTATCCTAATCTTGGTGTTACATCCAAGATACCGTGCAGTTTAACAAGTTTAGACCCGGTCACATTTAAGAATCTGCAGTGGCCACAATTACAATACTTCGATAAAATATGAGAGATTTCAGTTTTTAAACTTTTGCTGCTACCTCGAAAAATAAAATTTCAATCTAATGACGTACTTAGATTACTTACTTACTTATATTAGTTGATCATTACTCCTAGAAAGTTGCAACTGAAAAACCACTGTCGTAGATTCAAATTAAATTTGAACTATAGGCTGCTCTAAATACCAAAAATCTGGAAGTCTGTTGGACCACTTTTTTATTTTGTTTGGTATCACCGATTTGATTTTGGCTGTTTATATGAATGTAGCTAGTACACACCAGTAGCTCTCTATGCCTTAATAGATACTAGATACATTTTCTATATTGTGACATGCGCGTCAAATAGAGCGCGGGCGACCACCATTAGCAAAAAATAATGTGCATTTTCATAATTTTGTTTAAAAGTGACACTAGTTTTTGTGCACGAACGAAATTTTTTCCTATACTTTTAATCAGTAATACAAAAATGCTGTGGGGAAAAGTGAAACGCATGCAATGTGAATCATAGAAAGTGTGCGCCATTCGCCATTCCTGAGCTCAAGCTCAACTACTTTTAATTATGTATTGTAATGCAGTAAACTCAATTTTATAATGGGCGCTAAAATGAATAATGTATTCAATTAAAAACCGAGATCTCTCCAAGTTAATGAATAAAAACAACTTAAATGACTTGTCCACAAATCCGCTCAAAGCGAAAACAAATCTCAAAACTCCTACTACGATTTTATCCCATCTATCGCTTTCGATTATACCCGTAGATCACAAACCGGTACGTACCAAATAACTCCCCCCGGGGGTTAGCTCAAACTTCGCCTCAAACCCCGGGAGTAATTATAGAAGCCGGAGTATCTTAGAACAAAACCCTCCCCATTTGACTCAATGCTATAGACCCCGGGAGTTACTTGAAACAATACGGTAATTATATATACTTATAGTGCTAATGCGCCTAAAGGTGATGGGCGACAAAATTTTATTCATTAAAAATTAAAATATTTTTTTCCGTATGAAACTCCGTGATCCACGACACATGCCTAAAACTAAAGCTAAACCATGGCAGATAGTGAAAAATTAGAGCGGCAAATATTCAAAATCCACGAGATTTCTTTCTAATTTCTAGTTTTCTAGTTTTAATTTTTAGTCATTTGAATTATTTGCGTGTGGTTCATAGTTCATTGTGGGTGGGCTTTCAGGTTAAAAATTAGGATTTATTCGCAGTTTTTCATATAATTTATTGACTGAAACCTCAAGATAAACCCAGTCAAAGTCAGAAAGTAACTAAAGAGCATCTAAAGGAATTTAGAATTTTGTTGTGTATTGTTATATTGTCTGTAAGTTTATTGAAATAGCAAATAGCATTGTTGTACTTGAATAGCTTCTGAATATTCTAGAAATAAAGATTAGAATGATGTTCTAATTGGAATCGTGTAAAAAATGTGTATATGTGTGTGTTGTGTACTGGTTTCAAAGTTTGCAGTGTAAATTGTAAATCAGTAAATTATTGTTCATTATAATTTAAAGTTTGAGAAAAAATATATAATTTGAGCGATTTAATGGGATTAGTTGGTATAAATGTTAATTTACGACATTTGCTTACATCTAATAAGATGAGACCCTCATCGCAAATGAATACATTTAGAGAAATATTAAAAAATGCTAAACACGTTGTGATTCTAACTGGTGCTGGAGTGTCAGCTGAATCCGGTGTGCCTACTTTTCGTGGTGCTGGTGGTTATTGGAGACAATTCCAAGCTAAAAAATTAGCCACATTACAAGCCTTCCGAAAGAATCCTTCTTTAGTTTGGGAATTCTACCATTATCGTCGTGAAGTTGCATTTACTAAGTCACCTAATCAGGTATATTTTTTTATTATTGCATAAAGTTTACATAGTTTACACACTCATATTATAGAGATATTTAACTGAATATTATGGAAGTCTTCCTTTCGAATTTTAACTATATTTTAACATGTTCATACAAAGTTTTATTATCGTACTGTACCATGCGTACAGGCACATATAGCCATCGCAGAATTCGAGAGACGCTTAAAGAATGAAGATAAAAAAGTTGTTGTTATTACACTAAACGTTGATGAACTCCACAAAAAGGCCGGAACAGAGAATTTAATTCAGTTACATGGATCATTATTTGATACTAAATGTATGGATTGCCATAATATAGAACAAAACTGTGATAGTCCAGTATGCGAAGCTCTTAGGGATAAAGGGTAAATACAGACTTCTCATATTTACAACAGATACGGAAGATCAAATTATTGTTTTATTATCTTAAAATATTTTATTGTGTTTTTGAGTTTAAACTCACTATGTTAACGTTCTCAGTTGTACAACATGCAATATTTTGCAGAGCCCCTAATCCAGAAGCTACAGATGCCCAAATTCCTCCAGAAAATCTTCCTCGATGTCGAAAATGTAATGGTCTTGTACGCCCCGGTGTTGTTTGGTACGGAGAAAATTTAAACCCAGCTGACCTACAAAATGCAGGTAGAGTATAGTTATTATACATTTTTTAATATTTATTAATTTTTATTGATATTACCGCCATTTATGTGTGTATTTTATTTTCAAATACACATGTATTTTCAGCAATATTTTAATGTTTAATGTAGAGAAAGAATTAAGTAAATGTGACCTTTGTCTGGTTGTGGGAACTTCATCGGTGGTATACCCTGCAGCTATGTTTGCCCCGAAAGTTGCAGCTCGCGGAATTCACGTCGCAGAGTTTAATTTAGAGCCTACACCCTCCACTAATAGTTTCAAGTGAGTGTCTATTCTGTTCAGTCGTAGTAGTCGTAGTATTAATAGAAAGAGCATTATTTTAATCTTATTTCCGTGTGCATTATTTCTAGAGATGAGTCTAACAGTTCTATTATTCAGTTCAAGATCAAATGAAATGTAATCCTATTTAAATTCTATGTACAATTATTTTTCGTAGATTCCATTTTAAAGGACCTTGTGGAACAACTATCCCAGAAGCACTAAGTCCATGAAGCAAAAGAGAAATAACGCATACATTATTTAATTTGCTACTCAGTATTATTGATCATTAACTGTGTAGTGTTTCCGCTAGTAAAAATCATTTTTTTTAAATCGTCAAAGAATCAGTTAATAATTATTTAAAATTAAAACTTTTCAAAATATCGCTACTGTGTTATAGTAATAGAGAGAAGTTCGTGCATCATCAGGATTATCGTGATCTAGGTAGAAGTGTTACACTTGGAAAAAGTTTGCATCTTTTCCCAGCCACATCAACGTGATAAAGCGCATCTTTGTCTAGGATATAATCTCTCGTGACAATATTTAGTTTCCCGGGATTGCTCCGGTCTGGATTTGTGATGAAAGCATGTGCCATCATAACTTTAGTGCCAAACCCATACCTAGGACAAAAATATAGCACAAAATAAACTCAGAGCTGAAAAAATGTTGTGGGAATATTTTTGGAGTCGTGCAGTTAAATATATTTACGTACATCACTGTGGATACTTGACCAATAAATATTCCATTCCGACAAATCGGTTCTCCGCCAAATGGCCAAGGATCTCTTTCAATGGAAAAGTCCTCATCATCTTCGCTGAAAGTAAAGAATGTCAACTTTTTTCGAACCCCCTCCTGTTGTTGTTTAAGCATGGCCTGCTTCCCGATAAAATCTTTTTTAAAATCAACTCTACCCGTCCGTCCTATAAAATTCCAGATCTTCAATTATTCCAACCACTAGAAACCAGTGTGATTTACCTGTGCTTAAACTTGCTGAGTTTTGATTTTAAGTTTATTAGTTTGTCCCTACCAACTTCTGCAGGAGTAGAGTCATCATGAAGATCATCTCCCCATATTCCAATACGCTTTTCAAGTCGTAAAGCTCTGTGAGCAAATAGTCCTACATTTCTAGCACCATAGTCCTTCCCAACTTGCATTACTTTGTAGTACAAGCTCAGAGCGTACTCAGTTGGAATGCATAAGCTATAACCCGGTTCCCCAGTGTTGGTAAAAGTTGTGACAATCACTCCAGGAGCGTACGCAAGATCTTTTTTCTAGAGGATATAAATATTTTACAAAATATTTTTTAGCCACAGTGTCTGAATATAATTCTGTTGAATTGACGTTGAAAAATTACATTTATTACCAACAGAAAATTTTATACCACGTGTCTTAAAGGTGGCATGGACAGGTCACAACCGGCCAGTTCGGAAACAAGTTGAGAGCTCTTTGGTCCAATTAGTTGTAGAAATGCATACATGGAAGTGACGTCGTTTAATTGAATAGAATTGTCCGGTGGCATAAAACGATTTAACCAAAATGGTGCTCGATTTTGAAGGACCGTCGGGCATAGCATCAAGTACCTTTAAGAAAAGTGAATTTATAAAATCGGATATCATAATTATTATGATCTATTTAAAAAGTTATGTCACTCCCTGTACCTACCGGTTTCCCGCAATTCGACCCAAGACACAGTCAACTTCAAACCCGCCTTGATCATTATGCATGCCAGTTGGGCACATGTGGCCAATAGGGATGTCCACGTTGTTGGAGCACAACTTTTGAAGAAAATCCACAACCTGATTTTGTGGAGACTGCAAGAGATAGTCCATTCACATCGAAATGATTGATTGAATTAATTATGAATTTCATGCATAATTAAGCTAGAAGTGGCTATAAATATTAATGCGTTGTAATAATAATTATTACTCTACATGCAGTAGTGTATAGACTATAGACAATAGACATGCATGTAATAAATAACTCTGAAAGGAATAAAAGCACTTGCTGAAATGATAAATTTGGCGTAACCGGAAGTGTCCATCACTCCAACTCCGTGGAAGCAAGCGGAATATTCTTTCTCCACATTCTCAAAAAATGGTGGCTTGAAGTATGTTAATGGCGGACGGATATCACCTTAAGTAGTAAATAAATAAATTTTGTAAACATTCACAAGGGAGATGTGATATCGTCTGTGAAGAGCCAAAATGACCCATATCCAATTTAAGCAAGAATCACAATGAGCTATGTCATAAAAACAAAATGAGAAACATGCTTAAAATGTTAATTAGGAGTTTTTGAAAAGCGTAAAATGTTCTATTTTCATGGTTTTTAGCAATGTAAAATGTCGTATTTACATGTTTTTGAAAAGGTGCAAAAATTTCTAATTCCTTGTTTTTGAAAAGGTGCAAAATGCTCTATTTAAATGCTCTTAAGACATATTTGAATATTTTCGTAGATAGTTGGTATTGTTTTTAGCTAAAAATGGATATGGGTCATTTTGGTTCTTCACAGACGATATTGCATTAAACTTTCACACTGCATGCTACACCCGGATTTGGAAATCGCTGAGCAGTTAAGATATGTAATTGTGGAATTATTATTATTGTGTGAAAAAATGTTACTCACCTCCAGTATTTGGAGTATCAGTATCAAAGTAGAGTGGTCTCTCGTAGCCTCCAGCTTCTCCATTTACTGCCCCGCACTCATTCAAAGTGGCAAAAAAAGGGGACGAGCGAACGTTTCTCGCGGTTTTGAAACTATGCATATAAGGAATTATGGCTGCATGTTGAGTTGCAACAGATTCAGAAACTCGGTCGCTCAGAAAAGCTCTGACAAATCAAATGAACGGTTAAAGTTAGTAGTGTCAGTAGTGTGCTTTGAAAAACTAAAAGGCAAAAGCGGACATATTTTAATTCAAACCCAAAAGTCAAACTTTTTCACGTGTCGATATAGTTTCACAGCAACAATAGTGTAAAAATCATCAAGCTAACTACTAATCAACTAACTTGCAGTTGTGAGGTGCACTGAAGCGTAAAATATCAAATTTGAGAAGGTGAGCTGGTCGTGTTCCTTTGTAAATCCAGTGAGCTAAATAAGATCCCATCCCTCCTCCAACTTCCATTGGGTTCCCACATGTCGCCGCACCAACAAAGTAATTTTGAATTTCCGGTGCTTCTCCAATGATCCAGAAGCTGTCTGGAGAAAACGGCTCCATTTCGCATGTGAATTTGTCAATCTCGCAATCTTTCAGGATTGGAAGACGAAGGACTGCTGCGTCTAGACTACCAGAAAATATAAAGGTAAAATTTACTACTGTATTTTAATGAATCAATAATTACGTAATACCGTACTACTACACAGAATATTCGTGTGACCTACGTGGGAGCAAAATGATCCCAGACTGGCTTCATTGCGTCATGCCAATCATCTGGAATACCTTCTTTAAAAATTGGTTTGGCATTCTTCTCAAATGCCCCAATAACAATTGAATTATCTTTTAATTTACATAGGAACATATTTGCGTCAAAGTCTGTGAGTGATGGGAATTTTTTGGGCAGATTTTCATCCGAAATCGGCTTCGTTTTCAAATAATGTCTAAGTACTGGATGAACTGGGATACGAACGGGTGGATTTTGCTTTTGTCCGTATTCCCAAGCAAACTGCAATATGTACAATTATAATTACGCTGTAAGGTTAAAAAGCTTTTGTCTGTCTACAAAAGTATTCATAACTATTAATTTATTATTTTTTCTTACACAGCCGGTTGTATTCACAAAATATTGACACTTGATAAATCCATTAGCCGTTTCAACACCTCCAACTTTCCCATTTTCTACAACAACCTTTTTGAAAGCACAATTTGTGAGTATTTGAACTCCCCCTTGAGTGATGAGGGATGAAAGAACTTTTTTAATCTTGAAAGCGTTGGCGGACACGTCGTCATGGACGAGAGCTCCTCCTTCCAACCCATCCGTGTTGACCAGGGGAAATTTATCTTTTATTTCTCGTGGCCCCAATGTCTATATAAAATGACCAACCCAAAGAAATGAGAGATTTAATTTAATATAGCTTTAATTAAATGTATATATTTAGTTGTCAATGTTACAATACAATTTTAAGAATCCGAAACCTCAATGTGAAGGTTACTTGTTTGTATCAAAGCGTCTCTTCTTCTCTTGAGCCGTATCAAAGTTTCATTGTCTTGAGCCAAGTAAAGTCCTCCAGTAATTTCCATACCAATGTCCAGTCCTTTAGCCTGGAGTGATTTGTAGAGTGCAAAACTCTCCCGGAGCACAGCTTCCTCCTGATATGGTTTGAGTCGAAATAGGGGACTTCCATAGTCGGATGAGACGGACTCTTCTAAGGGTCTCTCTCTGTGATTTTGAAGGATGACAATGTCCGATATCCCTTTCTCAATTAAGTGGTAAGCTGTTGAGAGGGCTACTATTCCGGAACCACATATCACCACTTGAGCTTGTTTGGGATGAGATTGTTGGGGGAGAGAACCGTAGGTTCTTTTTTGTTGTTTAATTAAATGACTTAAAGGTCCTACCACCGGTAAGTTGTTGTGACTATAATTTAAAACTAATTTAACCGTCCTAAGAGGATGCACGAAGTTTTTCATAATAATTAATTCTCACTCGCAGATCAGGCTGCTTCCTCTATGTGCACTCCAAACCAAACTTATGACTGACTTATGGAGCATTTACTGAAACTGAAACAGAAAACACTGTTCAAAGAAACAGTTGAGTGGAGCCTGTACAGACAGTGTGTGTAAAGGAAACATTCAAAATAGAATATTCCCAGGTATTAATAGAATTTTGTCACGTACTACAAGAAATTCAAAAGGAGGCAGCAGCCATTGAAAGACCTTCCAATTTGTATATCTTACAAAGTACAATAGAACAAAAATGCAACTGATGTTACTTAAGTCATGTAATACTACACTTTTTAGTAAGTCAGCAAAGTAGATAATTTGCCTAATGAATATGAATATTTATGCAACAGGATATTATTCCAGAGAGGCCTCGTAGAATTGGTAGGTAGGTAGACTCATTGTCTAAACGTGTAGACGCAACAGTTTATAGCTTTTGATACACATATTGCTTGTAAAAAAACACATAAGTCAAAGTATTAATGATAGTATAGTTAAATCAAAAGATAATAATAATAATAAATTGTATTATTGTCTACAGTGTAAATAATTTATACTTGTAGTTAAAACTTTAGTTATTGTGAAGGTGCTTGCTTTAGCGCAGTGGAAACTGCCAGGTAGAAACGTGCTTACTGAAAAGAAATCTGTGTAATATGTACGTTCCCTGGCACCCGACACCTGACCCTCCGAATCGATTTTTCCTTTTAAAACCCGCATTTCCGATTCCGTCACATAGTCGTTTCATAGGAATCCTTGAAAATCATAGAGTTTTCGGGTTTTAAGTTACTATAGTATTTTCAACTGATTTGTTGATAATAATACTGAGACACAAGACACGCAGAGAGATCCAAGAAGAACATTGATTTTTATATTGGGCTATTAAGTTATAAGTTACTCGTGCACTCGTGGGACATGCAAATTGAATGTGTGACCTTGTAAAAGTTTAACATGATTGTGACTAATGTGTTTAGTGTAATTAGGTATGCATCCGAAAATACAAGATGTGGCATGTCTGGCATATTGTATTTAAACACGGACAAATGCGTCTAATGTTATAGCTAGAAATGAGAAAAATCATTCAGTTATTATTGTTGACAATTTCGCATCTTTCCCCAAGGTATAATAGTTAGCCTATGCTCGAGTGAGATTTCCCGCCAGTTTTATAATAGTGGGATGCTAAATGACAATTACTATTTAAATGCATGACCCATTTGAATTTTTAAACCACTCAATATACTTATGCAGTTGACAGTTACCATTTTAAAAATTGACGTTAATATTTAAAAATAACAAGTTAAAATGAAAGATTGTAAAGTCTGCTTTACTTAGTTCTCTTGTAATTTATTATTGCGCTATGGCACTTTTTCCTGCTGTAAAATGTGCCGATAAAAATTATGAATTCCAATCTAACTAATATATTATTACCGGTACCCAGCTATGCTTGCATACTTAAACATTAAAATATCCCAATTTGCATACAATTTTTGCACCTTTTTTACACAGCAGCCCAGACACCCACAGATCCCACCATGCCACCATCTATATTTGCTAAAACCTGTTAAACTTAAAACTACTTTAAATGTGCCGTATAACTTACAAAAATGGTTAATGGGGAGCGCTACGATTTGTGTGCGAACTGGGAATTGCAATAAAATTATTGGCAATTGCTATTTCCAAGTACTGTTTATTGAAGTTTAATTAAAAACAAAAGGTAAATTGTCTATCAAAACCAATCCAGAATCCTGCCAGACCATGAGACATACGTATATATATCACCTGTGAAGAACCAAAATGACCCATTTCCATTTTTAGTTAAAAACAAAATGCACTATCCACACAAAAAAATAAAATAATGTGATCATGAAAGCATGTACCTATATAGAACCTTGTGCATTTTTAAAAAAATATGTAAATAGAATATTTTGCACTTTTCAAAAAACATGTAAATAGAACATTTTGACCTTTTCAAAAACATGTAAATAGAACAATTTGACCTTTCATTGAAAGGTTGATAAATTATATGTATATGATAATAATAATATGTAGTAATTATTACAATTTTTAAAAACATTTAAGTAGAATATTTACAATTTTCGTGTAAAACATGCAAAAACATTATTTTGCACTTTTAAAACTAATAAAAATACTGATACTCTTTCAAAAGAATGCAAATTAAACAGTGGTAGTATTTAAAAAAGAACATGAAATACATATAATATTTCAATAATTGAAACATTATTGTGGAAAAAGTTTTACTAATAAAATCAAAATCAGTTTATTTTCCCTAGATTTCATTATTCCTTTTAATTTCTCATATACATATAACCATATTAATTAACCATATTAATTTACAAATTGTTATGCTCATATAATGTTTTTCTTAAAACTTAAGAAGCTACCTACTTCGGGGCAACTGAACCATTTTCGTTTTTTATTTCCTTATATTTTGGGGAAAATATATATTAGAAGAAAACGAAGACAATATTACTTTATATTGTTGCGCTAACCAAGAAAAGAGAAAACTGAGAGAAGAGAAGCATGCTGTTAACGATAGAGCAGGTCTGATTGGGGAATTATTTTACGGCCATGTTACTTTCGCGGCACCATTGCTGCCTTAAAATGCTTAAAATATCTCTGATTTTAAAAATCCGTCACAAGCATATTTTTTGCTATAAAAAATTTTTCGAAACAGTTGCAGAAAGAGTTCTTTTTTTCTCTACGTAACAAGTACTACTTTTTGAGAATAAAAACTGACATCCGGCTGGTAAATTGAAGTTGGCAAGTTTCTCCCTTTACCCCATGCTAACTTCGTGAATTCAAAAATTTCTCACTGCCAAAACTGCAACTCAAATTCAATTATTTTTTGTCAGCTGCATCACTAGGTCATTAGATTATAGACAAAAATTATTCCTTAAATTTGGGTCATTTTTGAAAATTTTAAGTAATGTCCTAAATAATCAAATTAATATAATTTATAGTTAATGTGCTCCATCATTTGTTATGCTGTTTTATGCTTTTTGTTTCTCGGTTACCTTAGTTATAAGATCACTGATGGATTTTTGTGAAACGTGAACTCAGTACTCTTTAATTATGGTGTGATGCATTTTATTTTGTATGCACATTAGCTCAACATTAAAATTTCATTCACGGCCTGTGCTGAAATAACTGTCGTACTGGTACAAAATCACTGGTACTGGGTCCTTCCACATTCGCAGCAGAAAACTGTACCACGAAAATACAGGTTTAACTATTGTTTGAAGTTTGAGTTGAAATGTGTGAATGAGAAAAAGTTGCGCGAAACCGACACCGACACCGACGACGACGACTGCCACCGATAAATATTTCAAAGTTCGTCTGATTTGAAAAGGTATCCTTGGAGGTTCGCAACAAAATAACTTCATGGACTGAACGGAATGGGGTGGGGAGGTCTTTAAAAGGACGTCCTTTGTAATTCTTATACAGGACTAACATTAGTCGCATAAGTCGCATTGACCCGTTGATCAGCTGAAACGCAGGGTTTTTAGAATTTTCACATTACGTAGTTGGTGGACAATTTCTTTTCAGTTTTGCTGTGTGTAAGTGCAGGAAAAGGGAAGTTGGTCCTGCGACGTCTAAGAATTCCGTGATCCGTGTGTAGTTCTTACAATCGTCCGGCCGTCGTCCGTCCTTCGTCCCTGCAACCGAATAAAAATCGATGTGTCTAATGTTGGGCTGGGATCTCTCTCACATTCATTTCAAGTTCGGAGTTGCTGTGTGAATGTGCTTATGCCAGACTGTATCTGTTCTGTATGTGTGTAGAGAAGACGGACGTCAAGAAAAAAACCATCTTCAAATAACTAAAATACTAATCCAAGTCAGAGTGTAATAATAATATTATGTCAGATCTAACTGTCTTTACTTAAATTCTATATAGTGGAAAGATCATAATACGAAAGCCAAGGCACAAACTTAAGAAAGATAATAAAAAACATAATCCCTTCCACCAGTCTTCTGTATTGTGTCCTTGGCTTCTTCATTCACTGCATTGTTCCAATTTGTGTTCTGAATCTATCCTATGTATTTTGTAAAATAACCTCTACCAATACCAACTACAAAATTCGAAAAAAAGAAGATAATTATTTCAAATGACAGTGTAGATTATTCCTGTCGGATCTAATTCAAATTTCAACGTCTACCAACGCAGTAATAATAACAATCAAGAATACGCTAATAGCAACTACAACTAACAACTAATGCTGAATGCTGACAAGGTGAGTTATTAGTTTCCTTCATTATTTACATTCGTTCCTACTTAGTCTAGTCTTCTTCCTTACCAAGGAAACTTTGCTGGTGATTAGTATTAGTATTATTACATTACCATTATTATTATCAATTATTGTTGATTAGGTTTTCATCACTATCACCCTATTCCCCAATACCGCTAAACGTTCGACGTGTGACGTGTTGAACATTAACTAAATGCTCAATCAAATTGTCTACAGAGCTTTGAATTTAAATGTTGGAGTTGGTTCGTAGTAGTCTTCCTATAGTGCTGAATGATCATTATCGTTTCAAAATTTTCCCCTTTTCTTTCCATTCATCATCCATTTGATTCATTCATTTTCATGTATGTATTAAATTGTAAGTTGTGGAGTAGATACAGATACATAACATATTACATTCTAAGCATAGTTAAATCAAATCAGGAGGTTTGCAGGTTAAATAATGTTTAAGGTGAGCCTTGTTTCCCCGTCGTACAGTCAATCCTCATTGTTTTTTCAAGATTTTACTGAATTTTATTGCAACTCAGAGCTAAAGCCCGTCCGCCTGTAACGTTCAAGGTTGTAACACGGGCATCGGATGTGAAATGTTTGTCGATAGTCGATAGATACCGAACCGATTCGGATTCTACGAGATAGCAGACAGCCGATGCTTGTCGTCCTAATTTAGCCGACAATTGTAGGCTTGTAGGACAATCCAGTGCACAATTTATCATACAGTCGACAGCAGACAAAACGTCCAACACACAGCAAAAGGTCCATAGCATCCTACAATTTATTGTCGACTCAAATTGACCAAAAATAAAAGGTGACAGGATTAATTTTTTTCTTTTTGTGCTCAATTTTTTTTCTACAGATACTGTAACTGAGAAATCGTTATTGCAAGTAGTTACACAAATCTAGACTGGCTCTGGAATTTTGTAGAATCTACTGTTTCTTGCATAAAATAATTTACGCACCTGAATTGTCTTCGTACGTACGGTACGTAAGTCGTAAGTACGAAAACAATTAGAACCCCAATTTAGATCAGAAATGCTTGTTTTATGTGGACTTATCCCAATTTGCCAAAAAACTAAATTTTGCTATTTTAAGAAATTACTTTGGTTGAACTTTGACCTTTGCCATTCAACTCAGTAACGTATCTAGTTGAAAGTTGAATATTACACATAAAGCAAATAATCTCATTTTTGAAAAAATCCGTTTTGTCAAACAACTCTTCATATTATCATAACATCCATGATTCATCATTTTGTGCCATTTACACTAGGAATATGCTATTATAAATTCATGAATTGAAAATAAATGTATTTTTATGCAACCAAGCTTTTTAAATAATGCTTTCAATTTACATAATTATTATCAAATTAAAAAGTAACTTTGTCGCTCTGGCATTGCTTACTCAACCAACCACTTCATAGTCAGTGGCACTTAAGAAGGCACTAAAAGAAGTTTAATAACCTGTAAAATTCTGGAATAAATTTAGTAAAGTTGCTTGTATCTTAAGTTTACTTTGTCTACTAGTGTGTAGTATAACTTTTCCAATGATGTTTTATGAAAATGTGTAAATTATAATAGGGAAATAATTGTCGTTAATTATTAGTAATTTTATAATCATCTTTTGTACTCAAGCCAATGAAATAACATTTTTTTTTCACATATTATGATTTTTAAAAGCCGACGCTTGTATTTTGCGTCCATACATAAAACTATAAAATACAGAGTCAAATTCACTATTATATATTTATTATTTACACGTGCCGAGTAATAGAGAGAAAGCACACGGGGATGCAATACTCGCCTAAATTGGAGAAACTTAATCATTAATTGCGAACAGAAAACAGAAAAAATTGAAGTTGAACTGAAATCCTGGTCATGGTTGAGACTCTGTGGTGTAATTACCTTTTGTTTCAATTTTCAATGAATTTATTAGGAAATGAATTACTGAGCAATGTAAAGCCAAACATTTTGTGTATTGTTTTGGTATTTGCAGTACTTTGCACAAATACCAAAACTTTTTGCATTTCTGTAGAAACTCAATAATGCATATTATGTGTAGAATTATGTTCAAAACCACACCTATTTGATTAAATCATTGAACGGATGTTCCAAAGGCATTTATTTAAAATAATCGACGCCCTTTTTTTGCAGATGCTCATCTCTCTTGAATTGAGATCAAGCGAGGCTACTGTCATAATTCAGAATGGCTATTAGTGTTTGGGATGGGGATACTGTTTTTTTTGCTTGTTTAGAAATCCAAACTAAAATAAAAATAAATATGTGTAAGGCAGCGGAAACTATAGAAGGGAATTTAAGGTTCGTTGGCCTCCTTATTTTATTTCAAAAAATTGTATAGGCAGCTACGGTAGTGGCAGCCTATGATACATTTGAACTCAAATTCGAATTCTAAGAACTACTAATTATAGGTAATAAATAAGCAACGGCAATCTAGTACGCGGTATATTGCATTAGTGTACTGTAAACAAAAGTTTATAGATCAACTCCCTACCAATAAGTAGGTATTAGGTACATATGTTTCCTGTGCTCTCATATCTGATTCCATGTTTAATTTTATAATCGAAATTTGTGAAGAAATTTAGCTATCACTGGTATTATTGTACGAAATTAAGCAAAGGAATGGGATGTGGGCTACGTGTTGTTGGTAGTCTATACAATAGAATCCTTACAATTACACGGTTTTACTTATGCTTTAGATATATAATGTAAAAAAAAAGTCTAGTCTGACTAAGTATATGAACATCTCTGCATGGCCTGATTAACTCTCTACCAATCAAGCTCAGATGTCAAAACGGAGGTACCTATGTAATTAGTATTAATTATTGAAACCAAATAGTTTAAATTAAATTTATTTTGATTGGCTAAGGTCGGTTTACTTTCTTTTTTTTGGCTTAAATTTTAAAAATACAAAGTTCTTTAGTATTAATAAAATTGTAATAGTTTGTAGAGAGAAACATTATTTAACTGTAGACGTACCAATTTTACTTTCGGCTTCGGCATCTATGAAGTAATTAATTACAGTTACAGAGAGTACGATTAATAGATTTATGTCTCCCTATTTAGTCACGGGGATTGCTGTTCAACGTGAAGTTCATGGTTATTATTTAATTAGGTTAAGATTTTTCCATTTCCTTGGCATGAGGATAGTAAATATATAGAGGAGTTATGGGAGACCTACTGACCCATCTAATTTCAGTTAAAGTATACCAAAGTACTTACATGACATTAAGTTCCTACACACGCGTACTTATACAGTCAACAGTAAACAGATGATTATGTGCTCATGCTTCCCGTTCTTATGTGTTACCTCCACCTATAACTTACAAGGGAATGCCGCCGCATGTACTCTCGATTTTAAAAACAATACCCATACTAGATTTGGCTGCACTTGGTTACTACAGATCCAAAGTAACTCGACTGCATTTTGCGCCGTTCGATCACAATCACGCGCCAAAGTTCAAAAAAATCGATTTTTTGCAACTTCGCAACCCTGTAGCTCCTACAATTTTGGTCGGATTTTCAAAAAATTTGTAGTTTTGTGATCTCTGTAGCATTATCTAAAAAGTTAAATAAAATTTAAAAAATGTTCATTTTTTTTATAAAATTGGGATATTTTGAGTGCCTTAAAAAAATAGGTTTTGCAAAAAAATTTCGAAAAAAATTTTAAAATTATAAAATTTCTAATTTTTACTTCAAGACAATGTTCTAGAGATACAAAAACTTCAATTTTTTTGAAAATCCGACCAAAATTGTAGGAGCTACAGGGTTGCGAAGTTGCAAAAAATCGATTTTTTTGAACTTTGGCGCGTGATTGTGAGTGAACGGCGCAAAATGCAGTCAAGTTACTTTGGATCTGTTGTAACCAAGTGCGGCCCAATTCGTTATGGGTATTGGTTTTAAAATCGATAGAGTACATGTGGCGGCATTCCCTTGTAAGTACTGCAGTGGTTGCTGTATGTGATAGATTTGTCAGTTGAATTTTGTTTGTTTTTACTTACTTGCCTATCGTGAGTGAAGAATCAAAATGACTCATATCCAATTAGAATTAAAATTAGCTATGTTGAAAACAGTTAAATGAGATATATACGTACTGTGTTAATTACGGGTTTTTAAAGAGTACAAAACGTTCTATTTGCATGCTTTTTGAAAAGTGTAAAATTTTCTATTTGTATGGTTTTCGAAAATTGTAAAATGTTCCATTTAAATGCTTTTGGAAAGTGCAAAATGTTCTATTTGAATGCTTTTTGAAAAGTGTAAAATGTTCTATTTACACGTTTCATTGAACCATGTAAAATGTTTCATTTACACACTTTCAAGATCATGATAATAAATTTAAAAAATTATTCTTGTAGATAGTGAAATTTGTTCTTGTATCACAAAATGGATATGGATCATTTTGATTCTTCACAGATATTTTTACTATATTGCGTTTGAGATGTTTCCTGAAGACGTGTGGAAATACTGTATAGGATGTGTGTGGAGTACTAAATACTCATACACCTACGTACTTTGAATTTTAATTTAAAATGTTTTGTATTTCTTTGATCGTGATGGAGATGGAAGGAAGAAAGTTTTCATATACGAATGATGAGCTATCTGAATCTGACTATGTCTAAGACAACGTTACACATTTGCGATGCCTCTTGTACACAGCACCCTTCCCTCATCTCATCTCGTTTGTCGTATCCTCTACTAAATTTTCCAAAGCTAATGTGGATGTGTTGATGACAAAATGGAAACGTACAAAAGATGTGTGTGTGTGTACAATAGATCGTGGAGTGGAGGGATGTGAGCACAATAATTATTCAAGAAGTGTGTCTGTCTCAAGTGAGTAGTAGTCAGGCTGTCTGCACTCGACGAGCCCTATCTGTTTGTACAGTTAACGGCCTTCCTCAAATACACACGTATAATAGCGTATTAGTGTAAAATCATCAGTATATCAGTGAAAGGAAAACATATATGGACGCCTGGTAAAAAAACAAGGAGACAGCTATGTAATAAAGTAATTACAACTTACAACAATATTTACAGCCAGTGTGAAAGTTGGTCTTGAGTTGGGATTGGGAAGGAAAAGGAACACGACGACTTCATTCATTGTTTTCGAGAGGAATAATATATATATATAAGGAATCTCTGTATACGTCTGTCTCAACTCTTTTAATGACTGAGAGTTGCAATAGTTGGAAAATGTTGAATATTCTCTGAACCACATCCATTTCCATGTATTTATATATAGAAAAAAAGGGAAGGGAAAGAAATTCCTCGAGCTCGTCATGTCGTCATACTCTTTTACTCACAACAAAATGGAAGCCGCCACAATGTAAAATTACATATTTAGAATTTACATGTAAGTAGACGGGGGAAATGTGTGTTGACTGAGGACGAGTGTCATCGCATCTTCCACTAGTACTCCTGTATAATGACATACATGGGGAAGATGGAAATACAGTTTTAGTTGCATATTACAGTGTAGAATTTAAGACCTCCTTGGGAAGGATGGAGCTGTAGTAGAGTAAAAGTAAAACTAATGATTGAAATAAATGTTTGTAAAGTTACATTATTATTTGGGACTCAGCTTCCTCTCACTGCACTGCACTGTACTGACGCGACGTACTCAATTCGTGTCAATTTCAGTTTCGCATTTATTTCAATAAAATAACAGTATATACATAGTAGTATGAAAGGCAGGGCAGGAGGCACACATGTAATTAAATATCCAAGTAGGCAGCCTTGTATTTGTACTCCTGTAATAAAGCTAGCCCACACACTGCATTTTTGTATGTTTTTATATACATGTAATTAGGATCTCCATTAGTATTTTAAAGCTTTGTATTTTTCTTTCCACTCCTTTCCTCATCTGCTTCAATAACATATGAAGCAATAACGAGCGATAAGAGTAGACCGTCCCGGTGCCGGTGCCGCTACCGGTACTGGTACCGTTCTTGTGGATCATGGCGTCCCATCGTGTATAATAGGTTGGAGAGTAGAATTGGGGAAAAGGAAAAGCGAGACACGCATTTTTTGGCTGCCTTGAGACTGCGAGAGTCGTCTTGGTCTTGCCTTAAGAGTCATTGAGTCTTGAGTTTTTGCCGTCTGTAGCACACATTTATATTTGTTTCATTGAATTTCTCTGTGTCTGTCTCCCTTGTCGCATTTACCTTCCACATGTTTACACGTACCTAGGTCCTATAGGTATATCCACTAAATGTATGTACTTTACTCAGTATGTTGAATGCACCGCAGAAAGTGATTTTCTTTTTCGTCTCCATCCATCCATCCATCTATCCTTGTGTGTGCGTGTTTAGTTTAGTGACAGAGTTGCTTGGAACTTACTACTTGTTTTCGTTTTACTTTGAGGCTTGAGAACTAAAAGCCAATTCCAATTCTAATCCAACTCCAACCATTAAAAGGCATGAGGGAAACTTATGAACAATGTACAGTAAATACTTTGATGGTAGATCGTGTATACCTTATAAGTAGCAGAATGCTAGTAGATAGTACTATTTGTAGAATACAGAGCTTACGTTTGAATCGTGTGAAGTTGAGACTTCCTTGTACGCCACCGTAATCTATATTATATAGTGTACTAGTGATGTAATGCAATGCAATCCAATGCAATGTGGGTAGTTGTTGGTTGTATAATAATATGATGACATACTAGAAAATGCTGAGACATATAGACATATATATATATATTTAATGAAAACAGCAGGTGCAGTTTTGCGAGTACAAATACTTTAAGTATGCTCTCATTTCTTCTAAAGTGCTTGACTTAACAAAATTGAGAATGTGAAGGAAAAGGAAATCATATTATATATTATTATGTGAGGAAGAGATATAATAAATGATCTTGTCTGGCTCTGACTTGTGTGACTTCTGGTATTTGTAAATTTTAATAATAGTTGTTAGTAGCTGGTAGTGGGTAGGTATATAGGGAAGTAGCTTAACTCTCACTCCTCAACATAGGAAATTACATATATATTTTACATTTTTTTTTCAAATCCAGGGTTTTGCTCCTTCCCTCATATCTTTCTTCTGATTTCAAACTGTGTAAAAAAAGTTGTACACAAGTAATAAAATTAAAAACAGTTAAATTTGAAATCATTGACTTACATTCTTAATTGAGCCGGAAGAAATTTAAGTGTAAAATTGTTTCAAGCTTTGAAGCCGTTCATTTCATTTTAATACACACATAATTATTAATTGATAGCTCTATATAGCATAGCTATACCCTACGCCTGCTTCCCACTTATTGCTAATACGGACTTAACTTTATGGATCTTTTTGGGATGCCTTTAAGATTGATGATCAGGATTTCTTACGCTGTAGTTTTTGTAGGTAGGTAACTTTGTTTTTTACCTTGGTTTTCGTTTTTTTGGCTCCAATGATAAATCCAAACTCAGAAATTAAATTTTTTAAAAACTTACGTCTGCATCCCCTACTTTTACGATAGGGTATTTAGCTCTACAATTATTATAAGTTTACAAAAAAAAACATCTTGAAGGTTTTTTTGTAAGTTGTACAAAAGTTTTGAGAGGAAAAACATGGCGCGGTTAGAGTAAAAGGGAAAACTATTCGGGTGTGGATTGAGATTGAGGTACTTCCTAAAACTGTGTGTGTTTGTGTGTTGTGTTGTTTTGGGCATTGCTGCTGCACAATTTGGCAGGTACCACCTACAATTCAACCTAAATGCATAATTCCGATACTTAAACTCGTGTGTGTGTGTACAATAATCTGATATAGGTTCTATAAACTGTAGTAGAGATAATTGTAGCGTGCTTGGTGGAAATTGGAAAGGGGAAAAGCATATTCTTTCGTGCAAAATAAATAAACTATATTATGCAGCACAATAATGTAGTACGGTGGAGGGGGGGGGGGGGTACTCAGGTAATAAAAGTATATTAAACACCCATGAGGGAAAATGTTTGACTCTCGGGCGGTCGGCGTCCTCGTCCGGTGGGAAGTCGGCCTCACGGTTGTCAGCTCTAGTCTTCGAAAAAAACAATTTTCCACGTATCTTGTCGTGCTCCATTCACATTACAAATATATAAAACACCTATGTACAAACAAATACAAAAAAGCTTTTTGAGTTAGAGTTAAATTAAAATATACGTACGTAGATCTTTCGTCTAATGTAAATTGTTAGCGAGATTAATGACACGGAGGGAATCTATGTATGTTAATATGAAATCATTATTATTATTATTGTTTATTGTTGTTGAAGTTGTCAGTGTACTGTAATGAAGACTATGTCTTATGCAGACTCAAAAATCTAGTACACCTAATTCAGAAATTCAGATTAGCTAGCCAGCCTAACTAATTAAAAAATCAGTATAATATATTATGGAGTCAGTGTAATTATATTCTGGGAAAGGGAAAGAATTTATTACGGCTGGTCAGTGTCGTAATATCGCAATCAAATCAATTATCATGGATTTTGTTATGACTAGGACAACCAAAATGGTTTTAGAAATGGCTTAAAATAATTTCAACTTACAACCAAGTATAGTATGAAAGTAATATGATAGCCAAAGATTGCCATTGTAGTTTTAAAAAGATGGCCTTAAACTTTTGTTTTCGTACATTTTTTTGGTTTTACTAAGTTGTAGACATCTACAATGACGAGTAGACACAGACCTGTCATAGGGTGCCCAAGCAGGCAAATCCTGGTGATGGCACTGGTACTGGGCTTTAACTATAGTCGTAAGATAAGTTACCCTCATAATGCTGATACAGTGTACAACATCATCTTAATTATATTATGAGAGGGCTAATTATTTTTGACTGATCTGCTACACAGATTTCCTAGCTGCGTATTTTATTTCTTCTACAGTTGCATAGTCACGAGTATTTTCTAACTCGAACACTCGAATATTTTTGTAACCAACCAACAACCAAACTTGGCTGTATTATCTTACAGACGGCCGCAGCCTCAGCCAACGTTGTTTGACAGAATCCGCTATATTTATATTAGCCCGGAATACTTGTAGACCTATATACCAATGGCTTCATTATTTACTAGAGAATTTTGAATTGTTTACGCTGACGCGACGGTTCCTGTATCGCTGTATGGAAGTTGTGAATGTGGGTATTCATTGTCAGTATATTATTTGTATTTATGTTGACAGATGCATATTATCATGGTTATAAGTACTACCAGAATATTGAGTTTGTTTTGGAATTGCCTTGTGCGATAGAGCTATTTGAATTAGTTTGGTGCTGTGTTCAAGTTTAGTAATATCCGTCGTAGCATGTCTACTAGGAATTAAGGGTGACTGACAGCTCCCAAAATTTTACCCAAATGTTAACATGTATACAGAAAGAACCTGACATTTAAATGCTATTGGCATTGGTCTTGGTCTTGGTAGACTTGGTAATGGCTTTGAGCATGGTGATGATGTGATGACTGGAGTCTGACTCTAAAAGTCTCAAAGATCCGGTTGTCAAGTAGAAGAAGAGACGCAAACAAAAAAATAGAAAATTCAAATGAAAACATTTCACATTCCACTACTTGAAGATGTTCGCAGCTGGGAAAATGATTGGGTACATTTATAATGATAATTTCATTTTCTACTTAATTTTTCAAGTAGGAGGTTAATGGGGGATTCTCATGGTCATCAGTTAGTCATTATTTATCTAGAGATAAGCAAGTATACCGTCCAAGGTTATGTATATATATATATATAATTAATTACTGTACATTACTATGGTGAATTACATGCATGGAATTCGAATAGAAATTAGGGGAACTATTATTTAAAAGGAAAGTGCAAAATATTCCTGGGAATCCTATAGTCGCATATATAGTCATGCGAGTCGTGTGAATTGGTAGTAGTAATAGTAGTTGTAATTATCAGAATCTGAATGTGGTTAATCGTTTTCATTTCGTAGGGCAACCGATCAGAGCACAGGCCATCTTTTTACCGTACGTCAGTACCTAGTGAGTACTGACAATGAGTCAGGTTTTCATCTAGAAAAACACGAAAGAACGTAGGTATATATATTTATATAATAATTTATTCAGATGGAGAGGTACTGGTACCAGCAGCTTAGGAGTCTGTTTAAATTTGAAATGCAGACTGCATGGCATCCTCCAAAACCTTCACGAAATCATCATTGCATGTATAATTATGTATGTAGATTTAATTATGCATTTGATTCAGATACACGGCTACGTGATGTGTGTATGAATAACATTATGTACAATACAAAAAATGCCTATCTTCTGTATTCTAATAATGGGCTACTTACTGTATTGGTTGGTTCGTTTGGGCTATACACTTAGGGTCATTATTAAGTGTTGGTCATTCGTGTCGTGCTCAACGGCTGTGTATTATTTGCTGTCGATAAATACCCAATTAGATTCAGATAACTATTTTATGTACTGTGTTCTGTACTGGTCGTGCACTATCAGCAGCATAGACGTCATTAATCGTTGAAGATGCAATGCCAGCCCGGTCCCGGTGTAATTTTGTAACAGTCTCTTCACTAAAAAAAGTAAACATTATTTTTATCAGTAGAAATTCCAAGTTTTGTACCAATAAACAATTTTAGGCTTCAATTTATTACAAAATGGTGTCATGTTTTCTAAAATTACAAAATACATACTCTAATTACCAAAGTATCTACGTATTTTCTGAAGGTGCAAAATGACATTATTTATGCTTTCTTAAAGTACAAAATATTCCTATGAAATGTTTTTAAAAGTACAAAGTCTTCTAATTATTCATTTTTTGAAATTATGTTGTGCCGTGTTGCATATTAAAAATGTCATTATGTCTGGCACTGTATCACTGTGACTATATGCGATACAAATAGTTACACAATATCTGCCTACCTATTTCATCATTGCATTGTAAACGAAATAATTCTATCGACTCAATTTCTTTCAAGTGTGTAAAAGACCTTACGTAAGGTACATACACGAAATCCCAAAAAACTAAAGTTGTTTGTGGTAATGAACTGGAGAAATAGAAAGCCCAAAGTTTTATTTTGCGTTTGTTATTTACCTAACTGTAATAATAATCCCTTAGCTTCAAATTGTGATATGAATCTATATTAAAGTATATACTTGGTTTTGATTAAAATAAATAACAACGGAACATACTTGGTTCAAACAAAAATAACAAGCAAATAAAAAGTAGTTAAGGGGCTTAAACAAGTTTTAAATTCTTTGAAAAATGGAAATTACCCATGGAAGTAGTTTATTTTGTACCTTCAAAGATACATTATCATGTTCCATAAGTGCTGTGCCATATGATTATGGCATGGAAAACATTTTCTTAAGGCAAATAAGACGTCAGAGATTTTTCTTTGTAGTACTCATTTTTTCCCCTTGATCTCGCGGCCGTATAAGTCGTGGTTGATTTCGGATTTGTAGTCGTGTTATGTGCTTTTTATAGGCCGCATGTTGTTACAATTAAATAATCTTTACTCAGAATTATTGTGTAAATTACGTGCGATACCCTCGCTCATGGTTCAAGTTGGAATTGTGTATTGTTGTTGGTATAGTACGTATAAATAAAACCGTGTGATGAACTATCCAACTATATAGTGCAGAATCAGGTTGATACTATTTTTGTATATTATAAATTCGTGGGTACCTTGTACTCCGTCTATTATTCTGCTGTTCTATTCTCCAATTTACACATTTGGTTTTGGTACTTAGCAAGCAGCGTGTAGAAGTGGTTGACCGACTTAGTACATACATACAGACTCTCAGACGATCACGATCACTACTATTGATGGTGTGTCGAATGCGATGATGACGTTTGTATTGTTGCATTGCGTGTAATTTCATTATTATTTTATTATGATTCCTATTCCCTTGGATGTCGAGATCAATTTTCTTTTACTCCTGAGCTTTAAGTATTGTTCCTCTGGAGGACTCATTAATGATGATCTGCTGACTGTGATAAATCACAATGTCTGACGATGAGTGGAATGAGAATAGCATAGCAAGCAGCGCCAAGCAAAGTGGTTCAAGTCTCCTATCGGAATCCGATTCTCTGTACTCTGTATCAATGGTCATGGGCATGGGAAAATGTTTTTGAATGTAGTTCATAAGATTTCTAAATTCCAAGAACAAGGTGAGTATTAAAAATATATAATGCGCTGGAAAATTTTAAAGATAATATTACTCTGCAACTAAAACAAAGACATTTAACCTTAGAGGAAGTGGGGGCAAATTTACATGTAACTACCTAGGTATTTAAAAAAAAATGTAAGTGCAAACATTTAATGTCATTATAAATTTCTACTTTGCCTGTGTGATATTTTCTGAAAAATGCCTTCTATTCTATTTAAAATACCTATCTTAAGACCTTGATTTCACTAGAAAAGTTAACCATTGTTAGCCTTAAGAAACACGCTTTCAGAGTTAACCATTGTTAAATCTGGAAGCGAGTTTCTTAAGGGTAACAATGGTTAACTTTTCTAGTGAAATCAAGGTCTAACAAACGAAACAACCAAAATATTTAAAAAATGAATAGTTTTAGTTGTTGTGTGATTATAAATGAAATATGAGAAACGAGTGTGAGTCATTTTTAAAGAAATAAAATATAAAATTATATAGCTGCTTGAGTTTAATTTGTAAGCGAATTGTATGGAAAACATTTATTTTCAATTGTGAATGGCACATTTGAGCGTAGGTACTCATGAACGTTAACGTAGAAAGAACGTTTCCCAATTTTTGAATTTAAAATTCAGAGAGCTTTACTAATATAATATAATATATAGCAGTATTGTAATAAGGTTAATGCAACGTTTGAATTTGGACTTGTACCTATAGTTAAGAGTTGACGCGACTATCAAAACTATAAGCAAAAGAGCTATTACTATTATTCTCATGTTCATGAATCTAATTATGTATGCATTTATTTCGATTTGGGTTCGTCTTCGTATTTTCCTTGAATGAATAAAGTGTGCTTACTGTATAGTACGTGTACCGTCGCCGTCACCGTGGCAAAACCATACCATAACCATACCATGCCACAACGATAAAAAAGGACGGAATATAAGCGTAGTCAACCGTAGTTATCGCTATGTTTCTGCATGTAGAAAAGGGACCTCAACTAAACACCTCATTGAATGGAGTAAAAAGGCAAAGAGTCATAAAAAAAAGTTAAGGCAAATGCAAAGCAAAGCTAACTAACTACATGTACTCGCATATATTCCTTCGTTGATTGCTCAGTTACATAGAAATATCTGTAGTAGCTACTTATTTTGTACTAAAGACTAAACTTAACATTCACAAACTTGCACACACGAGGGAATCTCAGTCTAGAAAACGAAGGAACACACAACTATTAAATAGGAGGGCTGTAGAATTCTCTCTCTCCATCTCTCTCTTTTTCCCATTTGATTCCATGCCATCTTAAATGTTGCCTCATGCAGTCGGGAAGGGAGCATTTGTGATTTTGCATTTGTGGGAGAAGGTAGTAAGTAGTTTGCTCTTGAGCTCTACTCTCATTATTCTACTGATTTCTGACTCTGGTTCTCTCACTTAAACGGAAACGAACAGAGAACACTATAATATACTTAAAATACGACCGTCACCGTCACCACACCAGTCAGTCATACTTTTCTACTCGTACGCGAACTATCTCCAACTCCGTACATGTCTCTCCTCTAATTCCAATCTCCTCCTTCAACAAACATTAAAAATTTGCATCATTGTATTACAATTTTTCAATTATTTCTTATATGCCAACGGACAGTGAACAAGTTAAAACACCAATAAGTTTAAGTACGACAACTAAATCTAATTGCAAAGTTAAAGCTACTTTAACATTATTTCTCATCCTAATTCTAATTCTAGGCGAGGCACAGGAGAGGAAAAAGAAAAAGGAGCTGTACTTTATAAGTTTAATGCTCCATTTCTACATTTGTGACTAAAATTGGTCTTAACCTATAAAATACATATTGAGGTGGATTTTAATTTTGATAGATATCAGAGTTAAAAAGTTGAATCTATAACAAAGACTGTATATTTATATATAATATGAAGTATCCAAGGGCTATACCCACAACTACAGAAAAGCCTTAAAAAAAAGAAAACTAAAAATAGTAAACTCATAATAACTATTGACAGAGTTTATTTTCGTCGTAAGATTTCACGATACTCGGATATAGAACTGTCGAATTTATTTACATACGTTCCTGACTACGCGTGGGGGGCATACAAAAAGTAAGTAGAGAGAAAGAGTTTATTTAACTGGAGTATTATATTATAAATCATTGCATTGCATTGCATTGAGTGCAGTATAATTAAATTGACAAAATCTATTACTTAAAAATCCCATGCGCTAAAGAACAAAACGGGGTTTCATTTGTTTGATTTCATCATTTCGTCATTCGTGATAGTGGCTCACATAAAAATTGTGTAATATAATATAGACTATATAAATATAATTATACCTCGAGGAACTCAATAAAAAAAACTATACTAGGTTTTATATATACGCGTATATATAGTCTCGCGGAGACTCTCAAGTAGTTGTGACTGCATTGTTTCTATTTCTGTACTCGCACTCACCTTTACTGTGTGGAGTGTGCTGTTTTTTGTTGTTGTTGACGTTGACGTGAGGCTCTTGTGTGATCTGTGATGATTTAAAATCAAAAACTATAGGGAAAAAAGAATAACGAAATATTTGTGTGAGTCTGCTGAAAAGGAAACCTTTAGCCAACCAATCCAGTGTATTATTATTGCTGATGTTGTATTTTGTTTGTTGTCGTAAAATAGAAAAGTTTATAGTTCTGTTCTGTTCTGTTCTACTTTGATCGTTTTTTTTGTTCACGTTGACGTTGTGTTAGTGCCAGTGATAGTGCCGGTATTAGTTACTATTACAAAAAAATCGTAACCGTACGTTCTTGTCGTGATTGTCATAATATTTCTGATATTTCGTGCTACATAAACGAACGCCAAAAAAAACTAGACTTGACTCCTATTCTATTCTGTATGATATTACAGTATAGTTGCACTTTAATAATCACGACGTCATTTCTTTAAAGTTTAAAGTTATATAATAAATAATTTTATTAAATACTTACTCGTGACGTAAAAGGAACCCCTCGTCTTGGTAATATAAGCCAAGCCAAAACTGAAAACCAATACTCATATACTTTTTCAGTTGTTTGGGTGGAACACACAGGTATGTTTTGAGTTGTTCCTAGCAGTTAAGTTGTATTACTTTGTTGTGTATTATTTATAATGTCATCTGAGATCTGTGATTCTGTTTTTTTTTTGTTTCCATACTTTGATTACCATTACGATTGACGATTACAAAAGTCCGTCATATTTGTGTAGCTATTAAATGGCTGTAAATGCGTTGGCGTTGTCGTTGTCGTTGACATTAAATTACCTACATTTATTTGATTTTGAATTGAAAGTTAGGTATATGGCTTACAAACTACTTTAGTGTAAGTTGGTGGGGTCCAATCAGTTGTGGTGCATCGTATATTTAGAAGGAAAAAAATCTACATTTCCTCGAGGTTGCATTCTACGAGTATAAATATGGCTATGACGTATTTTATTTCCATGTTACAGCGTTTTTAATACTTGATTAGTACCGCATAGAGTGGCGTTCGAAGTGAAATGTAATTGAAAATACATAGGTACATACTATTTTGCTATTATATTGGACATGAAAGAGTGTAGTGCACGGTTACGAGCGTTGTTTTTTTTTGTGTGTCGTTGTTTCCGTGATGATAAGTGCGGGTGATGTATAAAATAGTTGGAATAAGTGCTTAGTTATTAATTTGAGTTAGAAACCGTGATTATGACTCACGGCATTATGGACAGAAGTTACTAAAGTTACACGACCACATATTGTAACGAAACGACAGTCTTTTTTTAGGGCGCATAGAAAATTGAAATGTATTGTCCATAATAATATGTACAGACAGATCATTTTGAAGTTAGTTTTTTTTTGTGTAGTTTAGAGTGTTCCTACGAAACCTTGGTACTCGGCATGTTTAATTTTACTGATAGTAAATTATCTAGAATTGATTTTTTTGGCTCATTGTCGTCATCGTTCGTACTTTTTGCACTAATGACTTTACTTCACTGACATCCCTATGGGCTACAACACACTCGAAAAACTACTGCTTGCTTAGAATTAGTTGATGTAATAGATCTCAGTGAGAATCGATTGCTGTGATTGATTGAATTTGGATTTAGGATTTGGATTTGGGATAACGTGTAATCAGTATATCATAGGTTGCTAATTTGAATTGTGACTGTGTATCATTATTACTCAGTGATGGCTGAGTGTTTGCAAGTTTGAGTTCCTCTGTCTGAATCCCCAAAACTTTTGTTTCATGTATATATATATACTACTTCTTGTCTACGTTTGACGTCTACTTTCGAATTCAAACTTGAGACTTAATTAAATTAACAATTTTGCATTAGTTTCCATTGCAATTCAACATTACTGTATTTTTTTCTAAATCCTCACAGTTCCAAGTTGTCAAGACACATTTTGAAAGCGGACGTGAGACCGTGTTGTGGAAGACAGAAGAATGCCGATGGAAGATATTTTAAATGAATTTCAAGAATCTGAAGCAGTGCCGGTAATTTAATTTAAACCTGTTCAAACTATCTTTGCTATTTAAAATAATTATATATCATTATCTGTACTTCATGTGCACATTAGTAAGTACAGAGAGTAGAGTACTGCAGGGCACGCATGGAGAGGATGAGGGAAGTTTGATTTTGAATTTCAAGTTCGACGTTGAAGGTTATGTAGGATTTTTTTTACACTCAGCTTTGAATTGAAATGAATTTTTTTTTTAAAATCAGGCTGAGAGAGTCTGCTTGTCGGCTCCGTGTTCCCGTGTACCGCCGGAGCAAAAAGTATTTTAATTATCGTAGAATTTATAAACGTGAGCCCTGATCACATTTAGCCTGGAAATGTGTACCTATAGGCAAGGAGTAAGATAATTGAAGAAGGAAGCATGTACGCTGATGAACTAACGAGGGAATGTAACGTAACCTAGGTCCTGCTATCTACATTCTTTTAGATAGTTGTTGGTGTGCTATGCAGTTTTAATTATATGAGAAATAGGATATTGAAATTGAAGAATTATGTATGTAGTTAGGTAGGTACTTCCTATGGTCTTGCAGCTACTTCTACAGAGTCAACAGCACTGACACGTGAACATTCATTACACGACTGAAGTCATGACTAACATGTAAGAGTAAGACTCTGATTTAACTAGGAAATCCAATTCCAGCAATAAGCATCAATTTATTCCTACTCCTACCTTACTCAGTATGCATAGCGTAGGGTCAGTCTCTAATTTTTATTTGCAGAACATCCTCAAGGTCACTAAATATTATTATTATTATCTCATTGTACATCTACATAATATGTACTAATTTAGTTGTGTTTGTTAAACGCGCTTACGGTATTCTCATTGCACCGTCACCAACGTCGACCTTATGAATAGTGCACTTAACAGTTTTATTCTACAAAATGCAGGCAGAGATTGCGTAGCTGGCTAAATGTCTCAATCTTATTTAAGTTTATTCCCATAATTTGCATTTTTGGCTGGATTTCTAACACGCTCAGCAGTTCAATTATAATTTTACATGAAACAAAAATGTTTTTTTTTTACATTTCAGCTTGAGATCTACCGTCACCAAGTCGGAGGTAAGCTTTCCTTTTCAGTTTGAACTTGATTAATTTTTTTGATTTTAAAGGAAATTAGCAAAGACTTTTGGAAACAACTAATTAGATTTAGAGTTACTCTGTCAAAAGTGAAAATGGCCTTTCTGTGGATGAAGTTTGATGGGTTTTAACCAAACAAGTTATAAGTGACATGAATGTAATTATGATCGTAATTTGTATTGCATTTACAGGGCACTCATCCATTCTGTGCTTAGATGAGCGAACAGTTTGTAAACCTCTTATTAAGCAAGAGCTTAAATTCTATGAAATGCTTCCAAATTCAATGAAGAAGTTCACTCCGGAGTATCGAGGCGTTGTGCAGGTATGCTTGGTTTTCGTGATGTAATATTTACAAGGGTTTATACGGGAAGCGCGTCACAGTTAGGAACATAGTAGTTACGTATGCTGAACATGGAGCCCGGAGTACCTAGGCAAGTTTTGTTCTGCTGGTTCAGATTCAGTATTGTGATTCGTGATGGATACCAACTAGAACTAGACGTACCTAATCAAATTATTTGTGAATGATACAGTAATGTCGACTGTCGACTTCGTTGGTGCCTTAGTTTGATTTCCTCATCTCTCACTTTGAATGAACTAAAAGCCTTTGAGTGAGTAGTATTAATATTAGCTAGCATAGCCATGTTATGGCATCTACCTACCTATAATACATACTATAACTATAGACCTGTTTCTGTTATTCGAATTTTCATTAGATAAATTGATTATGGGGAAACGAACTAGTAAGAGTAAGATGGGGTACTTTAACCTTACGATACCATGGAAGTAAGTTCGTGCCTTTGTGTGGCGGATCTGAGTAAGTAGGGTCGTCTATTAGGGACATCCAAAATAACGTTCCATTTATGGGAATGCTAAAAATTGTTCAGAACGGGTTGGGTGCATCTTAAAAAGGTCATATCATCTATTCTACGATTTATAGACGATCCATAGGTCAACCAAAGGTAAAGTAGGAACTAGAAATTACTTTTATTTCAATTCACAATAATATTATTATAGATTTCAAAGCTGAGGAGGAGGCTTCTGCATTTGACATCATATAGAGAAATAGACACAATGCATATGCGGGTTGTTAAGTTGTTATTGTTTTAGTTTATCATCGATTATATGATTATGATAATGACACTGCTCAACTGTTCATTTCGTATTCAATTGCTATGAGTATTAAGCATTGCGCACGCACATTTACATAATAATAATATATGAACTACTACGCAGTTAAAAAATTCAAGTAAAATTTGTGTATCAATGAACCATTATAATTATAGGGGTGGTAATAATATTTATAAAACTTCATTATATCAAACAAATGACTCAGCAAAACAGAGGGAGACATAATGTGATGGAGGCAAGCACTTAAAAAATTTTAATTTGCATTCAAGAGACTGGGAATTTTATACTGGTGGGAAAGAAATGTGATTGAACCTATTAATTCGATTATTCGATCCTCAGTGGGTGTAAGACCCTTCCCTTCTATCAGTCTCGAATAAACTAATTCTTTTGGCTATGAGCTGTAAATGAAATGTTATGATTAGTTAATTGTTTCGCATTATGCGTATTACTTAGTCGCTCCTATGCAGTATATCCAGGATTAAAGTTGCTAATCACACAAGACGCATTTTTATTAAGTTTCATCCTCACAGTAGTTAAATTATCCGTATAAGGCCTGAAGAAATCATTAATTGTTTTTTCTTGGTGATTAGGTTCGATTTGAAGAAGACCAAGATGGTTACATAACAGTGGCTGCGTACCCTCCAAAGTCATTTCGTTATCAACTGAGTAATAATAAAAAGTTGTCGAAAAGTCGGTAAGGAAACCCTTTTGCTCTTTATTGGTCTGTCTGAATTTTTGTGATTTTATTTTGTCATTACTTGACATACAAAATTTATAATGAGCTAGACTAGAAAACGAAGTGTATGCTTTTTCATGTGCTGAGTCTAAAAAAAATAGTGTTGATGTTGAGGAAGCGTGTGTTGATGGCCCTGAAAGAAAAATATCCTTGCTCGTCTCGTCTCATATCAATCAGTGCAATATCAGAATGAAATGAGGTCTAATTATTATATGCACAAGATAAATCTAAATTTAAATATACTCCTTTTACAATTTTGACTTTTTGCCTTCTGCTTTTCAGTTATGCATACCTACCAGTTATTTTTTTTTAAATTAAATATTCTTTTTAAACCACTGCCATGTTTTGAGCTTAATGAAATGCTCAACGTGCTTTTATAGTTTATCAGTTCCTAGTAATTTTTTAAGCTGAAACGACACTGACGGTGATTGTGTGAACTGATTTAATTAACATAGCTGTAATTATACAACACAATAGTTCGTGTTAATTTATGCAATGTTTTACTAATTCTTCAATAAGTATTTTAATTTTAAGTAAAGCATGCTATCCTGTGCTCTGCTCAAGATTTACTCAAGAGCTTCTTAAGCATCAGTTCCGTAGTTCCTGAAAGCTCAAAGTCGTGAGGACGTGACAGTGAAAAAGCCAAAGTATCCATTCCATGCTGTTTACATTAACACTGTTTATGTTGTGAACTTAAAGTTACACAAAGGCTAACTTAAAAGTACCTATGTTAGTTCATTATGTATCTAATTATATGTACCGTAACGATATAACATGTACTGGCAACTGAAACTGACAAGACGATGCAGGATAGTTTTTCTTTTGTGTTGAGGTTAAGGTGAATGTGAAAATGGCGTGGCTCATTGTCTCACATGCAGTCAAATACCTTTGTGATATTTTATGTTATTTTTTTGACAAAAGGATGTAACATGTAAATTGTATGTACGTAGTGTCTAAAAGTCAAAATCTAAAATCTAACACACGTGTTCCACATTAAAAAGCTTTGAAATGTCGTTCCATCCAATTTTCATGTAAAATTAGGTACTTACTTAATGCACTGAGCATTGTTCATATGTTCATGCAATTTAAATTTTAAGTTGAAATTGAAATCAAAATTTTGCAACTCCCCTCACAGACGCATTCGCTTAAAGAATTCTGGAAGCATCGAAATTGAAATTGAGAGTGAGCTCCATGAGCTATTTGTGGATGAAGAAGGATCTTCGAGTTCAAGCGCAAATAACACGCGTTCCGTTCGACCACATAATCCATGGGTTTTGAAATGTCATCGTGATCACCTCTCGAAAATTAAGCGCTCCGGAGGAGGCTCTCACTCCCAAACGCCGAAGGAGAAGGAACCCCATGCACAAAGTAAGTTTCAGTTCCAATATTGAGTTTTGGATTTTGTACTTGTACAGTTAGAGTTATGCAATTTAATAAATTTAATATTAATTATGCACTAACAAGTAATATTGAAAAATCATACTCATTGCACGTGTCAATATTTTATGTGATCTTAAATATAAGATTAGAATTATTGGAAGGATAAAAATATTCATTCATTTGTCTTGTCATACAGATTTGATATACATAGATGGAAAAGTTTCCATCATCAGTCAAGGCACGGGTTTAATGTTTTTATTTGATTTATTGATGTTGTAAATTTGAAACTCATGGTTCCTTCTGATTTGGGACTGTTTGTAATAATATAATTATACCTAAGTATAAATTTTGTGATTTAAGATTGAGACCACTATGTCATATTATTACTAAGCATGAAGTGTGGTAGAGTATTAAAGGGGGAATATTTATTATCAGAATCAGCTGTTAGGTTAAAGGAGGTCAGATGTTGACATGAAAAGGGAGCATGAAAATAAATCATTTTATCAAAAAAAAAATATAATGAGTGAGAGACACAAGACAGCAGGCTTCACTCAGGAAGATATCAGGAATAATGATATCAGTCATTATTATTGATTATTGAGGCAACAACCATTAACATTTGCCATATGGCATACTATAACCAGTGTCCATGAGTATTACTGCTACGATTATACTAACATCATTTTAGCATGGTGATACCTAATAAATAATCTATTGAGAATAAGAACATTGCATTCATTTTATCTACAATTCGCTACTACAAAACTACTAACTCGATGGAGTAATTATATATTAAAATAGAAAACAAAAACAGCTACAGATATCTTTATTCTAATGACTCTGTCTTTGAAATCTTAATCGGTCTTTAATGTTATTGATTTTTGTGGAATTATCACTTAAAGAATTCATGCTGCTGGAGAATCTAACAAGAAGATTTGAGTATCCTTGCGTTCTGGATTTAAAAATGGGAACACGCCAGTATGGGGATGATGCAACACCGGCAAAAATTGAGAGTCAGAGCGCAAAAGCTGCCTCCTCCACCTCCGTTCAGCTAGGTGTGCGAATTTGTGGGATGCAGGTCAGTACACTTTTATAATACTTACTCAATATCTTCGTTGTTCACGCTATATTTAGTTTTTTTCTACGATGTAGTTGTCATTTTGGATAAAAAATATCGAGTCATAGCAGAGATTGATTTGGTTGCTACACGTTTACATGTCTGGATGAACGCATTTTCATATCTATTTGTCACTTCGATTGCAACTTTGGTGTATTCGGATTATATTTCAATGGATTCTACAACATTATATTTTCATTAGGGAAGGTATTGGCTTCATTCAGACTTATTACCGAAGCAGAATAGCTTGTCATTTTAATAACCTTTGTCAATATCAAAACCATCGTTCTTAGTTCTCTTTCATGGTTCGATCGTGGTTTACTTGGAAATCGCAATGTTTTAGTCGCAGTCGTATGGTATCTATATTATCTGTATTTACGCTTTCCTTCTTTTCAATTCAGCTATGAAGTACGTACTGAGCGTGCATACATACGTTCCACACAGCATACATACATATATGTACTCTGTACTTAAGTATTAATACACAAGTATTAGTCTGATTGTGAGTGCTCCATGACACGATAGGAGACCAGTACCAACTGGTGCCGTGGTAGTCGTGTTGTTGTCATTGTAATCATCATATTTTGAGTTTCAGTTGAAATATCATATCATAACTCAAGTGTGGTACTTACGTGTTTAACTAAAAGAATACCTACCTATACCTTGTTTGCAATATCAGTATATGGAATTTCTATTCTACTGCTGCTTCAATTTTAGCTTCTACATACTTCAAACAAATACACGAACGTACATAATAATCTCCATATTTCACGTGTCATTTCATTTTGATATTTTTAATTTTTTTGAATTGAATTGTGAATTGAATTATATATTGAGTTTAACTGAGCATGAAACTAGTAAGCATTATTCATGTAGGCTCGTTCCATACCAACCTAGTATAGGTCCTAATATTTTGTAAGAGTCCCGGCTAAATGGCTATAAACTTCTACGAAATGAAATGGTAATGGATTAGGATTTATTAGTGAGAGAGTTGACATGACAAGGCGGAGGACGGATAATAATAACAATAAAGTTCTGGATGCCTTTCAAGTAGTAAGTTACATACTATATATTATTATGCTTTCAGTTCACTTCGTGGTTTGAGACTTTTGGTTCTTTGGTTATGGAATTCCGCAAAATTCCGGGGATCCAAAGTTTTGTGTGCTACTTATGTATTATGTATTTATTATTTTAATACACATTACACAGTGGAGTGCAGCGGGAAGGGTTGACGATGGTGGTTTGTTGTTTGTAACTGGGAGGATAGAAAATAGCGATGACGTTCACGATAGTGAAAATGATGACATTCTATTATTATCACTATGTTATTCTTATTATTATTGCTCTCTTTGGCCATGTGATGCAGCTTCTTGTATTATTATCAGTGAAATGCTTTGTAAATTGTGAGTTTTGAATATTGAATGTTATCGTCTCTAGCTTCGGAGTTTCTATACCCTTCCCCTGCAGTCCCGGTCGGCAGCGTATTATCTCTAATCTCATTTCCCAGTTTGGTCTTTGAATGTAAACACATTCCAAAATTCCAAATTGGAAGAGTGTGTGTAATAAATATATAAATAGGAATTATTATATGAATTTTGAAATTGCATTTTTGCATAAGCTTCAACCGCACATTTAGATGTTGTGGACTGACGTTATTGTTAATATTATCATCATCGTCATCCTACTCTATTGACTTATGGTTGGTTTGTTTTGTTCAAAAGTATTGATTACCATTTCCGTCGAGGGTTAACGTTAACTGTCAACCGCACGGATAAATAGTTGAATTGTAGCAAGCAAGGCAACAGTGGAAGCAACTACTGTTTGAACTACATCCTACTATCAGTCAAGTCCAAACTCCGTCCGAACTTCCAATTCAGAAATAAAAAAAGGTTCATTTATAACAAAATGAAGGGTGGCATGCATCATATCGTGTGAATGAAAAATTAGTGCTTTTGAATCTTTGATGATAATATTCTATATTTTTGTGATTGTGAATGGAGAAATGAAATAAATAAAATGATGATATTCATGTAGGGCCGGATATTTATGCACACGTGTGGTATCGTCATCAAAATCCAATCAAAAGGAGATGTGCTGTGCTTGAAATAGAGTACGTGGTACATACATAATAGATACAAGGTCGACCCCAAGTGCCTCGTCTGTATGTTCCACATATGTTATTAGGGCCATTGCAATTCTGCTGGGCCTGAGCTTTTCCTTCATAATACATCTACCCATATGGGAGACGATGATACTTGATACGGGAGGCTCATTGATATGTGAATATGCGATGCACGTGGTGGAAGTGGCATTCACAAAAATGCTTCTGTTTCAATCCTCTATCTCTCACAGTCCTAACCTCTGCCTCTTACGCTGATGTTGACTACAAAAGACGGTGAAGAGGAGTGCTATAGTTAGACATAGACAAGAAAATAATGAATAAATAGCTAAAAAGCTATAGAATAGAAACCAATCATGATCAGTCAGGGCAGGAGCAGGAGCTGAAATTGGCTTTTCAATTTATTTTATTTTTTTTCCTTTATTACAAATTTCAAAGCGACTCCTTTACTTTCTATAGTTAAATTAGGTTATAGTTGTTTGTTTTGTTGTAAATTATATATTCTAACAATCTATCGGTTTCGGGAGAGATCAGAGTCGAGCTAGTTCAAGACTGGCTCTGATCGGAAGCCTATTTACCCTGATCGTGAGTGACGCCATCCAGGATGCTGTTGCTGCTAGGACGACTCCAACAGATCGAAATGCAATAAAATTCCAATCCCAAGATAGAGAGCGAAGTAAAAGTCGGTAAATAATATAAAACCCAAAGGGAACGACAGGCAAAAAGAGACACGGAGAGAAGTGCAATGAGAATTTTTTTTGCATCATTTCGTGTACTTAATGTTGGCGCTATCCAGGGTTTTCCTTTCTGTCTGTCAGTGGAAGTGGACGGGAGGAAGCTAATCGTGGTCATGCCTTTGTATATCTAAAATTCGCCATTGAAGCGGTTTAAACATTCTGATACTACTGACGCGTCGTTGAACTTTTGCAGAATTGTACACATAATATATTATTTAGTCGTAAGACTCTCCGCTTGCCACATCTAAGCGTATAAGAAACCCCAAAAATTTCCTTTTTGCTCATTTCAAAAAGCAGGAGTAGGAAAAGGGGCTTTAATACTATCTACAGCTTTGTCTCTAAATTGAAATTGTCAGTTGTTTGTTTATGGAGGAGATTAAACGTGACTGTGAAGCCCACATCTGCACAGAAAGAACGTACAACTTCCCACCCTTCGCCTTCATTCACCAACCTACTCAGATTTTGAATGAAAATTTGGGGATTATTAATACGTATAGATACCGGCATGATACAAGCTTTGGTTTTGATATTGATTTTGAGTCATATCACCAGGGACATGTAAAAAAAACAGAGTACGAATGTGAACGTCAAGGATAATAAGAATTACGATACGGGAAAGGCTTGGTGATAGAAAGGACCAACCAACTATTCAAATCCGGTAGTTGCATTGCATTGATGTCGGGACCGAATACCGATTGAATTCACATGAACGTGAACGTGAGCGGGCAGAAGCGAGACAAGTGCAAGGCAGAAGGGAGCTGATGTGAGAGCGACTGGGAAGATAATGTAATTTAATCTGATTATGTATTGGAATTGAAGTTGATTTCTGTGAAAAAGGAAATGGAAGTGCATAGGTAAACCTCAAGTATGACGCCAGTATGCAAGGTACATAAATATAATTATGTGACTACTGACTACGTACAGTTTCGTTTAGCGCTGGGAGCCACAGCTTGAGGAAGGAATGTATGGGCACATTATTTCAGTCAGATGACTTCTAAAGGTTGTCTAAATTTGGAGGTTAGAAGCTTAGATGTTGAGCTAGGTAGTAGGCATTAGTCATTAGTTCATGAAAATGAAATACTCAACACCCGACTCCTGAGGCTTATTTTCACGGTTGTTCCTTGGTGCGTCCTTTTTGTTATGGTAGTCTTCGTGTATAATCAGGGAAAGTTAGGAGGATTATGCATAGGAAGTCCACCCGTAGCTCCTGGTTACTGCTAATGGAAGTAGACAAAATACATATGCATACATATTTATGTAGTGTACAGGAAAAATGAAATATCGAAGCCGGTCGGCAACGTCTGCATCGGCTCGCTGTCTCCATTTACTGAAATTTGGAAAGTTGTTTAGGTATTTAAAAGCGTTGCCTCGTATATCAACTAATCGAATTATATTCTCATATATATATAAATGTACTCGGAATTTGGATTATGTTGTAGCTATTTGTCATTGAAGATGCCCTGCCCTACGGGGTGTTGTAAAGTATTTTTAAAGTAATTATACAAAATAGATTATGTGTAGAAGACGTGTAGAACTTTGTGTATGGCTTTCCATGTGTATGTACACATAAATGGCTTATGTAATTGGAAAAATTTTGCGCACTCATCAAAAATAACAGACAAGTATTTTGTATTATTGAAAGAATATATAATTTGACCAACTTTTACCTTTCAAAAAAGTTGCAGTTAGTACATTTTGAATTTACAAAAAACGTTATGTGGACCCATTGCTTTTGCAGTGCGAACGTGTAATTAGGATAATTTTTAAAATATTCAACTTGATAAATTTTGATTTAGCGAAAATGATGTAGCTAAAACTATATTTTCGAGCTTATGCTTGTCCAAGGACGATTCTTAAAATATACCTACCTACCTATATTATATGATGTACCGGTGCGGTGTACTGTGTTGGAAGAAACCGTCTCGTGGTGTTTTAAGCTTACTGCTTTGAAAAATTTCTTACACTCTTTGAATTCTTCATCCTTTCGTTTTTCAAGTTCTCGGAGTTTCTGAATTTGAATTTGAGTGTATATTAATAATATGATTTAGTGAGGAATTATATAATTTGCTGCCAAAATACTTTTGAGAAGCCCTACTACTACTAACTACTGTGAGCATCTCCTAACAAAAAAACATTAGTTAACTTGGCGTTGCTACGTTCTATTCTCGCTCGTAATAAGGCAGGGGGTAGTCAGGCGCCTTTATGAAAGTTTCGTTGATTATATAATGATGACGATCGCACGGGAGTCAGGACGGGAGTCGGAGTGCAGGAGCAGGAGATGAAGTAGAGAAATTCTTTAATCTCAAATCCAGTCCTGTGGTTGGTTTGGTACTGGCACTAGGGCTTCTGGTCCGTCGTGTCTGATTATATTATTTTATATTTTTTATTATATACATTTATGTGTATATTTCAAAAGCATAGCAAACGGAGACGAGAGCAGGAGGCATAGGAAATTATGTGTGCATGATTAATATGTAATAAGAATAAACAATATTAGATTTAGACGTTCAAGTAATAGTGCATAGTGTAATGTAAATTTAATGTATTGCAAAATTTACTCAGTTGTATAAAGGGAGAAGAGGAAACAAAATTGAAGTTTAAGGCTGTTTACTATTTCTCTTTTCTTACTGGTGTAAGAAATTTTTTCAACTGATTTAAAACATATTACTACATATTTTTTGTATTTGGAGACTGGATACTGGAGAATACAGAGTTACATACTTGTTTCTCTGTTACCATGTCTCTCTCAGCTATGAATGATTGGCGAATTGCCACATATTTTTTGTTTTCTTGACTTTACTTGAAATTTGACTAGCTCTAATGCTCTCTGCCTCATGCATCATGCTGCTCAAGAGAAAAAACTAATCTTTGTCGTTGTCATTCACTGTTCCCTGTTCAATGTTCGAACAGTTGTTCAGTTTTTGTTTGTTTTATTATGGGTTCTCTCGTATACGTCGTACGACAGCGACAGGAGTCAGCAGTCAAGTCAGTATGCTCTCCATACCATCCGTACCATAGTACCCACAGTACCCCCAGTGTATTATAAATATTCAGGAAATATATAATTCTGCACTTATGTACCTATATTCTGGCTGTAGTTATTTGCAAAAATAAAAACATTCCCAGCTGAGTTTGAGTTTAGGTTAGAGACTTGAAGTAAAGTGGATGATATTATTATTGTATTAGAATTGCATGGTATGGTATGGTGTGGTACGGGTACGGGACTGAGCTTGAGCTTCCTCAGTTTAAATCTTTTTTCTGATTTTTTGCACTCAAAACTACTGACTGTTATTCTATTACGTACATAAACGCTATGGAAAAAACAGAATGGGAAACTCTTTCATTTCCACATAGTTTGAGCTATTGGTTTGGCACTTGCTTTTGGGTTTTGATCTTGGTTTATGTTTGGTTTATGAGTTGGTATGAAAAAAAACATGCTTTTTTTTAAAGGAATTTTTAATTTTCCAAATCCAAATAAAGCATGCTTGCTGGAGGTTTAGGTTTCTATCCTATATATGTATACGTACTATGTAGCTATTTAATCTAAACATTATTTCTGTGCGCAGAGTACATGATTATTATTATCGGTCACATTAACATTTTACGCATAATTACACACTCATGTTAAATTTGAACTGATGCTCCTTTAACTCCTAAGGTTAGGTTATGCTCCTCTTTATTTGTAATTTGCTTCGCACCCGTATTTCACTCGTATCATACGATGTGCTATGCCATATGGGCTAAAAAGGAAATGGAAGGAAATGAGGGAGGGGGGCATGGCTTGAGGTTGGAAACACTAAGATTTGACACGTAAATTTGCTGTGCATAATTTGAAAAATTCCCTATAATAATTATAAATATCCGTAGAATGGAAATGGGAAATACAGATCTTTAATCTTGGCAAGATATAACTTTAAAAAAATAAACTGGAAGCTCCGCCCTCATAGAACGCCAATGGACTCACCAATGACTTTTGACTTGAATTTTGTAATTTTGCCTCATCGCCTAATGGTAGTTATCCAACTGCAAATATTTCTGGAGGTACATAATATTATGAGAAGGTTATGCGGGAAGAAACAGAGTAAATGAGTACTATTTCTGTTGAGGCCTGCGAAGTATTTTGGATCTGTATCCGAATTTGAAATAATTCATATTGCACTTGTTACATAATTAATCATTTGAAAGTTTTATGATTGTGTGTTAGCTGAAGCAAACCGTTTAAAATAAAATATTCGCTAAATTCTGGACTGGTTGACAGGAGTACAGAAAGAGATAGTGGATGGATATTTGTGTGTAGTATTATTAGATGACAGAGCCAGCGGGTTGCTTCGTTTTCCGTTTCGGTTAATTTCTAAATGCTCCAGCTGTCTAGTCATATTATTTCCGATGGCATCTCTCCACTATTATCTGAATAAAATCTGAACTTGTGAATCTTAATCTGAGGTTACTATCAGTATAGCAGGTAGAAAGGATCTTGCATAAACTATTGCATAATCTGCCTACATTTACCTTGGCATTAGTTGGTCGTAAGACTAAAATACTTTAAAGACTATAGTAAAAAATAAAGTTGATGGGAACATATTTTATATAGAAGATCCAACCAAAAAAGTTAAACCAAGTCTCTCGTACTGTCACTGGGCTTGCTGGTTTTAGCGATAATAAAAGAAGGACTGATATTAATGTCAAAGTGACTCATAGACTGTACCTTGAACGGAGAATGAAGTAATAATAATAAAAAAAAATAGAAATCTATAGCATCATCCTTCTATCAGTATCAGGAGTACATATTCGTGTATTAATTTGCTCTTGACTTGGTTTTAGTATTTTCTTTGTCCTGTCTTGAGCTCTGTTTTTGCTTCTGAATTTTTTTTTCGTTCTCTTTAGCCTGTAGCATCTATACTTTATTTCTTTCCTGAATATATACGTTGAATGTCAAGGGGAGGTAGCTCGTAGTTTCTTTATTTATTGAGTTGAGTCTGACGGACGCAATGAGATGTGTAGTGTGGTGTGTCTTTGTCTTCTTACTTTGTGCGATTTTGAGCTCGGGAATAATATCATAATACTGCAGATAGTAAGGTGACGTGAAAGGCATATGGGTACTAATATGTATATACTGCACTTGGTCCGATCAATTTGTTTTGTTACTAGTTGGAAATAAAAATAAAGAAGCAAGAAGATAATGTAAAGGTTAAAACAGTGGATAACTTGACTAGACGACCGTCTTCCTCCTCCCATATAGTCATGACTGACAATAAGTAATTAGAATTAATTTTAGACGAAAAACATGATGATTTCTCCTGTAGACTGGGACTGCAATAAAAATAACGACTGCTTAATTTAGATCTCAGAAAGAATGGCTCACTCACTAGTCAGTTTGCGTTGTTGTTCGTGACTTTGTCTCTGTTGTGCAAAAGTAGCATCTTTGTTTTTATTATTATAAAAGAGTAGCACCATAAACCATGACGCACAGGGTATACGTCCAAATAGTAGATTCTCGACCCTTAATTGTCTAACAGAGTCACTGTTGTAGTAAGAATTCGGAGTCTTGCCATTAGTATAACCCCAAATCAAAATACATCTACATATGTATATTTTGGTTCTTATGTTTGCGGAATTACATCACTAATAACATGTACTCCAGATTGAAGTTCAGTACAGTATGATGCTGGCGCTTATTTAAGGTGACATGGTGTTAGTTTTTGTGGTCATGTATTGGTAGAAAGTAGAAACGCACAATCTTGTAATAAACACAATGACATCTACACGCCTTCAAACTTCAAACAATTTATGCGTTAAGTAGTATGTATGCTGTAAGCGTAAAATGATTGGAATGTGCGAATCTCGGCTCCCTCTTGACTCTACACACGTTTTGGAAGGTTTTTAAATCGATGTAGCCCTCACATTCACATTCATATAGAACTTCCTTGTTTCTATCTTGTTTCATATTTTTAAGTAAAATGGCAAAGAAAACTATTTTTAAATTCAACCTAGTTTCATTGGGGAAGTGTGACGGCTGAAGCCTAATCGTGTGTATCTAAAAATTATGGTCCTATAATATATGTTTGCTTCTGCTATGAAATCTATAGTGTCTAGAGAATCTGGATCTGCTTGAGGATGCACAGATCGGTGTGTGTATATATGTAGTAAAAATGCACGCAGTAGAAGTAGAGTGAGTTGAGTAGAGTTTATTATTTTGTTTAACTAAAAATCGCTCATGGGGACTCGTGGCAAAGTTTGCGTTGCGTTCGCAAGGAAAAAGATTAAGAAGATATTTACTAGTGAAGTAAATTAGTCGGCGGCATGTGTTATACTTTTAAATGCTTATTAAAAAAAAGGAAAACACTGACTTCATACCGGTTAGTTCTAGTAGATACTAGTAACTAATGGAAGCTCCGGTATTGTCATAAAAATTGTCCGGTTCAGTTTTAATTAATGAGCGACTCTGCTTCATCTGCCTTTTTAATTTGTAACTTGCTATTGTCTCTGTCTGTAATCCTTTGTTGTGAGTGATTGTGAAATTGTGACTATGGTTAAAATAATGTCATGAGGATGTATGTAATGTTTTCCGACTACTGACGTCGCAAATTTTTGTGTGGGACGGTGTGTCTTCTGATTATTTGCCACCGTTGTTGTTAGTATTAGAAATTGAAATTAGAATGGGCTTACTTCTAATTAGAAATTAAAATAGTCGGATTATGTGCATCTTTTGCGACGAATTTGTTGATGAGGAGGCATTGGAATAAATTTTGTTTTCGCTTATATATACACACCCAATGCACTACGCATTACAAATTACAATAGAGAATGACGTCCGAACTGTCGGTCGCATTCTCATCTCAAGTCACTTGTAATTGTGCAATAAGCATGCCGTCATTGAAGGAGCATTACATACAACATATAGCGTAATAATATATGCTGTTCTGTCTTACTAGTTAGTGGAGGTATGACATTGTGAGTAAAAGTGCATGTGAAAGTTATTTATTAAGATAATCCGTATCGTCAGCTTGATCTGCTTATTTCTGAACTTTTAAGATATTATTATGGTTTTTTTTTGAGGAGTGACAAAGCATATGGAAATGTCGAATGATGTTCATAGTCATGAATTTATTTTCTATCATGAAAGTTGTTGCATTACATAGAAAATTGGATTCCGTGAGAGACAACTGCGACGATCTAGAAAAAACATAGATTATCATAACTAAAAGGTCATTTTGTGGTACGATAATGGGATGTTCGTATGGTCTTGGTTACAGAACATTGTCAATGGCGAAAAGAGTGACAAGCCAACACATTTTAATATTATGTAGTAGTTGGTAGCTATAGGAGGCCGTCAAGAGTCAGTGTCAAAGTCAACGTCACCGTGAAAGAAATGGTGCTCGTTAAATAATTCATTAAAGTGAGTAATTACTTTTAAAATTTAATGAGTTTTAAATTACATTGTTTTTTCTTGTTTTTTTTTCGTGTGTGGACTATAGGTGTATCAGACAACGACAGGGAAATTCATGTGTCGAAATAAATACTATGGAAGGAAATTGGACGTTGAAGGTTTTCGTGAAGCACTCTGTCAGTTCCTTCACAATGGAAATCGACTCCGGACAGATGCCTTAGTTCCACTGGTGGAGAAGCTTCAGGAATTAAAAGCAACTCTGTCAAGTCTGGACACTTTCCGCTTCTACACAAGTTCCCTGCTCCTCATCTACGAAGGACTGGATCCTGAGTTGAATGGGGATGATGAGCCTCAAGTGGGGACGGAAGATGGTAATTGTGAGGACGAGTATGATGAAGATAATGACAAGACAAGATACATCCCTGAAAAGATGGAGGGCTGTGAGGAGGAGGGGGGAAGAGATGGGGTCAGTCTCAATGTACAACATGCTGGGACAAGTGCAGGGACTGGCTCTGCCTCTGTGGGTGCGGGGTCTGGCGTGGGCTCTGGTTCCGGGTCCGCCTCGGCTTCTATGAGGACTCTCCGATCTCCACCGACATCGTCCAAGTCCGCGGAGAATATTTGTCGGGGGAACTCTCAGGATGGGGCCGGCTTTGGCTTTGGAGGAGATGTGACGATGGGAGGCTCAGGGCAGAGTGGAAACGAGATAACGCACATGAATACGAGTAACAGCTCCGAGGCACTCAATAATTCAACGAGCTCAAGCTCGAATACTAATTATTCTAATAATCTTAGCTCTAGTGCACGAAGTAGTCGAAGTAACCTCGGAAGTCGTGGATCGACCCCAAGTGCTGCCTCGCTCTCAAGTGAGTCCGTCGATGTTCGCATGATTGACTTCGCTCATGCAACACACAGTGGACTCGACTTGGGTCATTGTGCGAAGGAACATGCTGGACCTGATACTGGCTACATATTTGGACTCTCCAATCTTATCAAGACACTTCAAGAGATCATCGACGAGGAATGTACTTTCTAGTTAAAATATGTTAAGAGAGAGAGTACCTGTTGAAAATTTAAATTTTCCAAAGGAAGTTTTCCTGACGTCAAATCCGGTCAAATTTCCTCAGATGAATTAAGAATAATAACAATAATACATTGAGTACCATTAGGGTCAGTCGTCAGTTTTCGCTGAGTACTTGATGGAAAGGCGTAGATTATTGGAGATCGTAGATGTAGATAACTGTAATTGTGAATTGAGTAGAGGGAAAAACAAAGAGAAGGTACCTGACCTAGGATTAGGTAAATGTATTAATAGTTGCAAAAGAAAAAGTATCATTGTCGTCGTCGAAAGGCATAATTTTAGTGGATTGAGTTATCCGTGAATTATCATTATATTTGTAGTTATTTAACTCATTTGTACTTTAATTACGTATTATATTATTGTAGTTGTAATAATAATTAGAAAGTTGAAGAAAAAAGGAAATCCCCTAATGAATTTAATAATATGCCTTTCGGCAATATGCAGAATAAAAAAAAATAAAGTAGTGCATTTTGAATTTTTGAAAATGCAAAATGGAAATTACGTAGATTATAAGTACTTATTACTATGTACAATATGTAGGATGTACATAGGGAGTTGCAGTTACATTTTGGTACGTAAATGTGTGAGTTTTTGTGAAAGTCAGAGTACTATAGTACCAGAATAAAAAGCCAGTGTATTGTCTGGATACAAAGTCGAGATAGCTGCGCAAGGTGTCCAAACAGTTTCATATACATGCAATCAAATGGAAGCGGCAGGGTTTGGACACCTTGCTCAGCTATCTCGACTTTGTATCCAGACAATAGGTATGTTACATTCAGTTGTCTGTTTAGAGCTACATAGCTGTGGATGGTAGGGACATAACTATATTAAGTATACCCAGATAAAGGAGAGGTGTTAAAAGTTAACTGTAGTAATACTAATCTCAATGTACCTATTATATTTGATACCAAAAAAAGAATATATACACACGATGACTCACTACCAAAGGGTCATTTTACGATGGACTGAAATACTACTTTATTTTCCTATACCTATAGGGTATATTGTATAATTATTATTAATCTATGGTTTTAAATCGTATCTTAAAAAAATACAAAAAAAAATATATTGCCATACATTTACGAAAATGATAATGAATATAATGATTTTTGTAGGTGTGAAGCAGTGGTTAGTGTTTAATATGGTAATGTGGTAGTTGTGTAGGTCACTTAACAGTTTATGATTAGCATCTTAAAATATTATCTGTGAGGGAGCATTGTGTGCATTACATGAGTATATGTGCTGCTAAACCTTTTTGTCGAGTACTTTTAGATTCTTTTCCAAAGAATTTGAATCCGACTCAACATGTGATGTTGTGATGAGACGACACAATACATATTACTACATACCATATACCATTGTAATTATAATTTAGTTGGAGAAATTTTGGAAACAAAATTTTAAAGCTTATACATAGCGCAGCAGTCGGTCCCCGGACGGCATACTTTGGTTTTAAATTCTAAAATTTCAAGTTAAGTTTCATAACTATAACTTTTACCTGAATTGCAAAAATATGAGTGTAGTCTTGTCTTATTCTTTACTCGTGTAGCTGTATTTATATAGTCTAGAGTCTAAGATTTAAGGAATGTTGACATTCTGATTTAAATTGTAATAGGAAAGAAAAGTAGAGAAATTTTTTTTGTTTCTCACGTAAACCAAGCCCAGAACTAAAACAAAAGCAAGTAAAGTCACTTTGTATTTAGGGTAAACAAGTATCTAGGACTTATGAAAGTACGTAAGTAGTGTGTGGAGCCTTTGTGCAGCTGCAGTTATGTTCACCTCACAAATATGTGCTTCGATGTAATACTATTTACAATTTACTTAAGTCACGTCGTTTTTTAAAGTTTCCTTCGTTTAACGTCCCACCATTATTAATAAAAGGAAAAAATTATAATTATTAATACAAATTATACACATTTAACGATAAGTATAGGTACTCACATTACGTGTTGAGGTAGGCATATTTATGGCAATCGTAACTGACGTTCATAAGAAAGAGTTTAGTTGCCACTGTTAAGCTTTTCAATAATTGTTTTTCTTGAAGCGTTCACTGTATGACTATAAGTAGAAATAGTAAAATTCAGTGTGCAATTGATTATAAATGTAATAATTTAATAATTATTATTAATTTTGACGCTCGCTTCCTTCTCATTCCATTGGTCTTCGTTGTTCTGTTGTTCTTCGCTATTTCTAATTCTGAGTATTTATCGCGTGGGTGTGTGTGTGGTAGGAACTTACAGTTATGTTTTTGGTATACTTTGGGTTTCAAAGACCTCATCCTGATAATTTCTTCTGCTATATAAAACAATTTAAGTTATAATTTATTTTGTACTCTCATGTCGCAGTCGTTAAAAATAGTTGTAATCGTACTCGTGACCGCGTAGGTAATTTCTTACGACACTATTTGTGTATATAGTAATTTTACTTTTATTTTTTATCTTAAGGAATAATATTTAAGTTGTACAATGTAATTTTTAATTTTATTTAGAAATATTTAGTAATTTCATATTTCGTAGGAATCTTTAATATAATTAATTAGTTTAAGATATTATTGTAATTGTATGATAAGTTTTAAATGAGTGGTTTAATTGGTTATGGTGTACACTATGGTGTGGTAAGAGGAACGCCAATTCTTTTTTAGGTTAATTTATATAGTTATATTTATATAGTTACAATTTATTTTTTCTTATGGATCTTCATGTGTAAAATCGCGTGTGTGTCGTTATAATATATTCTTGTGTCGGTTATTTGAATAATTATAATTTTTCAAACAAAATAAGTTACTTACGTGCAATGTGTTGTGTTTTTCTTGTTTTACTATATAGTACTTAATACTTACTAATTTACACTCTGCTATTAAATTTTCTTCCCACCCTATAAAGCCAGCCAGCAACGAAATAATTGGGGCTTTTTAGTATAAATAAGTAATTTAAAGGAAGTAACGCATATGTGTCCTATTGTTTGTCGTTGTGGTTCATGGTATAACCTATATAAATAATGTATACTATAGAGATATAGTGACCAGCAACGACACATCCAGATATATGTATATTTTATTATCGATTCGAAGAGATCGGGGTGTTATTATACAATGTTCGAAAAATGAAATATGAAAGTACTGAGCGGAATTATAATAATTACGGCTTATGATTGTAATGCTAAGGGAAATTTAAGGTGAAAATAATACGATGTTGATATCATTGAACAAGCTACCTGAAAAAAAAGTCTATTTTACACATAATTGAAGAGCACGAGATTGCAATTAAAATACAATTATAATTGAGTCACGCAACGTCTCCGTTCCGTCGTTTGGTATAATATTGGCATTGTTAAAATTAGAACGAAAATTTGTAAGTTATTATTACTCTGTCTCTCCGTGTTCTAACTAAAATACAATAATTTTGAATGAAAGTGGTGAGGTAAATGGAAGCAGACGCAGGGATTGCACGCCCATTGTACAGTTTTATCGTGGTTACAAATATAGTAATAATATATAGATATACTTTACTAGTTAAAACATGTGAAACATGCAATAGTTGTATTACTACTGTACTATGTACTTAACTAATACTGATATACAAGGCATAGTAATGTGATGTTTGTAATTTAGCAGGATTTGTTCATTACAATAAACAATAATTGTAAATTCGATATATTAAGATTAAGTAGCAGAATTAAAATACTTACAACATATTGTGTATTGTAGTATATATTTGTTTGTGAGTACTTGTATTATCAAATAAAAATCCATGTATTCAAATAAAAATAATTACATTTACATAGATTGAAAGATTGGAAGGTTAAAATTGAATTTGAATCAAGACAAGGAAGCAATAGTGTAATTTGTGAGAGCATAATATGCACTACCATATTATGTAGAGGTAGTTTGATTTTTATTCTGGCCCGGGCTAATAATGAAAGAGTTGATGACTAGAACTGGGGGGAACCATATGATAATATTATTTAGTTTCATACATGAGTCGCAGTCCAACCAACTCAGGAAGTCTGTGATCCATTGAGGTGCACATTAACGTAAAATTGAGTTTTGACAGTTATAGCCTACATAAGTAGTGACATTTACGTGTTTATTATATTACAAGCAAGATCAAAAAGTCAAAGTCGAAAAAGCCTACAAGCCTCTAATATTTAACTATGACTGTTATGTACATTAAGTCCGCTTCTTATATCCTGTGCAAATGCAGATACATGATTTGTGTGTGGATATGTACCTACCTATATACTATATATCTATGCCATACGTGAGTCAAATCTCAACGACAAAGGGGAAAAAACAATATCAAAGTCAGAGTCAAGGTAGTTAGTAGAATGTAGCGTAAATAAGATAAAATTGTTGCAATTTTATCTACAAACGAAAATCAAAATATTTATTATTTTTACGTAGCAAACTAAAGAACACAGCGCTGCCGGCAACCGGTTACATTTTAACATTAACGGTGAACCGACAGCGATGGAGTTGGAATGCAGATTTTTCAATTGTAGCGATTTGATTTGATTTCAGTACTACCTACTTATATTTTGTAAAATGTATATTAGTTTAGTATGAAGAAAAAAAAATTATAAATCTTGTGATATTATAAAGTAGGAAATACAAATATAGTGAAAACAATACCAAAGTACATAAGGAACATATTATATAAAATAATATCAATTTATCACGCTTTCCTTTAAATAAGTTTTCACGAAATTGCTATCTGTAGGTAGGCAGACTGTATAGTGTAGCGGTATTATGCTGTTTTTCTTGGGCTTTTGCTATGAACACACATCTATCTTTTCATATGAGGTAAATATATAGGGCCAATTCGATTCGATTCGGTGATTCGATTTCGATGTCACTATATCCAAGTATATACGACGACTGTAATTAATTGTCAACAAAAAATCTATTTGAAATACATGTAAATCGCTTGCTTCCTTTTCGTTTCTATTTCTGTTTTTTTTGTCAAGTGTACATAAATGTGTGGATTAAGTTAAATATATAACGAGTAGCATCCGACCGAATTCTTTAAAAGTGTGAATACGCAAGACTTTTGTGTTTGACGTTCCACGTTCCACGTACGTCAGCCAAAGACCATATGCACATTCACATAGTATGTATAGCATGTAACGTGTATGTTATCTAACCATACAAAACATGAGTAATAATATAGGTATGACATGACCCGTAAAAGTTCTATTGAGTGTAGAGGTACAGTATTTACGTATGTGCTAAATTTATCAAAAATAAAATCGTGACTCGAATACTGTCATTGTCAAAATCAAATTTCAAAAGGTAGATAACCGTATAAATTATGCGTAGAGTGTGCTTCATAAGAATTTGGGGATTTTACGTATAATTAATGTCCCATTTTCTGATATGGATTCCTGTTTCTTTCCAAAGTACAGTAATAATTTAGTGACACCGCGACCGGAGTTGTGTCTGCATAGGTCTAGTAGATCTGCTCGGCATAGTAATTTATACTCCTGGTGTGGAAATTCAATTTTAAATACTGATATACGAACTTCAATTTTTTTTTGTAGCATAAATAATTATTTTGAAAATGAATTTCTTGCAAAAAAAATAGGTAGGTAACTTAAGGAAATTCTTACTATAAAACAATATTCAATCAAATTCCTAAAAAGATTTGGTGTATATGGAGTGGCGACTGCGGCGACAGCTTTACGAATGTAGGTAGTAAATAATGCCATTGTGTGGGTGGGTGGTGGATCTGATTCTGATTTAGGATTTCCTGCAATGCATATTTTCAAAAAAATTTGGAATCGGAATGAAATGACAACCCATTATTAGCCATGCTTCATGTAGGCAGTCGTCAGTCATGGAGGATTACGAGTATAAACTTATATTATTCGCGAGTCTTGAAGCTTAAAATAAATGTTTAATTATATAAGCACTGTAAATCTATCTATATCTATATACATATAGTTAAGCGTCAATACCATAAAAGAAGAAGTTTACTTAGAAAATACAAATATTTGAGGAGAGCGGATAAAAAAAAATCTATTTTGTGCGTTGGATCTTAACTATCTTAATCTTAAGGAAAGAAACAAGATGTAGTAATAATTACTTAATGCACTGTGTGATGTAATGTAGTGACGATAATCTGCACTAATCATACCATATTAACATTAGCCGTACCGTTCCCGCAAGTACGACGAAAGCGTGTGTCAAACGTGATGTCATAGTTGTAATTTGTAGTGGTAGGGAGGTTGTTTAAAAACATTTCTGTGAAATTTAGCTTTAATGTATCAATTTATGAGTTAATGAATGCACATGGAATATCAATTATCGTCTGCGAAGAACCAAAATGACTCATTTCCAATGTAAGCTAGAATCAAAATGAGAAACATGCGTAAAACGTTAATTAGGAGTTTTTGAAAAGTGTAAAATGTTCTAATTACATGTTTTTGAAAAGTGTAAAATTTTCTAATTACATGTTTTTGAAAAGTGTAAAATGGTCTAATTACATGTTTTTGAAAATTCCAGAATGTTCCATTTACATGTTTTTGAAAAGCGTAAAATGTTCTATTTAAATTCTTTCAAGACATATTTCAATATTTTTGTAAATAGTGGATTTTGTTTTTAGCTAAAAATGGAAATGTGTCATTTTGGTTCTTCACAAACGATATTTATTGTACTCCTCCAAAATATGAAAATAATATTGTGATGAAGAGAATGAAATTGATGTGAGGATGATATGGGGATGAATTTACTAAAACTTTTCAAGTTGGAAGATGCGCTGTACCTTGAGTCTTTTGTGTCTATCATTAATTAATTAATTAATTTATTTATGTGTGTAGTTGGAAATGTTACTAAACTAATTGTCAGTTTTAAGTCAAAAATTATAGTTCCAGATACTTAGTTAAGACGGACAGAATGATAATGATTATGATGCAGAGGGTAATAGTAATGTTATTCTATGAAAAAAGTGACTATTTAAGTAAGTACCTGTGCTAAGAAGAAGAACAGAATATAATAGAATTAGGAATATTCGGAATGGGAGTTGAATGAGGAATTTTGAATTCTCAAGTACTAACTGTGTACAGTAGAAAGTATATTATGACTTTATTTAATTACTATGCGAAACACATTGAACTTGTGACACGTACGTTATTTATGAATGAACTTATCAGTATAATTATTTAATGTTAATTTATAAAAACAATATTTTCTTTTGTCTGGAAAATAGACTCCACATTTTGCTCACTTTTTAGTTACGTACGATCTTTTTAAAAATGAAAGTTCTCGACTCTCTCTGTACTTATTACTAGACTCTGCACTTTTATATTTAGTTAAAAATTAATGCTACTTTACGTGTAAGTGTAATTATAAGTGTATTTCTGTTTGAGTGTTTTTGTGTGTCACTTAATTCTTTCGTACATGGTCATACAGTAGTATACAGAACATTTAATTAAACTGTCATTTCGGTAGTGATTGTATCCTGTACTCAAAGTCATGTATGTCTTGTATTTATAACTAAAATAATTGATTTATTACCATATGGTTTACCGTAAAACTGCATTCCGTTCTAAGTAGAAGTAGATGTTGAGTTTTAAAATAGATGCAGTGTGTAGATTGTTCTAAGCTAATGACACTTAAGTATTATGTTGTAATTTAAAATTGATGAAAGCTAGTTCATGAAATGTCGATGTAATATTCTTATATCTGATTATAATTTATTTGCGACTATGTTTCAGTTGAAGCTGAGTACTTATTTAGCGTAAACTCCACTAATAGTCGTTGTACTATTATTATTGTAAAAAAATGTAAAATATACTGTACAGGATTATGTAAGAAGATTCAAAATTCAATAAAGGGAAAATATAAAAATAATTAATGTGCTTATTTAATTTCGCATGTTTCTTTCTTTCAAAGGGTTGTCCAATTTAGAAATTATCTCCTTAGTCCTTCCTTAAGGACGAACCGTTATACGATACCAGTTTTAAAATTTCAATCTTAACATACATAAGTGGCAATATAATATTTCAATACTAGGGAGAAAAGTAGGTTCGACCTACTGTAAGATAAAACTAATTTTCAGCTTTCACTTTCATCCTCGTAAAATATTATAGTATTGTGCATCCAAACTTTTAAACATAATCAACATCCATCCGCATGGTCATTAATTGCGCCACATTGCGTGAATTGCAAAAATCTTTAACATAGGGTGTCATCTTTTTTCAAGTGACTCACGAGGGAAGGGTCAAAAGTGGTCACTGTGAATCGGCTTCATATACTTTTGTTTTGAAAAGAGTATGTAAAAAGAAGTAGATTTTTCTAAAAATGAAGTTTTAAAATATTGAAAAACCCCACCAATTACTTTTCTAGATATTGTTGCGGTGATCAAGAAACTTTACATTTTTTGAAAATCGGACGAAAATTGTAGGAGTCGTTGATGACGCCAAAGCCAGGAAAGGAGGACGTGGGGATTTTGAACCTTGTTTGTTCGGTGGTAATATCCAGACCGTTGAGTAGGTTTTCCTTGAATTCGTCAATCGAATCTGTTTTAGGGAATCTTCAACTTATCCCTATCCCTGAAATGACAATCTCATCCTTATTATCAAGAATTTTGCCCTCAACTTTCTTGCATGAGCTTGAATTTCTTTTTCCACAAGGAAGTTGTTTCCATGAGGGTATTATTGCGACTTGAGACTTTTTTGCAACGTGGACTGGATTTGTAGTCAACCAGCTCATTTGACGCAAATAGAAATGAGGCCACTGGAAAAAAAGGGCGGCAGTATCAATCAAAATCTATCATCTACCAACATATCTAATGAATTCCAAGGCAATTCCTGAAGTGACGACGCAACACTACATAGTATAACCTCAGCACAACACAGAAAAACGTTTCCCTCTCATGGCATTTAAATTATGTGAGATGCTTCTAAAAACTTATCTCTAATTTCACGTATTAGAGCGCCCCTCAAGCCCGACATCCACAGCCACTTATACATTATTAAGGATTTAGTCTGCAGACTCGCTAAATAAAATTTCGTCAACACTCCTCAGCGCCCCTACAAATAAAAAATTGGAAAAAATCATATTTCAATGCATTACACACTAATTGTAATTATTTTAGAATATAATGAATTGAGCCGCACGGACCAATGAAGTATGCACTATTATTTTAAGCTAACAAAAAAATGTATGTGCTTCCACTCTGATTAAAGTATTAAAGTAACATGTTTATTTTTTCAAAATTCTATTTTTAAAATGCACTTAACAAAAAAAAATAATGGAATTCATACCATATAGCCGGTAGCATCGGAATTATATTTTATTATATATATATTATAACTGCATATTATGCAAAACATAGAATTGCACATTGCACATTGATCCCAGTGCAGTAGGGGGTGGCGGATCCAGGTTTTTGTCAAATGGGGTGGGCCAATAATGTTAAGCGACCATCTTTGGCCGCCCCTTTCTCCACAATTTTGAAAAATTTCCGTTTAGCTAGGAAAGGCTATAGCTGAATTTGGGGAAACGTTTGATTCTAATATGTATCATAATCATCTACAACATCTACATTCTAGATAGATACCAAACTAGATCCAGAGCATTGAACATAACTGTCTCGCAATAACTCGAGTATAATATTCTTCTTGTGTACCCTTTTCGTATGATTGTAGTGCCATTAATTCAGTGATATTGTCTTTCTCAGCCCTTATAGTTCTGTTTGTTAGGTTTTGCAGCGCGACGACAAAACCGATAACTTGTAGCTTAATTCTTAATTAGCTGGCCCAGTTATAACTTACATCGTTCCCATCCTGTTTGCATAGTATATCATGTTAGCAATCTCCTTTGCATTTGCGTGAATTTAGTACTTGTTGACACGAAATCAGTTTACAAATGCGGCGTGCGGTCTAGTGACGGATAGACAGACAGTCCGACTACATAATTTAAATAAATACTGAAGAGCTAAAATAACGCATTAGACTTGTAGGTTTTTGAAATACTTTTGAAGAAAAACCGACGAAAATTTTTTAAAAACACGAAAATCCCTTAAGGCATTCAATTATCGCTGGGCGGCCTTCAGGAGATGGCAGCCGAAAATAAATTTATTATGTATTTTGTTTTATCATTTTGATTATAAGAAATCTGCAATCTGTGGGGTGATCATAAAGAGTGAATATGGGTGACATCATTTATGGGCCTTCCCTATAATAAGTAAAAAATTTTGAATTACCCGCCAAATCTTAAAATCGAAATTTCGACCGGTTACTAAATAAGGGTACATCGTTTTTGTGCACAAAAACGATATACCATTCAAACCAAAATGAATAGACAAATTTAATTAACTTTTTGTTATTACAGCCCGATCTTGATTAGTTTTTAAATGAAGCTAACTAAAAAGACTTAAATATATTTTTTTCAAAACTGACCGGTTTTAACAAATGATAGCTAATTATATATTCGTTAGATAATACAAATATTCGGAATGGAAGTTGAATGAGGAATTTCGAATTTTCAAGTAGATACTGTGTACAGTAGAAAGTTAGAAAGTATATTATGACTTTATTTAATTATTACTATGTGAAACACACTGAACTTGTGAAACGTATATTATTTATGAATGAACTTGATATCAGTATAATTATTTAATGTTAATTTATAAAACAATATTTTATTTTGTCACAAGGTCTCGACAATAGACTCCACATTTTGCTCACTTTTTTGCTACTTACGGTCTTTTTAAAAAATGAAAGTTCTCGACTCTCTCTGTATACTTATTACTAGACTCTGCACTTTTATATTTACTTAAACATTAATGTTACTTTACTATTACTTTACGTGTAAGTGAATAAGTGTGTTTCTTTTTGGGTGTTTCTGTGTGTCACTTAATTCTTTCGTACATTTTTAATTAAACTGACATTTCGGTAATATTATTAAAAACCTAAAAAAAAGTACCACATAGAAAATATAAGGGTGATACTTTAGTGCTGCATGCAGATTTTGCTTTTTGGCAGTGAAGAAATTATTTGTTTTAGCAATGATATATATTTTTTTAGGCAATGATATTTATTGTCTGGATACAAAGTCGAGATACCTGCGCAAGGTGTCCAAACAGTTTCATATCCATGCAATCAAATGGAAGCGGCAGGGTTTGGACACCTTGCCCAGCTATCTCGACTTTGTATCCCGACAATACATATTTTTTTTGGCAATCATATATTTACAGCTATTTTATGGAGACCATACTTTTTGTAGCATTCAAACATAAATATTAGAATAATGTATTCATGAGTTCTTGGGTAGTGATTGTGAATAGAAAACTATTTACATTCGTGGATGACTGGATGACGTCAAGCCGTCAAGCACTGATAAGGTGAGTTGTAAATAATTAAATAATAAATAAATACATAAATTATTTTGTTGCAAGAGAAAAAAGAAGACACCAGACAGTGGGATGAGTATAAGAGAGCTAAAGGAGCGGGTGGAGCAAAACTCTAGTTTGCCAGAAGATGAAAATATTGCTTATGTTGTTCGTAGTGTACTACAAGTTAAATTATCATGGGTACCCCATGATTGTAGTTGGGGTCAGTGGTTAACGTTCAACATATTTTTGGCCCGAATGAAAGATCTGCTTCACACCTATTCATGTGTCGAGGAAGGCCAGCCAAAGTTAATGTTGGAAGGTTGGGGCCCACTCGCAGCCTAGTTGTTCTCAAACTTCAAAACCTTGATAGTGAACTCCAAATACATTGTATAAATATGTATATAAAATAAATATTAAAAAAAATAATTATCATTGCCAATTAAAATAAAATTGTTAAAAGTAAATATCATTGCCAATTAAAATAATTTTATGTTACGCCACTTGAATTAAATATTTTACTGCTAATACAGGTACTGATTCAAAATAAATAAATCATTGCCGATTAAAGTAAAATCAAAACCAAATAGAGTAACCTCATTGAACGAAAAAGATTTACCCATAATACAATGGGTTTGGCATTACATAATTATTACATGTTGTTCTGTCCTTAATTCGTAATTAAATTAAACTATTAAACCGTAATATATTCGTACTACGAACCGTTATACGACACCAGTTTTAAAATTTCAATCTTAACATAAGTGGCATTATTCCAAATAACTAGGGAGAAAAATGCGTTCGTACCTCCTATGTGATAAAACTAGTTTTCAGCTTTCACTTTCATCCTCGTAAAATATTAAATTTTTGTGCATCCAAACTTTTGGACATAATAATCTATACTACATTCTACATTCATCCACATGGTCACTGTTTACGGTGAAAACGTTAGCTACTGTTACATGCAGACTCATACAAATTCGTAGAACCAGGAATTATGCATTTCAGATTATTTCAGATTAAGTATGTAGTACGGAAAACAATGAATTACCAGAAACGTTTTTCGCATCGAAATCACAACTCCCTTTCTCTCTCTCCTCCAGCAAAAAGTCAATAACATCCGTCCGCGACGCATCATCCAAACGGTTAACGTTTGGGTCTCGGAACGTTTTTACAAACATACCTACTTAAGAATATTATGTCACAAAACAAACCATAAATGTATGTTGTAATAAGGAGTTAAAAAAAGTATACTACAAAACTTGTACACAGACAGTTAGTTCCGTTGGTGTTGGTTGGTCATTGCGAATTCCTGAACAGGGATTACTGACACCTACACCGACAAGACTTATAGTAAACGTACACAAACCCGTGTGACGTGCTACAGAAAAAAACGAGAGCCAACAAACTAGATAAAACGAAACGTTTCCACTTTTTTCACCAATGACACAATGCGCTAAAAATTGGCAATGATACTATTAACGAATGACCAAATTATTACAATGAAGGAGCACTGCAGAGCTTTATTATTGAGCGAGCCTATATTATTAAAGATGATAGTTTCCCTAGAAGTACCGTATTTCGTAGAATAGTACACCTATATCATATTCAAATTCCGACGTCCCAGATCCATGTACTATTGGAGGTGCGTGCATAATAAACCATGTAACCTTGTGCTCATAGACCAGTGCAGTGCAGAGTACTATTTTAATTCCGACCTCCCAAACCCGTGTACAATTGCATGCCCGTATACAACTATAGGAATTGCGGTAGCGTACAGTATACATAAATATATATTATTTACTACTGAAACGTTGAGTTGAAACTGTTGAAAGAACAATTTGAATTTGTAGCGCCAGACGTGGGGAAGGAAAGAAATGTTTTTATACGTCTTTGATGGACTTTTACATGTATAATGCATACGGAATGGCTTGACTAGCATATTTTGCAATTTTGTACGGAAGCGTGCATAAATTACAGGATACACAACTTAATCCCCCCTTTTTTGGTGTGTACTCCTGTGGAAAAGGATAGGCATTTGGAACCCCTAGCCCCGTAAACTGAAACGTATCACGTAATTTATGCACGCTTTCAGAGCAGCCTATGTCCCTGCGAACAATACCTTGGGTTTTCAGTCGTAGTGTAGAACTTCACTGGGCTTTAGCTTCCCACTTCCACTCCTGCTCAGCAGCAGCTAGACGATCAAGCTGAGAAGATCGAGGTTTTCCTCAAAAAAAGGCAAAGTATTATTCCTTTTAGGAGTTTTTTTTTGTAAATTACTTCTTTCACAAAAGGGCCTTAAAGTTCCTAAACTGACCACCGACCCAGGGGATTATCCACAAGAAGATAATTATTGCTGATATAATTGATACAAGTCATCGTTATTTTAGACCAGGTAAGATTTAATTACAAATGTATTAAATTACGTTCTCCCTTTGTAACATTGTTGTACTCATCAGTCATCAGTTTTGTATCCCACTGACAACGAACGTATATGCACATAGTATTGTGCAGTTGCTTTTTATGGAAGCGCGACATTTGATTTTACGTTTATCACGCACTGACTAGTGAATCACTATTCATTGAGTAAATACTCAGCTGTTTAATTTAGTTTCATTTTCAATCTTTTAAATGTTGTACTTAATGAATCTAAAGTCAGCCCAAGAAATGTAACTTATTACTTAAACCTACCTACCTACCACCTACGATTTTTTTTGCGGAGACGTGTGACGTGTGCTGACTGTGCTGTTGGTTTGATCAGCCCAGTAAAAAACGTTCACGATCTCTTAAACATTAACATTCAGTTATGAAATTCAGAATCAGAATGTATGGAAATGCATCCTGAAAGCCATAGATGTGTCATAAACTGTTTAAAATTTAAAGTCCTTACCTACAGTCACTTCAAAATTCAAATCTAGCTTTATATATCACAAGTAAGTTTATAAAAAGAGTCACGGTGAAGTTTTGTTCCCGTACACCCGTATGTATGCCCTGCTCTCTGAAGTGTACGAAGTATTGGGATGGGGAAAATTCAAGAATAAAATAGTGTTTTATACGTTAAATACTATGTTCGTAAGTTTGAATTCAATGTGTCAATTTATCGGAATCTATTGGGTTGGTTGGACAGACTATCAACTATCTAGGACATAGGAGGACAGAATTACATACAAGCTAAACAAGTTCAAGCTTGCAGCCTGCAACTTAAGAAGATAAAAGAAGTTTGGAAGCGAAAGAATTAGTTGTATATATAGTTGAAAAACAGGAAGAAATTTGCGATAATAAATTCAAAATTATGAGCACACCACGGGCGGAAACGGAGGACCATTTGAAACTAAGGTTTCAGATAGAACTGGAATTTGTTCAGTGTCTTGCAAATCCAAATTATCTAAATTTTCTCGCACAAAGAGGATATTTTAAAGATCCATCGTTTATAAATTATTTGAAGTACCTGGAATACTGGAAAGAACCCGAGTATGCACGATTTCTCAAGTATCCAATGTGTCTCTATTTCCTCGATCTTCTCCAATATTCAGAATTTCGAAAGGAATTAGCCAATGCAAAATGTGCAAAGTTTGTGGAAGAACAGCAACTTCTTCATTGGCAGCATTATATTCGTAAGAGATCTAAATTGGTTCCGCCGAGCTCATCCTCAACTTCGGTGGAAGCCTCTGGAAATTCAACAGCAAATCTTCCATCTCAACCACCTGCGAATGTACCTAGCAATATTTCGAAGCACTGATTTTACAAGAGATTGGTTCCTGTTGCAGTGTTATGAGTTGTTGTTTTTTTTCAATTTGAGTGGAAATAAGAAATTGGCTTTGATTTTTGTACTCCTTTAGTGCGTCGTTGGTCGTGTTTATAAATAATATAACTGATTATTGTTTACTACCAACTATTATTATTGTTACTATTACTTCTGATGCACTCATTTCGAGTGGACTACGGTTTTGTAATATAAGTATGGAATTATTTTAATCTAAATAAATATTTGCTGAGTTCAGAAAAGTAATAATTTGGCGTATGGGCGTAATCCATTGATTTATTATTTCCTTCAAATTCATTTCGGTAAAAGTAAGAATTAAATTGCGAAGAATATGACCCTGAAAGGGATATGGCAGGATATATTTTAAGTTTATGTGGATGCCATTCAGTGAAAGACTGAAATTGTTTCTTCGTATTTAATTATCCCTACTATGTCGTTTTAACTGCCTTGCGTGTACTGTGTACTATATTTCTACTTTGACTTTCTCATTTTATTAAAATAAGATATCAAGATGTCTTCCGAAGGGGTAACCGTGGTCGAAGCCAGACCTATTTCTATTGCAAATATTAACACCTCTCCAATTCAGATCCCAACTCCAGTAAGTAAATGTCCATGGGCGAAGGTGATCACACCAGAGAGTCACGGAAAAGAAGTTAGCTTCACTGAAATCATGAGTGAGCAGTTAGCTGGAAATTTGCAAAATGAAGAAGAGGTGATCATGTTAAAAGAAATTTTGGATGATGATGACTCCCCTGTTACAGTTGATATTTCGTCTCTGGAAGGAATTTCTACCAGCACAGATGACTGTAGTAGTGATCAAGTTATTGCTCAAATGCTACAGATGCAGTTCAATAAAGAATACGATAATAATATCAAGAGACAAGAGCAGAAATATAACGGTGCTTCTAAAGGTTAGCAAATAAATTTGGATTTTTTCATAGACCATGGATATTGTGTCAATTTTGTTGATGTTTACTATATGAATTGTAATAGGCCTATTTATTTATTCCTCATGTATATTCTGTTTTTTCTTATCACAGTCTCTGTCTCGTATTCCAATTATATGGTAACTCCTGCCGAAGATTCAGACACAGATGAGGAGGAACTAGAATATGCTTCAAAAGCATGGGATTCTTTTGAGGTTGGTCAGATTCTCCATTCTTGTAAAAATTTATCTCTATTAGGATTCTTAATGAATACTTAACTTAACTACTACTAACTGCTGCAATAGACATTTTAATTCTGTTGATAATAGTCGTAGTTAAAGGAACTCACTCAGTCAATTCTTTTAAATTAAAATATTAGGCTCACGAGAAAGCTTTCCCAATGATGTCCAACCGGGGTTATGTTCGTGTGAATAATGAAGTATTAACGAAGCACGATGTGACCATGAGTGGTCGGCGTAACGCGTGTCGTGTCATGGAGTTCCCGCCATGCATCAGTACTGGAGATGGTGCCAGCTTTGATATGCAGTTATCTAATAAGGTCCGTATTTTGATTTGCCTCATCATTAATAAATGTGTATTTTTTGAAGTATCGTACGATGGTGGTTTTTTCGTGGTAAATCAACTTTGAAGTTTTTTGTGTCACTGCAGGTTTACAACTCGCTCAAAGTCTACTCAAGAGCTGAAGAAGATCGTCGTACGCGTGTTCATGATAAGCAGGAGAAGTCAACACATGATATGGCAGTTGATGTTAAAACTAGGCTAATGTTGTACAAACTTATCAATAATTCCGTTCTTGACAAGGTATATGGCATTATTTCCACGGGGAAAGAAGCTGTGGTCCTGTACGCTACTGGTGGAAAGTGAGTTCATAATCTAAATGAATACTTTGTAATTAAATAAATGCAAGTTTAAAAGAGAACATGATTTGTTAACTGCTTTGTCATCTCTTGTTTATCACAGTCTTGCAGATCAGACAGATACCATAGCTGACATACCCAAAGAATGCGTTATAAAAGTTTTCAAAACAACATTGAATGAATTCAAAACGAGAGACAAGTACATTCAGGATGATTACAGATTCAAAGAAAGATTTTCGAAGCAGAATCCAAGAAAAATCATACACTTGTGGGCAGAGAAAGAAATGCATAATCTAAACAGAATGAATAAAGTTGGTATCTCTTGCCCTAGGGTTGTTTTACTCAAGAAACACATTTTAATTATGAGTTTCATCGGGAGTGATACAAAGGCTGCTCCTATGTTGAAGGAAGTGAAATTCTCTCATGACAGTGAAGAAGATATGGCCCTTTTGAACAGCGCGTACCAGCAAACAATCAGTACAATGCATAAATTGTACAAAGAGTGCAATTTAATTCACGCTGACCTCTCTGAATTTAATATTTTGTGGCATGAGAACAAATGCTATTTCATTGATGTGAGTCAGGCTGTGGAACCTTGTCACCCTCATGGACTGGAGTTCCTGTATCGAGACTGTACTAATATTTCTAATGTAAGTTTATTTTTACTTGTGAGTTCATTTCATTTGAAAGCATAAGTTCCCTACTTTATTTTTGTCTTTAAAAAAAACTAGCTACATACTAGGGTATTTACAATGTAATTTGCTGTATTTTCCAGTATTTTGGGAAGAGAGGTGCTACTGATGTTGCTTCCGCGGAAACTTTGTTCACAGATATTTGTGGCTTCAGACTGGATGGCAGTGGGGCCGAAATTATTAATCAGGTATAATTCAATACGAGCTTACCATTGCATTCATTACGTGTGGTTTACTTTAGTATAATTTGCCTAAGTGAGGTTAAATAATTTGTTAATATTAATCTCTAGATTCGAGACTACGAAAAGAATTTAGAGCTGCTAACCTTTGCTAAACCTGAAAAATCTTATCCATTCGACTATTGTTGGGAGAAAACAAAAAAACAAAATTCTGTCTAACTTGCTGATTCGATATGTGGCTCGTCGATCATCATCACTACCAATTTGCAAAAACAAATCATTTGAACCATCATGCAAGAACATCACTTTTTTAAGTCCTAAAATTAGCAAATTTGAGTCCAAATCGCACATATTTACGAATACCAATTCACACCGCTCGTATTCCAGTTGTTGCATGCAGAAAATAAATTAGCATAAGTACCTGCACTATTAAAGTATGTCCTTAACTTCTGATATATTTCATTAGTATTATGGTTAGAAAACTCCTAATTAATTCAGAAAAAAATTACATTTAAAATTATATTTAGTAACGGGTTAGTTGTGTCATTTCGTTTAGTTTATGCCTGTTAGTTTTGAATTCATCGAATTTATGTCGCTTTCATTGACACGGTCAGCCACACTCAAATTGACAAATTAGACTTCATGTGGCAAAATTCGTGTATGCAATACAAAATACACAATAATTACGAATTATCTAATAGTTTCTAATTATAAGGTTTTTTTGTCAAGCTAAGTATGGAATAAAGAAAATTTCGAGTGAAGTACTTAATTAAATTAAAGTATATCTTTAGAAATGGGCGAGAAACCCATTTAAACGATGCTTGTCGGTCGCAGGTGGGAATTATTGGGAATAAGATTGCGATCATTCACCAATTAATGACTTCGTACGTTATAGGTAGCTTAAATGCGACTTATGAATCATGAAACACTTGTGTTCTGGCTCATAAAGATCATCTCTTTTCCGATTTTTTGAAACAATCAAAAAACATAGTAAGTCGGTAGATTTCATTGTCAAATTATGTAAGTATTTTCGTGCTCTTTGAGAGATTGTGGTTAGCGGATATATGGTATGCATGATATAATAATTATTACATTATTAAATATAAAAGCAGTTCCTTTTTTTCTGGTTTTCTGCTACATAAAGGAACATAGTACATTGTTATCATCAATTAAAGCAAACAGTCCGTTATAAATTTGGGATTAAATGAGTGTAAGAACCATAGTACGTAACCTTACCTGGTAATGTTTGTAATTACATGATAAATAATTTTAATATGTAATAATTACATGCTCGCAAATATGCTCATGATTGAATGCCAATTAATGAAGATCCGGTCCTGATATGTAATACAATTAGTGTAGTTTGTGTAGTCAAATAGTTTTACGCTAGTTACCAAATTATTAAATTTTAGTTTTTAGTTTGTAATTTGCAGGCATTTGAACGGAACGATGACTTTTTATTTACAGAAATAAACTTACACTTGTTATGAAAGACAGTGGATGTATGTGTGCTCATTAATACTACATTTTTATACAATTAATTGCAATAGTATATTATTAAATTATGTAGTGGCTCGTGGCTCAAAAAGCATTATTTGCGAAATCAATACTTGGTACTCGAAGTTCCAGCGACCAAAAAATCCAATGCAGAATAATTTTTTAGAATAAATTTCAATACATGAAATAAACTATATATCGTCTGTGAAGAACCAAAATTACCCACATCCATTTTTACCTAAATAAAAAAAATATCAACTATCAACAAAAATATTCAAATATGTCTTGAGAGCGTTTAGATAGAACATTTTGCACTTATCAAAAATATGTAAATATAACATTTTATACTTTTCAAACACATGGAATTAGAACAATTTCCACCTTTTCCCAAACATGGAATTAGAACATTTTGCACCTTTTCAAAAATATGGAATTAGAAAATTTTGCACCTTTTCAAAAACATGGAATTAGAACATTTTGCACCTTTTCAAAAACGTGCAAATAGAACATTTACCCTTTTCAAAAACTCTTAATTAACATTTTACGCATGTTTCTCATTTTGTTTTTATAACATAGCTCATTTCGAATCTAGCTTAAATTGGATATGGGTAACTTTGGTTCTTCACAGACGATATCCTATCGTCAATGTTTATTCAATTATATAATCATTATGTTTCACACCTATGTTACTTACATTCAAAAACCCTGTAAAGTATAAAAAAAATAATGTCATTCTTTTTATTCCATTTTAATTGATTCTGCACAAATATGCTATGATTTTCATTCTTCCCACAAAAATTGGAGCATCTTATACATTTTTTATTTAACTTTAAGTGTGTTAAAATATAATAATTACGTGTTTGCAGTCCTCGTTCATTAAAAACGGCCTAGCATTCAGTAACCAGTTGTACACTTACATCATTACCATTACTTATTGAACATTTTCTAATTAATCAGGAGAATCACACAAACACACAACGGTATAGCTTCTGGCTTTGTTTTTCTTATACCATGATGATTATTATTATTTTTATTCTTTGATTAAGGACTCAAGTCAAAATACTTTACTGTACTAATAATATAATAAAAAGGATGCTGCAGATTTTCGTTGTAATACACCGGACACACGTGTTTTGATTTCCGTTCAGAGGCAGAGTTGGAGGATTCATTCATTCATCAGTTATATTTTAGGTTTCAACGAGTTCAAACGTCAACCACGAACGGCAACTTCAACTCACTTGAGTTCGATTATTGTTCTGTTTCCCATTTTAAAATGGAACATGCTTCAGTCCAATTCCAACGAATAACTACTGTATACTTATATAGTAGTTGTTGTTATATTTGCTATAGCTTCTTTTCCCATTCCATTGTTAATGCTAAAAGTAATAAATATAATACCGTCCATTCTGTTGTAGCAAGTCGCTCTTAAGGCCGGAAAATTGGTGTCTCGTCTCGTCTAATAGTAATTTTTACATCCATTAAAGCTGCATCAAAAGTCAAGTCAAGCACAACAATGAAATGCGAAGAAAATATTACAATGAAAGTCTGCTCAACCAACGATCGAAAATGCGGCCGAGTTAAAGTATCTATATAGGCACAGCTGGTATAGTCAAAGTCGCATCCACAGAAGTGAGCAGAGAGGAAGTTTGCGGGAGCCACTCTTCTCTGCTCAATTTAATAATTATCCTTAATCATTGTTGCAGTCATTGAATTGAAACGACAATGGAGTGGGGAGCAAGACGCGAGCAAAGTTCATCCAGGTAGGTACTTAATTTCAGGACTATGTACCTACATAATAATATGTTATTTGATTACGAACTACTAACGAGAATGCGAATTTCGTCGACGTCGACGACTACTATGGGGTCTTGAAATCAAAATACAATTAAAACTGTTTGAGTCTCGAGAATTTACCCGTACCGGTACCAGTAAGCAAGTGCAGCAAAAAGTAAGTTAAACCGTGTAATAAAGTAAACTAAGGAAACAAATTGCATATTTGGATGTAGCAGGGCTTTACTTGTTTTTACTATCCATATAATGATTCAGTAAAATCGTAAATAAATACCTACCTACCTAAATGTAGGTACCTTAATTCTTCAAACAGCTTGGGAAAATTCTGTTTTATTTTCTATAGATTTTTTGTACCGTTGACGTTTGCGCTGGATTTTGGTTTGGCTTTTCTACGTTGTACTTAAGTTTTAAATTACTGTGGCGATTGACAGTACAGAATGAAGTGAATTGCCGAAACTATAAAATAATTGTTTTACTACGGAGTATTAACCATTATGTGTGCTATACCTATATACCACCATACCATACGTACACGATTATAACTGGTCATCGTCTTAATGTTTGTTTTTTATAGAACTGTAGAGGAGGCTCTCTGGCTCTGTCAACGTGAATACTCAAGTTCGAGTGCAAATGATATATATACTGTTAATAATGACTGTGTATAGAATACCATTGCAATTTATTCATAAATATTTAATTTGCGTCCAGAAATAAAATATTTATAGCAACTGAAATTGACTGTTATTGTGCTCAACTCTCATCGTAGACTTTGTCAAGGAGCTACATCCTATACTTGTGTTTGTGTTTCCTGTTTTTTTTTCTATATACGAGAACATAATTTAATTATTATGTAAACCAGTGTATGGCATTTATGTGAGGACTTTAACTTCACCTGTACAATATCATTTCCGGCCCCGACCGTGTAGTGTGTGTACTATAGAAGTAAGTTAACATCGTGTCATAAATGGAAAATGAAAATATGTATTTTTGTGATAATAGCTCCCTTCTTCCTAACTCCTAACATGTTCAAATGGGAAAATCAAAATCTTGTCTTTAACGATAAAAAGTCAATACAGTTAAATTCTAAGTAAAATCTCCACAGTGAATAAGGAATCTATAGTATATTAGAGGTACCGCCGAGCGGAAATGGGCATAACTCGCAAACCACGCAACGCACAAAAATGCAATTGGTACCAAAAGATGCAGAATGAAAAACTGTATACAGGTAGATGGAAACATCTAGCAAAACGTGGAACACGTCCTCAAAAAATGGGGAGGCCCAAAACCGAAGGGCAGAAATCATGGGAAAAACAGGGGTCGCAGGAAGATAAACAACTTTTAAACAACACAACGCAGGCAAGGCCGCAAGGTATCAAAATGATCAGAATGAACCCAGGACGAGAAATAAGGGGAGAAACCAGGAAAAACGCAGCCGAAAAACACGTCAGCAAAGGGGCAAGGGATGGAAAAGTCTAACTCTACAGTAGAATAGAGCGTACGCCGTTCAGAAACGGCCATACGTTCCAAACTACGTAACGCACAAAAATACAATTGGTACCAAACGACGCAGAATAAAAAACTGCATGCAGGCAAACGACAACATTCAGGGAAATGTGAAACACGTATTCAAAAAAAAGAAAGCCCCGAAACTCAAAAGTGAAAAACAAAGGAAAAACGTAGGTCACAGGAAGATAGACAATTTTTGAAGGAAACAACGCAGGTATGGCCGCAAGGTACTAAAAGAAGCAGAATGAACCGAGGAAGAGATATAAGGAGAAAAATTGGGAAGAATCGTACCAAAAATACAACCCCAGCGCGAGGGTAAGGCACGGCAAACGCAAAATTTAAAAAAAGAGGGGAAGCTGTCAGGGCGCAAAACACTCAATGTGTGCAAAAACAGTTAATTTATGCCACACTAGCAGATAAAAAATTTAACGGCGCAAATTTTAACACCTCACACGCCACGATCAGACGAGTTTTGCAGAAATGCGGGGGTGTCGAAATCGAAAAAAAAATGCAGAAAACGGAAGTCTTCTGGCCTAACGAAAGGCCATAGGAACAAAAAACAGGGAAAAACTGAATAAGAGGAACAGAAAACAACTGAAGAAAATAAAACTAGCAGTGTTTATTTCGTCGCAGGAAAAAAGCTGCGGAAACTTTTTGCATTTTTCAAAAGTCGAGTTTTGAGGTTTGAGTTTTGAAAAAATTTAAACGGCAAGAAAAGACCACCAGGTGCACACGGACGAACGACCGGAAAAGAAAACGCCAGCTAAGTCAAGCGCAGGTGAAGAGAAACAATCACAAAAGGAAAGCAGAGTGACAAAGGAGGGTAGGTACACCACCAAAAAACACCGAATGCCCAGGTAGTACAGCTGACAGGCAGTACGTGCATATGCCCAGGTAGTACAGCTAATAGGCAGTACGTGCATATGCCCAGGTAGTACAGCTGATAGGCAGTACGTGCATATGCCCAGGCTGGCAGTTTGGCAGTGCGTGCATATGCCCCGGCTGGCAGTTTGGGAGTACGTGCATATGCCCCGGCTGGCAGTAGAGCCTGGCACTTTGGCAGTACGTGCACATGGCCAGGCTGGCAGTAGAGCCTGGCAGTTTGGCAGTGCGTGCATATGCCCCAGCTGGCAGTTTGGGAGTACGTGCATATGCCCCGGCTGGCAGTTTGGCAGTACGTGCACATGGCCAGGCTGGCAGTTTGGCAGTAGAGCCTGGCAGTTTGGCAGTACGTGCACATGGCCAGGCTGGCAGTTTGGCAGTACGTGCATATGCCCCGGCTGGCAGTTTGGCAGTACGTGCATATGCCCCGGCTGGCAGTTTGGCAGTACGTGCATATGCTCCGGCTGGCAGTTTGGCAGTACGTGCATTTGCCCGGGCTGGCAGTTTGGCAGTACGTGCATATACCCCAGCTGGCATTTTAGCGGTAAGTTCATCGAATTAGGGAACACGCGAAGAGAGTAAGCACAGCCGAAGCAATTGAGGACAAAATGACGTGCCGAAAAAGAAGCAATGTCTCCGGAAAAGTGGCAATAACCAAACGCAAAAGCAACCCAAAACGTGCTCGAGCCGGGGTTATTGGCGGGCTTACTGTAGAAGCGGAGGAAAGTTGCCATAAACGAAGCACACCGCGGGTTGACCATGTGGAGGACACGCGATTTTTGGAGGAAATAGTTACGGTCGTGCCACAAGCTGACTCCCTAGGTGAAACCCTAGTGGCCGCTGGTGCCGGCGAGCAAAGAGCCGTCGAAGGGGTCAACGAAGCAGTTGTTGCCACAGTAGAAACAGAAGAGGCCTACAAAGAAAGTGATCTCGGCGCGATGGACGTCAAATGCGAATTTTGCGGCAGCGACAACTTTGCCGCAGAAAAGCTAAAGAACAAGTTGGTTGCAAGGTGCTGCCAGAAGGGGAAGGTACGTCTGGACGGACTCGACGACTATCCCGCGCAACTAAAGAAGTACCTGGTTGTGCGTGAGCCTAATGCCACTGACGACGAAAGGCTAAACTTTAAAAAGTATATCCGGCAGTACAACAGTGCCCTTGCCTTTGCTTCAATGGGAACGCAGTTCCCTGTGGAAACAAACAACGTAGGCTGCACCAGGGAGCCTTAAGTCCGTCTGCACTGTCAAGTTTACCACGTTGTGTCGGCGGAGCTGCTCCCTCGCAGCGGCCTGATACCGCGGTACGCGCAGTTATACATCGTAGACACCGAACTTGCAGCCGAGCAGCGCATGGGCGTACTCGAAAACGCCAAGTGTCTGCCCCACGTCATGACCGAACTAGACGCGGTTATTCGCGAAGTGAACGTGTACGCCAGGGGGTTGAAGTCAATGCGGGAAGTGAAAGAAGAGGCACTAGCAACCTACGAAGAAAGTAGCCCCGTCAACGCATGTATGACTTTTGGCCAGGACCCAACGCAGGACCAACGTCAGTATAACATTAGTACGACGTCCGACATTGCCGCAGTGTTTTGCAGTAGTGGCGGAGCACCCCCAAGCGAAAGGGACCTGCGTTTTTACAGCAGAGCAGGCAACAGCACGCAGCGTTAGTCTACCCGGTAATTCACCCAACAGGTAAATGCGCTACTAACTGCAGTTGCCAAAAGCTTTCACGTTTGTTTGAACACGTCGCTAACGTTTTGTATGGGTTATTCTGTAGGACAAAAGGGTTGGAGCCCGCTGCTACGGCACTACAAAAGTACGCGGCGAGTGACGCAAAGCCAATACTACTCCTACAGGGTGTCTGCAAGAAAGGACGAGTTCAACCCGTTGTTGTACTGCGGAAAACTGTATTAAATGTATTTAGTTGACGCATACTGCAAAGCTGAAGACAACAGACTGAAGTTGTGCAGGACACATTAACGTGAGCTGCAGTGCGATATGTATTCCGGGCTTGTTGACCACGTCCACAGCATGGCAAGCGAACAAGGCTTGAAAGCCGGAAAAATCGTGATACTCCCGTCCAGCTTTCAGGGCAGCCCAAGAAACTGCCATGAACATTATGCCGACGCGATGGCGGTACGTTGTAACACGGTTGTGTATGTGTCTTACTTATATGTGTTTGGGTAACATAGCCTAGATAACAACGTAACGTCTATATCCTCTTTCACGTCACAGATTGTACGCGCCAAGGGCAGGCCGGATTATTTCATCGTACGAAAACATACGAACGTTTCCTTAATAAATTTCGACGTCTAATTGTGTCTTATACAGCCTTCCTGTTTTTAAACGTTTACATCAAATCCGAAATGGAAACAGATTACCGCAAATCTGTTAGCAGGCCAACGGGCCGGCGACCGCCCTGACCTAATAGCAAGGGCGTTCCACCTGAAGTTGCGAGAGCTCCTGGCTGACCTGAAAAGTGGGCTGTTTGGTGACATCGTAGCTTGTATTCACGTCGTGGAGTTTCAGAAACGGTAACAGTTGTGGATAACGTAGTTAAAAGTTATAGCACTTACGTACTGTTACCCTTGTATCACATCGGGTTTACTTTTTGCAGGGGCCTTCCGCACGCTCACATTCTTGGTAAATTTCAGTGCAGACAACAATAACGCCGACAGGGGCGCGTAACTAGCTAATTTCTGTGTGTTATGTGCAGTTATTCTAAAAGAGGAGGCCAAGCCATCGACTGTTAGCGACATCAACAAGCTCGTCTGCGCAGAAATGCCAAATAAAGAAACTCCAAGCCCCGATTGTACAGCATAGTTCAAAAACATATGGTACATGGCTCGCACGGGGAGCACTCTGCATGTATAGTGGATACGAAATGCACTAAAGGGTACCCTAAAGAGTTTGAACAGGAGACTACTAACAACGAAAACGGGTACCCGTTGTACCGGCGCTGAAACTGCGGTGTGCACTATGGCGCCAAAGGCAGGGAGTACACAAACGCAATGGTCGTGCCGTATAATCCCGTTTTGCTACTTAGGTACAACGTCCACATCAACTTTGAGATCGTGTCCTCCATCAAGGCAGTCAAGTACTTGTTTAAATAAGTGTACAAAGGTGAGTTCTGTATAACGTGTTTCTTGCGTCAGCTACGTTTTAATGCAACCGCTTACACCACTTTTTTGTGTTGCAGGGAATGACTGCTGCTCTTTAGGTTTTTAGGAAAGTAGAGACGGAACGGACGTACTTTCGTGGGACGAGATTCGCGCGTACACGGACGCGCGGTTTGTTGGCAGTTCTAAGGCTTGCTGGCGCTTGTTTAAGTTCAAAATGTAACGCATGTCCCACTCCGTGACGCGGCTGCCTGTTCATTTGGAAAATTGGGAGCTGGTGTTTTTTCCCCCAAGGGGTGAAGAAGATGCCATAGCTAACCACAAGCCAAGTAAACTTAGCCAATATTTTCGACTGAACGCGGAGGACATTGCCGCTCAGCAGTACCTCTATACCGAAATACCGTTGCATTATTCCTTCCACCAAGGCAACAACAGATGGAAAAAGCGCTTGGGGGCGTACAAGAAGCCAGTAGTTACCCGAGTTAATCCTGTCGCGCCAAAGGACGTCGAACGGTACTGTCTACAATTGCTATTGCTAAACGTGCGTGGTGCAACAAGCTTTACAGATCTGCGCACCGTACGCGGCACAGTGCACGACTCTTTTCAGGCCGCGTGCAGAGATTAAAATCTGGTTGCTGACGACTCATAGTGGTGCTTAGCCTTAGACGAGGCGATTACAATTCAATTTCCGAAAGCCCTACGCGACCTGTTTGCCTACATAGTGGTTTTCGGAAACCCTGTGGGTTGCAACGAATTGTAGTTGCGTTACAAAGAAGCCTTAAGCGAGGACTTTTGCCGTGATATGCCGCAAAGCGTTGCCGAAAACAAAGCCCTCTACGCCGTGCAGGAGCTTTTGCGGCTGCACGGGAAGCAGTGCTCCGACTTTTGAATGTTGTAACCGTCATTGGTAATAAACTGAATCACCTTACATCGTTTCACGTATCCACCTTTTTGTACTGCTGCAAATAAAATGTGCTTCTGTAATGCGTTGAGAGATGTTGCACATTTTTGCCGCGGCCTGCACACTATAAACGAAAGAAAAAAGATTGCAACATTTCTCGCATTACAGAGATCGCTTACCCTACAGTTGGGTGGTTCTCTTTCGTTTAAACGTGCGCTTGGCTACTGCCAGCCGCGCGGCCAGCAGTAGCCAAAGGAACGGCGGCGCGCACCGCGCCCGCATCGCAGCAGCTGCGGGCGCGGTTGTGCTTCAGGGCAGTTGCCCCGGCTGCACCACAGCGGACACTGCCTGCTGGCAGTTTTTTAAGCGACACTGGCCTACAGCAGCGTTTCCATGCATCCTGTTACCGCTGCTGGTGCAAAAGCAACCGGCGTGTTGTAACTGCCGTTTGCCCCCGGGCGGTTTGGAACTGCCCCGTAGCAACTGCCACTTGCCCCAAACACCGCCAAGGCTGCAACCGCCCCCAGCCGCACGGCGCCCACCCCGCACACGCGCTCGCTAACGCCAGGGGGCACGCTCGCTGCAACGGCGGGGCAACCAGCGGTGGCTTCCCGGTTGCCGGCTCTCTGGCGTGGGGCGCCAAGCGCGTTGGGGCGCCCGCGACGCGGCAATTGCGCCATGCGCAAACGTTGGAGGTAACCCCACCCATGTTGCAGTGGCGCAAACCCGGCGCCACCCACACTCTGCCGTACTCGGCACGGTTCCCATGGCCGCTGCCCGAAACGGCGAAAGTTGTTTATGCCCGCCCATCTTACCTGTCGCCTTCCTACAGCCTCGCCATGCCTGCCCCCTCCTGGAGCCCGCACCTGTGCTCGCCCTACACTATTATTTGCGACTATGTGCTATCTTAATACCGAATCTGAATAATAAATACATCAAAGCATAACGACTTCGTCGCTTCTTGCCCTGTTGCCCCTTACTTCGCGCTCGGGCCCCCCTGTCCGGTGCCCTGCCGGAGGCAGGTGGGCTTGGGTTCTAGTACTATATAATACAGAATAATACTACGGTTCTTTCGGTAACCTTCGTCACTCGTCGTCGCCAGTGAAAGAAAACTGTATGAGAAAATAAAGTAAACAGTCAAAGTCAGAGTCATCATCATATATGAGCTGAATGCACAAGAGCGCGAGGTCCGCTAAAAAGAAAATATCACCTATACGAGTTATTAAAAACGGTTTGTATAGAATAATATAAAGCATTTAAGGCCCCAGAATAGGAATGCTATGTGGTTAAATATTGAAGATTGAGATATTTACCTAAGTAAAACGTTACAGAGGAAACAAAGCTGTCTACTGTGTACTTGAGTAAAATCTCCACCTGCATATAAAGTGTTTCGTCTGTGAAGAACCAAAATGACCCATATCCAATTTACGCTACAATCAAAATGAGCTATGTCATAAAAAAAAATGAGAAACATGCGAAAAATGTTAATTAGGAGTTTTTGAAAAACGTAAAATGTTCTATTTTCATGTTTTTCAACAATAATGTAAAATGTCCTATTTACACGTTTTTGAATAGGTGCAAAATATTCTAATTCCATGTTTTTGAAAAGGTGCAAAATGTTCTAATTCCATGCTTTCGAAAAGGTGCAAAATGTTCTAATTCCGTGTATTTGAAAATGTGCACAAATTTCTAATTCCGTGTTTCTAAAATGGTGCAAAATATTCTAATTCCATGTTTTTGAAAAGTGTAAAATGTTGTATTTATATATTTTTGAAAAGTGCAAAATGTTCTATTTAAATGCTCTCAAGACATATTTGAATATTTTTGTAGATATTGGATATTGTTTTTAGCGAAAAATGGATATGGGTCATTTTGGTTCTTCACATACGGTTTCCATATTACTTATGCACAGTCAACGCTTTTTTACACTCATAATTTACTCTTGGTTTTCAAATGATGGATTAAAATATTCAAATGGTCATGACATGATGACATGCTATATATGCTCCGTTACTATTAAATCCTTTACATGTTGATGTTGAGGAGGAGGGCGGATGGGAGTGGAAACAGTTTTTCTTACGAGTCTATTATTGAGAGCGTTTAAAAAATGGAGTTGGCATAGGATATATTGTATATTATATGAGGACATATAAGGGATTTTTTACACACTCCTTCCAAGTTAAAAGGATGAGGTGGGCACAGGAAGGAAGAGGACGATGAGTTAAGATAATTTATATCATATAGAATCATAGTGCATTGATCTTTAAGGTAGACCGGCACCGTCACCGGCACCGGCATAAACATTATGTTCTCGTTATACTAGCACTCTAAAATTTTCTATGTATGAACTTTAATATTTTTCAAAGTTTTAAAAAGAGTATAAGCGTTTTTTTGCAGTGCGCAAAAAATGCTGTAATAACATAATCTAAAAAATATACTGGTTGACTGTTTAAAACTGAGCAAAATGAGTGTAAATTAGCTAAATACTGATTTGAGTTATGCAATGATATTTATTTGTGACGAGCTATTAGGCACCTACTTTAAACAAACCGAAGCAAGGAAGATTTTTGGAGTCTCTAAACAGGTGCTCCATGTTAATACAATATGCTATAAGTGAGTATAGTAAAAAATCTTATAAGAAGATAACAGGTAGTCCGAGTTTGTAATTTTTCCTAAGCGTGTACAAATCCGCCAATCTTATAATAATAAGCGTGTAGATTCAAATGTAGATGTAGATTGCATCTTTTAGACGTAATCGTGAATTATCCCGTCATCACACCTGTTCTATGAACATCAGTGTTTAACTTGAGCATTTAACAAGTACTATACGCACACACAATAAACTATCAAACTTGGTCGAGACTCGAGACGTCGACGTCGTCTTCCTTTGCCTTGTCATGATTATGATGGGAAAGACGGCGTAGTATAGAGTAAAAAGCTCACACACTATTAGCGATAAGTACAAGAGTTAATCTTGGACATGGAAAGCATGAAATGCAAATAGCATTGAAAATCTCATCTTTTTTTGTCAACATTCAACATTTTTGAGGAAAAATCTTCCTCGGTAAGGTAAAACAGAGAAGACAAAAAAAAATAAAGTTGTTGCAAGTGTGACGAGGACGACAGGAAAATAGAAAAATTTAATTTCGCATTTAGCCATTTAGGTGATAAATATATTATTCTTTAAAAAAATGTGTTTACTGTTATAAGCCAAAATAAAATGAAATAATATATTTATACATTAGTGAATGTGCATCTGGGGTTGCGGTTGTTTGTATTATTATGTATAAGGGGAAAAAAGGAGGATGCGCTCCTTTGTATTTGTCTGGTTCTGGTTCTGGTACTGGTACTGGTTGGCAGTTGTCTGTGTGGGTCTTGCCTGTAACAACTTCCACCAAGTATGATGAACCACTTTAGATTAAAATAATTATGGTTCTTAGTAAAGTTTTTTTTATTATGTGCGTATAGCATTTTTGCATTCCTCTCTTTGGTAAGACCTGTAGCTTCAGCTGAATAAAGTAGCACGAAGAATTTTTAGTATGAGTATAGCTGCCGAGTCATTTTCATTTCCAGTTTGTTCTTTCAGTTCTTTGGGGTCTGGGGTGATGCTACACAAGCAAAATATCCAAGCACCTAAGTAAGAGGTACCCAAGTCCAAGTACAACGTATACACGATAATCAAGCAACCAAGGTGGAGAGTTGCACAGAGGCAGACGAGTCAAATGTACCTAATTTGAATACAAAATAAAAAGCACAACTTTTGCAGAATCATACACTAATCAAGGTTATGTAAGTAGGTACTTTTATAGGAGTAGGATAGGACTCTGATACGGAATTCATTCATAATACAGTAACTTTTAGTATTCTTTTGAGAATGTTAGAAATAAAGTCATCATAGCTTGAGGATACCCCTATATACTCAGCACAGAATTCAAATAGGAATTTATAATTATTAGTAGAATTATAGTGTCAATTACACAATTTTCAAATCAGGATCAGTATCATAGCTTAGTAAATGTTATCTTCACCTAAGCAGTTAATACGTTTACCTAAGTACACACACACACATGCATAATACACTGCAACTCTGCAACTTTAATTTGTAGATCAAAATTTTGTGGCGTTGTTATAATTATAGTGCTGTTCACGTTCCCCACTCACTGTGGACAAGCCTGCACACAAGTGGTAATTGTATTTAAAATAGAATTAAATTACTACATATTTGAAAAAGGCAGGGGCAAGGAGAAGAAGCATTTACTCCCACATTTAAACCTATACAGTTATCTCGCTTGGAATAAGCCGACGGCCGACGCTCAATCAAGAGACGCAGCTATACGGATTGACAGTGATTACGTACACATTTGCAAAATAATCCAGAATCCAGAGCACAGAACCAGAACCACATCACACCACCACCGGACTGCAGTAAAGGATAGTAAGCTTTACTTTTTTTTAATTTAAAAAAAATAATTTGAAACTGAATATAATTGTGTAAGTTGCCTTTATTTTAAATATTTTTGGTATTTTTGGTAATCATTGCCTGATTTCTAAATCAAATACAATTTACCTATATAACATAGTGCTAATATAGGTGAACAGCTTTCTTGGTTTTGGTTGAATGTTGAAGGGATTTAAAAAAAGGATTGTTGACTATAATCGCCGGAGTGACAAAACGGATTAACCTGTCCTTCTCTTTTGCTGATCAAAGGATTATTAAAACGATAATGCTTACAATTCTGTGACACTGCGACATGCAATAAAAATGCTCATGTTTAACCTGACATTGCGTCACATTCAATACGTTGAATTATCCACAATCCAAACCAACTAAAGTTCTTTACCATTTGTTGCGTGATGTAGTTCTGATTTTGTTATTTTAAAGTTTTTGTTGTGCTGCATATAATATTTATTACAAAATTAATTATTATTTCATGTAGAACGGAACCACTGCCAATTAAATCATGAGCTAAACTGTGAGTGAAGTATTATACAAAAAGATCCCGGCCTGAGAATTTTGATTGATAAAACAGGAGGGTAAAGTGGGAAAAGAATGTTGAGTTTGTAATGTTGGTTCACTTTATTATGGTGTGACAGGATTTTTCCAACGGGAAAAGTGAAAAATGGGAATATTATGAGGGAAATAGAGGAGCATGTGCCAAGTGTTCAAGTGCCACGTAAACATTTAGTGGAGAAGTCGAAGAGTGGAACTGTCAATTCTTGAATTAATTATTCGTTGGGACTTTTGTATAGCTTTCGCTTTGACAGTTTCGGATGAATTCTATTGTTCCATTTAGCTCTGTTTCTGTCTCTACAATTGTGAGTTTTTTGTGTTGTGTGTGGTGATGTCTGGAATTTGCTGTCTTGAGGCATGAGTTATTATTATTATTACATTACTATTGTATTATCATACAGCAATACATTTGAAGTAGTATATATTCAACATATAAAATATTGTGTTCTATTTAAATGGGGATAGGAGAATCGGTAGTAGATGTAGATGTGGCATTTATACGGAATATCATATACTCATAACTCATAATCGTGTAGGTTTCATGCAATATTCAATATTTTGATTCGATTCTAATGTCGAAACCAGTCTAAAATAAATCCGAGTATGAGTTAAGAAAAACATTCATTTTATACTTATTTAAATTTTGCTTTCATTGTGCAACACAACGCAAATTTATCACGAAGTCAGTAAGCGTTTTAACTGTGGAATCTGGAACGCAGATGTGTGGTTTTGAAGTTTCGATTGGAAGACTGATTGAGGTGCTGTTTCTTCGTGTCATGCGTCTGCATTTTCATTCTCTCTACATAGTAATAAGTTGCACTTTTCAACGATCACTTATTACCAGTCAGTTAAAATCGAAATCGAATTTAAGTCAGCTCCAGTCAGTCTGTGGTAATTACGATGTACTATGGGTTATTTTGTTAGTAGTGTTTTTAATCATTCTGAATAAGAAATACACTTTTCTGTTTTCAATTTCAATCTTGAATTCTCCTTCGACTCAATCAATTACCAACTACCGACACTGTTACGCCTGTTACTCTCACTGTTGTCAGTGTTGAATGTTCTAGTGTTCTTTTAGGAATGTGTCAGTTGTGTAGTTTTGTTTGCGGTTGAGTTGTTTTTGTATATATGTACAAAAACAGTGTCGTTTGGAAAGACAACACAACTGTTAACTTCTACAGTGCCTGATAAATTGATTAGTTGTAAGTTTTTTGTTGTATCATTCATTACATGGCTAAAGCCGATAGCAGTCACTTTCATTGTTGGACACAGTAATTATTTGTGAATTGAAATCGAAGTTGTTTTTGCTATTCAACTTCCCATGATTGACTATTGAATGTTACTACTAATTGAATTAAACTTCGATCAAGTCTATAGAGTCTACTGTTAGATCCTGAAACCCTACTTTCTCGCGTTGTTAATGTTTTGTACAAGTGACAAAAGTAATGAATAAAGACAATAAAAGTAGAATAACAAACGATTTCACGCTACTAAGTATTTTCACCTGAATACAAATACAATTGTTGTATTATTATGATTTAGGTATCCTAAACAGCCAACCGTCTTATTGGCTGTGACTCTGGTTGGGATTATAAAAAGCAAATTTTGCTTCCCTTGCTCGTGCTTTAGATTGTTTGTATTTCCGTATTGTGAACTGTGAACTTTGACATAAGTAGACTTTGGAGATGAAATCAATTGAATAGTTGGCTTTTAAAACAATAGGAAGAAACTACTTGACTGGATTATGAATCGTAATTTGAAATAAAAATCTTCTTCCAGGCTGTCTGCTGTCTCTGTCTACTCGGTTTCGGTTTTCGTCCATTCTTCAGCATTTTGAATTTTGATGGTTAAAGGAATACAAATTCTGATTTCAAGGAATTCTAGTGTTAACAAATGTAAGTTTCTGGAATTTTTTCAATCATTTTTTAATTTTTTTTAAAATTAGGATTTTGGTTTTGGACTTTATTACAACAACTTATTGCTAGAAAATAGTGTTTATTTCAAGTCGACCATTATTTTTGCATTACTTTACTGCACCGGCTACGTAAATAATTAAAAAAATATTGTAATAATTAAATGCAAATTATTTATGCTATATCATTCATGTGACCGTATATGCCCAATGTGTATTAGTAAAATCTTCGCCAATTTCGTTATTTTTATAGCATTGCAAATATAGAATCCACATTTGTTTATTTGAAAAATGTGCAGTTTAAAAAAACATACTCGGTTATGGTTTGCTGTATGCTTACTGACTCATACTAATTGTTAAATTCATAGCCTCGACGTTTGCTGCAAACGACAATATAACTGAACAAGTACATATAATTAATTATATTTTTGTATCTAACCTTTTTACATTCTTATTGAATTGACAGGACAGATCGTAGAAAAATTTGATATCAAAGAATGACTGCATGGAACCAAAGCCAACTTACTAGTTAGTCAGCACTACTGAATTCTGAATACTCAAGAGAATGAAAATGAAATAATCCAGGTCACTCATGTAGCACACGTGTTACGATCACCGTAAACTGCCATAAATTTCTACGAACCAGCTGTATTCAAAGTCGATGACAATGATTTAAAAGAATGATCAATGAGTCTCCGAATTCTCGTCGGCATGTGTTGTTCATTGTAGTACTGTCACACATTTGTTATAGTGAATGAAGATCGTTACATAATTTAGCATTGTTAAGATACAAAATTATTACAATGTTTCAAAGTTTAATTACTTTTGTGCTCCGTCGTCGGCGTTACCTTTTGCTTAAACTCTTTATTTTATTCTTCTTTGTGGCTACTCTACTGATATGGACGACTGTTCTCAAACCAGATGAACGCCCAGTGGCAAAAAATGTAAATAATAATCCTTTGAATGATGGAATCGATAATAGTGCTAGGGTAATGCCACATATCAGTGCTGAAAACTACCAAAAGGCGGACAACCTAATGGCAGCTGATTTTGCTAATTACCATGCAAGGGATGATAAAAATGATGTTGACAGTGATCGTCAAATCAATGCTCCGCATGAAGTAAATATACAATCGTTAAGAGAAAGTGTTAGAGCAGAAAATACGGATGAATTCCTAGTCCCAGTTTTAAAAGAAGTCAAATTTACAGAAATAGATTTAAGCAGAAAAAGATCGAGTCGCTACGATGATTATGATACTGAAATCGAAGATGACTTGAAGAAAATTAAACCGAATTTGGGCGCAAATGGAGACAAGGCGGAAGTCCCCAGTTATCAAAAGGAAGTAGCTGAAGCAATTATGAAGAAGGAAGCCTTCAATCGATTGCTCAGTGAATATATTTCGCCCAATAGAAGTGCGCCTGATACGAGAGAAAAGGGGTAACCCCGACACATAGACCAGTTTATGCGCGTGTACAGCATTTAATATTTTTATAATACTTACAAGGAAATGGTTTCACATGTAAGTTTCAAAAATTCATGCCTACAAAAATCAGGCTACTTTTAAATAATGGAGATCCAAAGTAACTCGACTGCATTTTGCGTTGTTTGGTCACAGTAGCCCGCTAAAGTTTAAAAAATTCAAATTTTAATATTTTGCCGCTCTGTTACTTCTACAGTACTCGTCTGATTTTGACAAAATTTGATGTTTTCTAATGTTTAGATTAGACCCTTTTCTAAAAAGTAATATCAAGATTTTTCAAAATTCAAAAATTTCCATTTTTTTAAATTTGGAGAAAACATAATTTTTGAGGCCTAATTTTATAGACCAATTTTTTCGAAAAAACCAAATTTTCCGAATTTTGAAAAATCCTGAAACTACTTTAAAGAAAGCTGTCTGAGGATTAGAAAGAATCAAATTTTGTCAAAATCCGATAAGAAATGTAGAAGCTATACAGGGTACCAAAAAATCAAAATTTGAATTTTTTAAACTTTGGCGGGCCACTGTAGCCGAAAAACGCAAAATGCAGTCGAGTTACTTTGGATCTGTGCTATTTAAAACTATAGTATGATTTTTGTGAGTGGCAGGTTTTGAACTTGGCGAGTAACAAGTGAAACCATTCCCTTGTTTCTAGTGATATATTAATTTTTGATAATTTTGTATTGCTTACAGTTGTCTCAAAGTTTCGTATGACAAGAACCTACCCACTGCTAGTGTTATCATTATTTACACAAATGAGGCCTTCACAAGTCTTGTGAGAACATTGCATAGCGTGATAAATCGCACTCCACCAGAAGTATTGAGGTAACTACGAAGAAGCTAATAAATGATGATGGCTTAGCTAAGGTCTACGAAATAAATGGAGAACACCTATTCAAATTGAGCAATGAAATATTAATCATTGTTTTTCTGTTTGTAGCGAAATTATTTTAGTAGACGATTTCAGCGATCACAGAGATCTGAAAGGGAAATTGGAGCGATACATAGCCACCAAGTTTCCAGTTGGGAAAATACGTTTAGTGAAACTGGCTTCTAGAGCTGGTCTAATCCGCGCACGAATGGTTGGAGCTCATTTAGCTGTTGGAGATGTTCTCATCTTTTTAGATGCTCACTGCGAGGCAATTGAGAAATGGTAATCATTGAAATGCTGAGCTCACGAAAGCGTTTTGGTTCTAAGCCAATTATTTATGTTTTAATGTTTAGTTATACATACTAATGTATGTGTGTCTTACATAGGGCTGAACCACTTTTGCAGAGGATCAAAGAAGAGCGAACTGCTGTCGTCTGTCCCATTATTGATGTGATAGACGACAAATCCATGGAATATTACCACTCTAATGGTGAATTTTTCCAAATCGGTGGGTTCACATGGAGTGGCCACTTCACGTGGATTAATATTCCCCACTATGAGTCAGATCGAAAGGCCAAGCATTATTCTCCAACTCGATCTCCAACAATGGCTGGAGGCTTGTTTGCTATAGACCGTAAATACTTTTGGGAAATCGGTTCCTACGATTCTGGAATGCAGCTTTGGGGAGGAGAGAACCTAGAAATGTCTTTCAGGGTATGTTAATTTCCACTAGTCAGATACGAGTAGCAATCCTGTATCAGTTTCAGGGACAAGTATTTTTACTATATTATCCTTTGGTGTTGGTGTTGCTTTCATTTCTTAGTAATTCTTTTATTGTGACAATATTGTAAATAATCAAATGCGTAACCTACAGATATGGCAGTGCGGTGGCTCGGTTGAAATTGCCCCATGTTCTCGAGTTGGACATATTTTCCGGAATTTTCATCCGTATTCCTTCCCTGGCAACATCGATTCCCATGGGTTGAACACAGCACGACTGGCTGTGGTCTGGTTGGATGAATACAAGGATTTATTTTTTTCGTTTCGGGAGGAACTGAAGGTAAATACAGTAACTTAAGTGAATGCGCTATTTGGTCACAGGGGTCCCCAAAGTTTAAAAATTTTTGAAACTTTGCCGTCCTATAACTTCTACAGTTCTTATCCGATTTTGATAAAATATTAATCATTCTATTCCTTAGCCTATTATCTAAAATGAAATTTCAGAATTGTTGTTTTAATTTAAAAATTATATTTTTTCCAAAACAATTGGTCTCAAAATTTGAGCCTCAAACAAATTTTTTAAATTCTGAAATTACTTTTTATAGAGAATAGGCTTAGGATTAGAAAAATACAATTTTCAACCTTTAAAATTTGAATTGTTTTAAATTTTGAGGGGCCACTGTGACCATTCAACTTTGCATTGTTTGTAACTGCCCTATTAAAAAGTAACCTGATAGTTTAGAATAGGTCTCTGTGAAATCTGGGTGTATCATATCGCGGCATTTCCTTGTTTGTATTCGTACATTACATTAGTATTATAGTGAAATCTGTACAGGTGCTATAGTGCTAACCCTCTTTGCTTTTGATTTACACAGACCGCAAATTTTGGAGATGTTGGTAAGAGGATTGCTTTTCGAAAACGAATGAAATGTAAAAGTTTCAAATGGTTCCTGGACAACGTTTATAAGGAAAAGTTCCAGTTATCACTGGATTCTGTATCCTACGGACAGGTACGATAAAAAAGTTTACATTCCTTACAAACTTGTGGATAGAGTTAGACATAATTTTGATTCGACACTATATTGAAAATGAAACTAATGTTTTTCCTGCTTGAACAGGTTCGGAATGAGGCAACGAAACAGTGCTTTGATAATATGCAGGCGGGTGATAATGATGATTATACTTTGTCCGTGTATCCTTGCCACACTCAACTTTTCAGTTCCCAGGTAAGATTTGCATTGATTGGTTCTCTCCAAAAATAATTGTATCAACTTACCACAGTCTTGTAAATATCTAATTCTAATATTAAAATTTCGTCCGTCTTTTTCAGACATTCTACCTGAGCAATAAGCATCAGTTGAGGCGAGAAAATGAATGTGCTTCAACTGCAGGGGGGAAGGAAATTAAGATGATACAATGTGACAGTCACGGTGACAGTCAGGTGGATACATGGGAGTTCAAAAATTCACAGTTGGTCAGTCAGCGGACTGAAAAGTGTATTACTGTTGAGAAAGATGATAAAAACAAATTTAGCCTCTCAATGCAACCCTGTACGTCTAGCTCACGGCAAGTATGGGTGATTGATACTTTTAAAACAGATAAAAATGATTAAGTTTACAGTTTCATGATTTTAAATACTGGAATTGAGTAGAACCATTGAAATACACAGATTTTTTTCTTCGCTATAGAGAATACATAATCATAGGCAGGGCTGAAAACCCCTCTGAATAAATTACTACGTTCAGGAAAGTTGTAAAACATTCTCCGCCCTAAAATCCAAACGTCATTTACAGCCCCTGTGATTGGTTCATAACTAGTTATGAAATTTTTAATTAATTATGAAAGAAAATTTTCACCGAACCGAAAGCGGTTTTTTGCAACAATTATTTTAAAAAATTAAGTTAATTATAGGCTGACACAAAACAGAGGTCAGACCAATTCATTCATGAAATGACGTCATTTAAAATCCTTGTGATTGATGAATGGAAATAAAAATAAATTAGCATCTAATTCAGGAAAAATGCAATCCACATTTCGCTGATTATAGCAATTTCTGATTTATGGGCAAAAAGCACAAGAAATCCAATTCCAAATTCAGTTTAGCAATTAATATTTAGCAGTAATGAATGGTTTTCCAGTTAGTGAGGAGAGAGGTATTATTATCACCAAATTTATAAAAGTTGGAAGTTATTTGAATTAAATCATTGTAATTGGTTTATTCTTATTGCTCAAAATAATAGTACATAAACGGACTTAATTACAAATTATTTCCATTATAGCTGGAAAACAAGCCTTTCCGTGTTTTTAAACAATTAGCCTTCTAAAGTACTGGAGTTTGTAGAAATTGAAAGGAGAAAATTGCACGGTACAAACTTAAAACACTATACTTATATCCAAGTGAATATAATGATGAATGATTTCATTTAAAATGGAAATAATTACCTATAGGGGTTACAGCGCAAAAAGTAGCAAGTAGCTCATGCATATGGCTTAGCTTTAGCATATAAATGTGATATTTGCTAGAAAGTAGAAGGCACAAGGTATAATATGCGAAACGTAATAATTTGTGTTGTGATAATATAACAACTATATTTAAATATTTATTTTTTTCACTAGAAAATATTCTAAACTATCCTAAACTCTAAACTACGATTTTTAATACTTTACATTATACCGTATACGGTGTAGTATATGCACGGTATTAAATAGTCTAAAATATTATTACGTTTGCTGTTGCTTGGATGAGTGGGTGTTGGTGTCTGTAATAGTAATTAATGTAGATAAACTAATGCAGACAGGGAGCGTTTGCAAGTCACATTTCATAAAATCAAAGTTTTAGAGCATAGCATAGGTTAGACTTTAAAAAGTAGTATTAACATGATTTAAAGTTTAACGAATATCAAAATATCGTATACCCATTGTGTCTATAGTAATTTTGCTAATGTAATAATAACGTAGCTGTAATTATTATAAAAACTCAGAAATGTATTTTAAACACTGTTGATGTTTTAAATAAATTATTTTAATTATTTTCAATGTTTATTCAATGAAAGTTAAAGGATGTTAGCAAGTCAAGCCAAAATAATGCTAACTTAATTGTGTGTCCAACATTTGTTACGTGATTATGATTTTATATGATCATAATAGTTATTTAATTTTCGTTTTAAGAGTCATTATTTTTATTTTAGAGGAGAGAGGCAAAAACAGTTATTCACGTGAAGGATTGTATTTTATACTATTTTGTAGTGTTGTAAAAAATTATGTAAGTAGTAATTTATTTAATGGTTTTCTGTTTAAAGCTCAAGTAGGCTAAGAAGAGTTATTTAATGCTATTATTATTATGTGTATTTACTATTAAAATTACCTTATTAATTAATATTTTATTTTACATTAGTTTTAGTCATTTAAGTTTGTAAGTTAAGCAACTAACATGGGAAGGCTCCCAAGTGTAAAATCCGAAATGAAGCAAACGATATCAGATCATGTACTACGTGGTGGGGTTACTACAACGTATATAATCATATCGGTGCAAATTGCGTTTTGGCGCCAAAAACGAATATTGAAATTTTCAAAATTCGTCGAAATGAAAAATCACAAAAATCAAATGGGAAATTATATAGGAATTTTACCTTACCCAATGGTCCCCCCTTACTACTTTTTCAGTTTTATGATTTTTTTGGAAAACTATAGGCCTTGTGTTATTTGATTACGAACAAGTCTAAAATTATTAAGGGGCCGTCGATAAATGATGTAATGCAATTATTTTCATTTTTAGACCCTATGACGCTGTCATCAGCTTTTACATTTGTGTAAGTAAATAGCTATTTTTAACATAGAAGGCCATTCAATATCCAAAGAGACCTAATAACTCTATCCGTGAGGTGTTTAGTGTAAAAAGTAGTCCTATTTAAAATTTCTAATTTTTAAAAGTTCTTAAACACGTAAAATTGTAAGACCTAATTAGTTTAAGGAACAGATACACTTGTACTGCTACAGTAATAGTTATGGAATAATTAATAAATAAAATAAATAGTTATAATATAATAGTGCCAAATGGTTAGCGGTATTTTTCAGTAGCGGCATTACTATTTTGGAAAACGAAATTTTGGGCTTTTGTAACATTTAAAATTAACATATCGCAAAGTTAGCTTAAGGTATTTTGGTTAACGGTCATTTAAAGGGATACTGGACCCAATACGAATATTTCTATGAAAATTCCGAGTATTCTTATAATATTATTAGCCAAAATATCAAAACACTGAAAAACATAATATTGGTACCCATGGGTGGAGTGAATTGCTCACTAAACCCTGTAGCTCCAGTATTTTTTCAATTGTCTACTTCAAAATTCAAGAAATTAGGGATCGTTCATAAATGACCTCGCGAGTCAAAATATTTATTAATATGACCTTATATTTAGAGCTGCGATCGTAAGCATTTTTACTGTGCTTTAAAAATTTAAACTACATTTTTTAAGAAGTTGCCAAATTGTAACGAGTAATACATTTTAAAATTTTCTGGAAAAAAGAAAAATATATTTTTTTAAATTTCTTCAAATTTACTTTCGGCTTGTACAACACCATTTAAGAGGAATTTGAAAAACAACAGTTTAAAAATATATTCAAAAACTGTTTGTCCATAATTACCTTCACGTGTAGAGTCATTGGGTCTCTTTGGATATTGGATGGCCTTCTATGTTAAAAATAGCCATTTACTTACACAAATGTAAAAGCTGATGACAGCGTCATAGGGTCTAAAAATGAAAATATTTGCATTATATCATTTATGGACGACCCCTTACTAATTTTAGACTTGTTCGTAATCAAATAACACAAGGCCTATAGTTTTCCAAAAAAATCATAAAACTGAAAAAGTAGTAAGGGGGGGACCATTGGGTAAGGTAAAATTCCTATATAATTTCCCATTTGATTTTTGTGATTTTTCATTTCGACGAATTTTGAAAATTTCAATATTCGTTTTTGGCGCCAAAACGCAATTTGCACCGATATGATTATATACGTTGTAGTAACCCCACCACGTAGTACATGAGCTGATATCGTTTGCTTCATTTCGGATTTTACACTTGGGAGCCTTCCCATGTAAGATAAAAATAATTGTCATTAAATTATTGATGAATTTGTCAATGTAAGAAAGCAAAAAAGAAAAATATTGCGATTTGCGATAGTAGTTTTAGAAATGTAAATTAAATAATTTTAAAATAATTAAGTTCCAATTCCAATACGAAATACAATAATAATCAATATTACTACGAGATAAATAATTTCTCACAATAACAATAATTACACTCAAATGTATGCTTGAATAAAAAGAAAACAATCAGCAGTGCTGTAAGCAGCCGAGAAAAAAAGGAAATCTTCCTTTTGTAATGTCATAAAAATTCCAACTCAACCTAGAACTTCCAGCTTAAGTACACATGATCTAAGTTTGAAATGATAATTTATCCTATATTATATTTCAATCTGACATTCATGCATTCCTGAGTACAGTAATAAATAATTTAATGAATTTCCGAGTCCGAGGAATGAAATAGTAAAAGACAGGCACAGAAAATCCAGAAATGTAAATTTAAAGACATTTATACTGTGAACAACTCCAGTCACACTGTCCTGCTTCCGGTGTACTAAACGCCTAGGATGGAGATACATACTATGAGTTACTTTTATGAAAATAGTTTCAATGTTTCAATGTGCAACAGAGACAATTTATATTTTGAATGTACCTTTTACTTTTTACATGATTTAATTTTCCAGTTCAGATGTCCAAACTTTCCAAAAACACATTTTTTACTTTACAATTTTAGTAACATTTTTGTGTTCGTTCGTTTTGATTTTCAGTTTATACTTTTCAATTGCGAAATAGGTAGAGCAGATAGGACGTTTTGCATTCTTTGTAGCTGAAAACGGGATATCGCTTGTTTTTACTTTTAGGCGACGGTAGGGAATTCTGTTAAGATGTATGTATATATTCTGTCAAGAATCCAAATTACCGACATCGAGTTTAAGCTAGAATTAAAATGAGCTAACAATAAGTTCATAAAACACTGAACGTGATAAATACGTAAAATGATAAATACAACTAGTTTAAGAGTGCAAAATGTTCAATTTATGTTTTTGAAAAGGCAAAATGTTGTACTTTCATGTTTTTGGAGAGCGCAAAATGTTCTATTTAGATGTTTTTGAAAAGCGCAAATTGTTCTATTTACATGCCTTCATGATCATGTTATTTTTTTTGTAGATAGTGCAGTTTGTTGTTAGATAAAAGATATGGCTCATTTTGATTTTTCACAGACGATAGCTGAATATCGCATTATTTACTATACCTGTGTACTTTATATGCACGTTCTTTGTCTTCGGGGAAACAATGCTCTCGATTGTATTAGTGTGATAGACATTAATTAATGAGTTAAAGTAGAAATAAAGTGAACTAATAAATTTTAGTACGTGTAATAAGTTGCAAGTCACATTCTATGCACACACCCATTGCGTATTTATAAAACATAAATTATAAAATGTAAAGCACAGTAATACATAATATGTAATATGATTCGAAATCGAAATGTAACCAAAAATGCTGATTTTTTATGACTTCAATTTAAAAATATTGAAACATTTTTTTAAGTCGCCTGTATTTGTTATGTCATGATAAAAACAAAATAAAAGGATAATAAACTATACTGCGAACTGTTCTATCACTACCGTATGTGAACTCTGAATAAGAAGGTTCTTACAAGAGGTGTGAGTAAAGGTGCACAGTGCTACATCATTAGATAAAATTGTATTAAAAGTTTGTAACTATAATATTTATACTTACAATTATACTGTATACAGATTCGACAACGTGAGTGAAAAGAGGAACGACACAAGGCTGTACCGTATTTATCCTTGTCTCCTTATTAGCAATACGATAAGTATATAATACCAATAGAATTAATAATTAATACTAACTATTGTTACTGTATAACTATATGATATATTTAACTACATCGTGTAGCACCAAGAATAGCCTTATAAATTAATAAACTATCCATTAAAAGTAAGTCATTATAATTGATGGGCCTTCGTCTTCGCCGTATTTATTTGAAATCCAAGCACAGCCGTTTGCGTAATGTTGGGTTCTTGATGAAGAAATGGGGGTGGGTGGGCCATAAAACAGTGGTAATTTGCGTGACACATTTATGGATCATCTCTTATACTGTGATCACTGATGAGTGATGAGCCAGTTAAAACCGAGCTTTTGTCCTTTAAAATTTCCGGATTGACGCGCCTTGGTGATCAGTAAACGACCCGGCACGCGGAAGTAACCATTTGAAATAGACAAGCTCTTCTCTGGAGTGGTTAAGGCTGTTCCATTCTGAATTCTGATAATAAATCTTCCTCGTGGTCTTCAAATAAAATTATCAAGTCTCAACATCTTAAAACCTACATAAGTACATTAATCTCGATTGGTACTACATATTATATATTCTGGTGAATTATGGAATGCATAGATACAATGCCAGCTGATGCAGCATGCAGCCATTGTATGTAAGGGTGGCGGAATTTTATCGCTGTCCAAGAACTTGAAAACTCTAGCTCCGCTCAAGTTCTCTTTTACTCTACATTAGTCGATTTATAAATTTCTCGTCGATTTAAATTAATTGAGCTTCAAATAAAAAAAAGTTTTTTGGGCATCATTTATCAAAGAACAGCCAGAAAGACAGGCAGATCGCCGGTTTTTGTAAGTCCGAAATGAAGTGTAAAAAAATTTGATAGTTGGTCCGCTTAACTGCTAATTGTGAAAAATTTACTAAATAGATTATAACCAAAAACAATACAGCACATCTACATAGCGTTTGTGTGCGTTTAGAACAGGGTTCGGGTTTAACCACCTGGACCATAGGTTTTGCCATGCCAAGCGGGAGAAACCATGTTATAACATGGCAAAAGGTGTATTAACATGGTAAAACATGGCAAAACTGCAAAAACAGTCATATTTAGACTAAAGCCAATATATTTTGCTATATTTTTAGCATTTATTGATTTCTCAGCATTTAAGATAATTTTGTTGTAATATAAAATATTATATATAACTGTAAAAAAACAAAAACTAATTTAAAAAACAAAATAACTTCAATCAGATTTAATATAAATCATGTTTCAAGATTTGGCAAATTTTAAAGTAAAAAATTCGACTTAAATTAAATTTAAAAGAAGTCAAATATTTTGTATTTAACCTAATAACATTGCCCAGTTTTACCACCTGGCAATTTCCTTACCTGTATTAACATGTTAATACAGTGGTTTAACCATGGTTTTGTCCAAGGGTGTTAATACCACCTCCGAACCCTGGTTTAGAAGTTGTTTGAATGAAATCATTTAAGTAGTGTGACCTGTAGCGTACGGCATACAAAAGAAAGACAGACAGACGAAAGGACAAAATAACCATTTCCTTACTAGTTAGATCCCCCAACCCCTCCCTTAAGAAATCCCATAAAAATCCTTTTCTGGAATGCCCGTAACAAAATTTTGGCTGTTCGCGCAGAAGTATATACTCATTTAAAAGTTATGAGCAACAGTTACATATTTTAAAAGTGAAACTACTGCAGTTAAGTAATATTTGTTAAGATCCCATTGCACCGTGGGCCTGAGTACTCGTTTAGGAATTGGTTACTACCTATTCACATAATTTAGTACATTGTTGAAATACTAGGCCGATTTTGACGCGCAATAGCTTATTTTAAAGCCCTTGAAAAACGAAAAATCCGATATTTTTTTTGTTCACTTCGGACCCATACAACACGTTTTAGCGGGTTTTTTCGAAAAAAAACCGGTTTTTTCGCAAAATTTCTCAAACTGTAAAAATATCTCGCTGAACTCGAACATAATTAGAATCTGCTAATCTTTACCGATCGAATGGTGTATCATTTGAGCCCATACTCATTGAGTCACCGGTCTAAAAACCGAATTTTCGGTTTCGACCACAGTTTTGCGGGAACTTCAAATTGTCACCAATCACTGATATTATATGGGATAGGGCAAAAATGGCACGATCCATGTTGAGGGTAGGTCACGTTGAAAAAATATGGCACTCCATGTAAAACATAACGATTCCTACGAAGGTGACAAGGTGGGTCGGTAAAAAATGTCATAATTTCGAAAGACACAATTTGTGTCCGTCCCCAAATTGGTTAACGATGTAGACAGCGCTCACTTAAAACTTAGGTTTACAGAATGACTACTGGAATTTAATTATGTTATAGCTCAACGTAATATCTCAATGGTTTAAAAAAAATGTTAAGACATCAATTTTTTAAAATCCCTGTAAAACGAGTTGCATGGGCTGAAAGTAAACAAATATGTAGCTAACTAGTAACAACATGAGTAATAAAGAAGAGTTTTACATGGAGATAAAAGTGTGTAGTCTCATTGTATCATGTAACCTCAAATTTGTATCAGTGATAAGTTTCAGCTTTGTATTATAATTTAGTAGTAGAATCTAATTTTGTTCAAGCTCAGTGGTATTGCAACTGTTTTTGAATGTTTAAGAAAAAACGGGTTTTAATCAAAAAATCGCCATAAAAAGTGCTGTATGGGCTGAAAGTGAAAAAAGAATATTACGATTTTTTCTATTTTCAAGTACTTCAAAACGGTATATTTTTCGTCAAAATCGGTCGAGTATTTCAAAACGGTTTCAGATTATGTAAATAGGTAGAAATAAATATGGTCTAGTATTTCAAAAGCGTACTAAATTGCGTAAATAGGAATAGGAACAAATAAATAATACTATACATTAATCGTAGAAGAAAAACAATTACAAAAGCATATAACACTATATACTACAAGCTACCGCTTCATATTACTGTTAAGGCTACCCTTAAACAAGGGGCTTCTTGGTTTATTGTGTTTGGGCATTGCCCAAAATACGCACATGATTACATTGAAAGCTGTTTCGTACTAGTTTAAAGGGAAACAAAAAGGAGTAGTATTATACAAAGTATTAACGAGGGTTGGAGAATATTATAAGATTTATCCAATAGTTAGAAAGTTTGCATACATAGTTCCAGGAAGTCTGTCCGGCTCAATAAGTCATCCCGGAACAGCGGGGCACTTGGACCATGCACGTCGAAACAAAAAGAACTCGACTTTGACACAGCTCGTATTACTGCAGCTCAAGAGTGTCTCTATTCATTCAGTAATAACATTTACGGTACTTATAAAACTACGCATTTCATATTTCAGGATTTCTTTTTTATACTTAAGCTGCTATTCAATCAAAAATTCCGTAAAATTCCATACAAACCATTAATAAAAACGAAAGAAATATTTTAACTGTTGAATCTACAACGACATAGGACTAATAAGGTATATCAATAATTATTGTACTCGTTTCAATGCGAAAAGGAAACAATTAGTCTGGATAATCGTCTATTTAATTGCCTCTCCGCCTCTCCCTGAATTTGCATTGTACTAGTACAGACGTATTGACCTTAGTGCACACAAAAAATAAACCTAAACGAATGCGGTTTCCTCATTACTATTTTACTTTTGACACACTTTGCCCCATTTTAAATGCAAAAAAAGAACTGGACAATAGTGACAATACATCATCTGCTGAGATACTCGTTGAATATATATCTCCATATTCCTGGCACATATTGCTGGTGCATATTGCTGGTGCGTATTCGTAGTGCATATTCCTGGTACAACTGCCTGATGCAATGGAGCGAAATTGAAGTTTCCTGTTATTACAGTCCTGGCTGACTGGCTGCTGAGAGACAGCTGAGGCTGACTAGTGTGATCGTACTATCGTACCTATCTAATTGGCTTGGAATTATTAAGATGTTAAATTAAAGATTGGCTGTAATACTTAAAGTTGAAAGTGCACTCTTCAACTTCAGTTATCAGTGTTAGATTTTTTAGAGTGTCTTCAACAATTTGATCGTGCATTTTCAGAAGAATCATATTTATTTATAGTAGGGTTCGTCCTAACTACTCTCATATCAGTTGGCAGTCAGTCTGGGCCAACAATTCTTTGTTAGAAGTCTAAAATTAGTAGTTGAGGGGACTCAATATATAATTACTCATGGAAGTTACCTACCTATTTAGTCTTTTCAAATTTAAGGAACATTTAAATAATCTAATAAAAGCGGGGATGAAATTGGTAAAAACTCAGCTGAAAATTTTCAGAATGGATCTACACATTTGGTGGAAACGAAGAAAATATTACTGTTGACTGTATCTCCTGTCACCTGTCACCTGTATCAATTTATTTTTCAGGTGTCGGGTCAGTTCAAGTTTCACCGGGTCACACTGACCAATCTACGACGAACCGAGCTAACAGACTAGTTAAATGCTCCTTTAACTTAAAACTAGTTAAAAATGTAACCATCCATTAGTATTTATGTGATATGATATATATTTAATCCCTTCGCAATCTCACCTATTAATTTAGTCTTTTAGCAAATGGATTCAATATTCCGTGTCACGACTATATAAATTACGTTCAACGTTGACCCAGACTACCTAATGCCTAATGGTGACCAGTTGACGGGGTTTTTATGTTTTCAAAACTTCAAAAACATATCTTTTTACGCTAGTGACGTAAAGTGGAGCATATTGCTGCATTGTACTTGTCTGTTAATTCTGTATGTAAGTACCTACATAAAAATATTCAGTTTTTTAAATTAAAATTCGCAAGACATACAGGTATATATGAAAAAAAAAATGAAAAATATCAAAATCCCAACTGTTCTAAAAGATGACCTATTTGCTTCAGAAGGTATTGGCAATGGCTTCTGATCACGATCACCATTAGGATTGAGCACCATTAGGACAGACCCTGCTGCATTTAATAACCACCATGATAATTATAACTTATTCCGCAAGTGAATGTGAGCTTCAGACTTAAACAAGATTACTGTGACAGATAAACGAATCCAACTAAAATTCTGCGAACCACACTGTCAACTGCTTTGCACTTTTTCCTTCTTCAGCATAGTTCTCGTTCTGGGTAAGCTAAATTATTTATGGTCGATATTAAAATTAATCTTTTAAAATTGTAAGATTATTAGATTATATCTGCATTCTATGAATTAAAACTTTAAAGTTTACTTACATGTGATAATATTTTTTACCTATCTATGGAAAGACTCCATAAAGTGTACCGTAACATTATTTCAATTATTATAAAGACTAAAAGGCATTATAGGGATCAAAGGGTACGTTAACTACACATTTAATTTGACTTTGGTAGACAAATTTGTCTAGAGCTTGCACGAATATCAATGCATGAATATTGTGATAGTATTGTTCCTACCTATCTACATAATTTAGCAACCTTTGGTATCTTTTTATTTTTTAGTTAGCGTTTACAGGATCATAGGCCAGGTTGTGTAAACTTAGTAATAGCAGTATTAGCAGTATTAGTGAACCCGGAAATTTCACCTGGTAGCCTCACTAACGCAAGTCAAGTTAACCGATTTTTTAACCGATTTTGCTATCAAAGTCGGATTAATAGCAGATTATTTTGAAATTAATAATGGCATCATAAATCCATATTTTCTAAGAATGTAATAGACAGATATCAGTGCAACACCTGAGTTTAACTATTTTAGAATTTACGGTATTTCGTACCATATTTTATACATCAGAACGTGACTAAAATAGTGAGCAGGTCTAAAATATAACCCGCTATTAAGTTGAAGTCTAAATGAGAAGAAATTCAATAAACCGCAGGTCTGTAATACCTTTTCGGTTTTTGAACATAGAAATTAAATGAAATAGCTTTAACGCCCTTGCCATGTTATAACTAGTAGTCGATTCAGCGGGCTTACGATTCGACAAGTATTGTTGTGGTTTAGATTTGCTGCATATCAGTTTCTACAAAAAATTTAGAAAATTGCCATGTTTGTTGTTTTCAATGTACCTACTTCAATGTGACTTTGGAAAATCTTATTGCTAGCAAATGGCGTGACTATTAAACTTTTATTTCGTGTGGACCATAATTTCCGCATTACTGGTTACTTACAAAAACAGTTAAATAATTGAAAGTGCAGGTTATTTGTACATTTTATGTCACTGCGTGTATAGAAATAACAGCCAACTTCGCCTTCTTATTTTATTCAACACCACATTGAAATTGTTTGAAAAATGTGCAGGTTACAGACAAAAAGTCTGAATCAAAAGTACTCGGTTATTCCTTGCTGTTTGCTTACTGCGTAGCACTAATTATAATTGTAACATTCATTGCATCGATATCAGGCTGATAACGACAACATAACTGAGCAAGTACTTTTAAAATTTTTATTATATTTACAGGACAGATTTTAGCCAGAAACGAATTCGCAATCAAAGAATCACTGTTTGGATCTAAACTGTAACCAAAGCCAAATTCTTCAAAATTACTGAATTCTGAATACTCAAGAATGAAATCATATTGATCATTTATGTAGCACACGTGTTACGATCACCGTAAACTGCCATAAATTTCTACGAACCAGCTGTATTCAAAGTCGATGACAATGATTTAAAAGAATGATAATTGAGTCCGAATTCTGGTCGGCATGTGTTGTTCATTGTAGTACTGTCACACATTTGTTATAGTGAATGAAGATCGTTACATAATTTAGCATTGTTAAGATACAAAATTATTATAATGTTTCAAAGTTTAATTACTTTTGTGCTCCGTCGTCGACGTTTCTTTTTCCTTAAACTCTTTATATTCTTCTTCTTTGTGGCTACTCTACTGATATGGACGAGTGTTCTCAAACCTGACGAACGCCCAGTGGTAAAAAATATAAAAAATATACCTGTAAATAATGGCATTGATAATAGTGCTAAGGTATTGCCACATATCAATGCTGAAAACTACCAAAAGGCGGACAACCTAATGGCAGCTGATTTTGCTAATTATCATGCAAGGGATGGTAATCATGATAAAAATGATGTTGACAGTGATCGTCAAATCAATGCTCCGCACGTAGTAAATATACAGTCGTTAAGAGAAAGTGTTAGAGCGGAAAATACGGATGAATTCCTAGTCCCAGTTTTAAAGGAAGTCAAATTTATAGAATTAGATTTAAGCAGAAAAAGATCGAGTCGCTACGATGATTATGATACTGAAATCGAAGATGACTTGAAGAAAATTAAACCGAATTTGGGCGCAAATGGAGACAAGGCGGAAGTCCCCAGTTATCAGAAAGAAGTAGCTGATGAAATTATGAAGAAGGAAGCGTTCAATCGATTACTCAGTGAATATATTTCGCCTAATAGAAGTGTGCCTGATACGAGAGAAAAAGGGTAACCCCGACACACATACCAGTTTATGCGCTTGTAGAAGCATTTTTAAAATCAAAATTTAGCAAAATACGTTTCATTTGTAATTAATTTTTGATAATTTTGTATCGCTTACAGTTGTCTCAAAGTTTCATATGACAAGAACCTACCCACTGCTAGTGTTATCATTATTTACACAAATGAGGCCTTCACAAGTCTTGTGAGAACATTGCATAGCGTGATAAATCGCACTCCACCTGAAGTATTGAGGTAACTACGAAGTTGCTAATAAATGATGATGGCTTAGTTAAGGTCTACGAAATAAATGGAGAACACCTATTCAAATTGAGCAATGAAATATTAATCATTGTTTTTCTGTTTGTAGCGAAATTATTTTAGTAGACGATTTCAGCGATCACAGAGATCTGAAAGGGAAATTGGAGCGATACATAGCCACCAAGTTTCCAGTTGGGAAAATACGTTTAGTGAAACTGGCTTCTAGAGCTGGTCTAATCCGCGCACGAATGGTTGGAGCTCATTTAGCTGTTGGAGATGTTCTCATCTTTTTAGATGCTCACTGCGAGGCAATTGAGAAATGGTAATCATTGAAATGCTGAGCTCACGAAAGCGTTTTGGTTCTAAGCCAATTATTTATGTTTTAATGTTTAGTTATACATACTAATGTATGTGTGTCTTACATAGGGCTGAACCACTTTTGCAGAGGATCAAAGAAGAGCGAACTGCTGTCGTCTGTCCCATTATTGATGTGATAGACGACAAATCCATGGAATATTACCACTCTAATGGTGAATTTTTCCAAATCGGTGGGTTCACATGGAGTGGCCACTTCACTTGGATTAATATTCCCCACTATGAGTCAGATCGAAAGGCCAAGCATTATTCTCCAACTCGATCTCCAACAATGGCTGGAGGCTTGTTTGCTATAGACCGTAAATACTTTTGGGAAATCGGTTCCTACGATTCTGGAATGCAGCTTTGGGGAGGAGAGAACCTAGAAATGTCTTTCAGGGTATGTTAATTTCCACTAGTCAGATACGAGTAGTAAGCCTATGTCAGTTTGAGCCATGTTTTTATTACATGGGACATGGCATTACTTTCTGGTATTTGTGTTGCTTTCATTTCGTAGTAATTCTTTCATTGTAAGTACATTGTTTGTTCTAATGCTGCACAATATTGTAGTATTGTAAATAATTAAATGTGTAACCTACAGGTATGGCAGTGCGGTGGCTCGGTTGAAATTGTCCCATGTTCTCGAGTTGGACATATTTTCCGGAATTTTCATCCGTATTCCTTCCCTGGCAACATCGATTCCCATGGGTTGAACACAGCACGACTGGCTGTGGTCTGGATGGATGAATACAAGGATTTATTTTTTTCGTTTAGGGAGGAACTCAAGGTAAATAAGTTTCTTCTTACGATTCCGGACGTTGTTTCATAGACTGGAATGTTACTATCTACAATTCTTTGTTTGAAAATCTCTTGTTTAAAGTATTAACAAATAGTTTGTTAAAGGAATAAGTCTTAGATTCTATTTTTAATTTACTCGCCGACTTTATTATGGTCTGCAACTTATTTCATTGTGCTTCGTATTATGTATGTACGTTCCTACACTTCATTGTTGATGATATATGTGCCGATATTAAACTTCTTTGCTTTTGAATTATACAGACCTCCACTTTTGGAGATGTTGGTAAGAGGATTGCTTTCCGAAAGCGAATGAAATGTAAAAGTTTCAAGTGGTTCCTGGACAACATTTATCGGGAAAAGTTCCAGTTGTCATTTGATTCAGCATCGTACGGACAGGTATGTTCTTTTCTTACATTTTTTCTAGAACAGAAAAGGAATTTGGGCAGATTATTTAATCATTTTCAATTTAAATCCAAATTAATTTTATTTAAGTACCAGGAAAATCTTGTTTTTCAGTGTAGCAAAAATAATTGAATTGTAGTTGTAATCTAGTGTGTTCTGAAGAAATGCATGAATATTCTAAGATGGTCTTACCAGCTTACAGTAGCTAATTTTTTTCTACTTTCTGTAACTATTTGCATGTACATACATTGTATTAACATACTGACACACAGATTACAGAACATAAGTAGTAAGAGGTTTCAGATTGAGATACTGACAGATGATTTATAGTTGCTGGGAAAAACTTTGAACAACAGTTTGGTATTCCGTTCTAATCTCCACTGAGTCCGTTAGACGTCACTGTATCTAGCCCAATTTGTTGAGCATTAACGGAGGAATGAAAGAACTTTCTAGGATTAGTTTAGTTTCTAAAAGTTTACATTCCTCACAAACTTGTGGCTAGACTTCTACATAGTTTTGGTACGACACTATATTGAAATGAAATTAATCTTTTTCCTCCTTGAACAGATTCGGAATGAGGCCACGAAGCAGTGCTTTGATAATATGCAGATGGGTGATAATGATGAGTATACTTTGTCCGTGTATCCTTGCCACACTCAACTTTACAGTTCCCAGGTAAGATTTGCACGCCAGCAACAAAATTTAGAAATACAAGCCATACCAAATAGTCGATAAATGTCGTTGTTGGATAGAGAGAAATACAGCTTCATTCAAAATAAAGTTGACACAATAGTGCCTTAAGTATAGTCGTAAATGTGCATGGCAGACAATCGTAACTGTATTTGTCTAAACCTTGTGAAAAAGGAGGGTTTTCCTATTCATTTAAAAATATGTGATTTGGCTCTCTCCAAAAATAATTGTATCAACTTACTTGCAAATATCTAATTATAATATTAAAATTTCGTCTGTCTTTTCCAGACATTCTACCTGAGCAATAAGCATCAGTTGAGACGAGAAAATGAATGTGCTTCAACTGCAGGGGGGAAGGAAATCAAGATGATACAATGTGACAGTCAAAGTCAGGTGGATACATGGGAGTACAAAAATTCGCAATTGGTCACTCAGCGGACTGGTAAGTGTATTACCGTGGAGAAAGATGATAAAAACAAATTTACCCTCTCAATGCAACCCTGTACGTCTAGCTCACGGCAAGTATGGGTTATTGATACTTTTACGAAAGATAAAAATAAGAATTAGGTTTACACTTTCATGATTTTGAATACTGGAATTGAGAAGAACCATTGAAATACACAGCATGGTTTTTTTCTTCTCTATAGAGAATACATAATCATAGGGTGTGTAATTATATATATGTCATGACGTACATTTTAAGAGTTCTGCTATTTGTTTTATATAATTTTTTTAGTAGTATGTCTATCCAACTTTAAAAAATTTGTCAGCAGCATCTGGGAAGAATATATCTGACAAGTATATCAATTTCCATTGTGTTATCTGTAGTGCATCCTTGCCTTAAGTGCATACGACATTAGGTAGTAGTTATAATTCTAATTACTGAAACACCGAAATATTAGAAGATCATTGCTGTAATTAAGGGAGTACAATAGTTTCATATTACAATCGTAGGAATAATCGCTGTGGTCATTGTTTCCCTAATAGCTCATAACGTAATGCGATAAAACAAGATGGCGTAAAATCTCAGCGCCTTTTGCATATTTTCTGTTTATGGGAAACGTTTCGTTATTTGCCCAGACTACACATGATTACATAGGTAACACCTATGCAGAGCAAGAGTCGCATCCCGGCAAATATTTAGATCTTAAGCTCACATATTTGGTTACTACATTCCAGTAAATAAAAACCATTCCAGACTCCATCTAATTCATTATAGGTAATTCTTATTTTGTGTAAGTAAATGCATGAAATAAAAATGAATTAGGATTTCATTCAGGAAAAATTCCATCCCCATTTCCCTAATGGGTCTAAAAGTCTACTATGCTAGTATTCTACTGAAGTAATATTTGATTTATGGATAAAAATACTATAAATCCAATTCCAAATAATATAAAACTCATTTTTAGCAATTATTAATATTTAGCAATAATGAATAGTTTTCCAGTTAGTGATGAGAAAGGTATTATTATCAAAAAATTTAAAAAATTGGATGTTGTTTGAATTAAATAACCGTCATTGGTTTATTTTTATCGTTCGAAATATTAGTATAGTCACGGATTTAATTACGAATTATTTCCACTTTGGCTGAAAAACAAGCATTTTGTTTGTTTAAGTAATTAGCCTTCTATAGCATTGGAGTTTGTGGAAATTGAAAGGAGAAAATTACACGGTACAAACTTAAAACACTATACTATACAAAATATAATATCCAAGTGAATATGATAAATGATTTAACATAAAAATGCGACATTCGGTAGTAGGTATAGTATGAGAAAAATAATAATTTGTGTTGTGATAATATAATTATTATTATTTAATTATTTTGTTTTCACTAGGAAATATTGTAAACTCATCATATTATTCGCTACGATTTTCAATACTTTAGTAAGGTATACAGTGGTATACGCGGTATTACATACTGTAAAATACTATTGTGTTTACTGTTGCATGGATGAGTGGGGGTAGGTGAATGAGAATGTAATAATAATTATTATAGGTAAACTAATTCAAACGGAGAGTATTTTTAAGTCACGTTTTATAAAATCGGAGTTCTAAATCATTGCATAGGTTAATTTTGAAACAATATAATAGGAACATAATAATAATTATTGTATTTAATTATTGATTAAAAGTGATCAAAATATCGTATACTCGTTGCCGTTTGGTTCATAAACACAATAATTATCGTTGCCTGGTTATTTGAAGAAAAAACCATTGTGTCTATATAGTAATTTTGCTAATATAATGATAACTTAGCCGTAAATTATTATAAAAACTCAGAAATGTATTTTAAACAGTTTTGTTGTTTTAAATAAATTATTTTTATTATTTTCAATATGTTTCTTCAATAAAAGTTAAAGAATGTTAGCAAGCCAAGCCAAAATAATGCTAACTTAATTTATTGTATGTCTAATATTGGTTACGTGATTATGATTTTATGATCATAATAGTTATTAAATTTTTTGTTTTAACAGTCATTACTTTAAGTTTCGAGGAGAGAGGGGGAAAAAAGTTGTGCAAGTGAAGGATTGTATTTTATAATATTTTGTAGTGTTGTAAAAAATTATGTAAGTAGTAATTTATTTAATGGTTTTCTGTTTAAAGCTCAAGTAGGCTAAGAAGAGTTATTTAATGCTATTATTATGTGTATTTACTATTAAAATAACCTTATTAATTAATATTTTATTTTACATTAGTTTTAGTCATTTAAGTTTGCAAGTTAAGCAACTATCATAAATGATGATTGTAGTTTATTACATTATGAATTTGCGAATATAAGAAAGCAAAGAAGAAAAATATTGCGATAGTAGTTTTAGGGTCACAATAACTATAAATTAAATAATTTTTAACTACATTCGTGGAATAGCAATACAAAGTGAAGTTTAATAGTAATTAAGTTCCAATTCCAACACGAAATACAATAATAATCAATATTACTACGAGATAAATAATTTCTCACAATAACAATAATTACACTCAAATGTATACTTGTATTTAAAGAAAACAATCAGTAGATAAGTAGATGTGTTATAAGTAGTTAAGTAGTAGAGAAAAAAAATGGAAAACTTCCGTAATTTGTCAAGTCTTCAAAAATTCAAAAATTCTAACTCAACGTATAACTTCCAGTTTACACATGATCTAAGTTTGAAATGACAATTTCAATCTGACATTCATGCATCTCATCCTGAGTACAGTAATAAATAATTTAATAGATTTCCGAGGAATGAAATTGTAAAAGACAGGCACAGAAAATCCATAAATGTAAATTTAAAGACATTTAAATTGTGAACAATTCCAGTCACACTGTCCTCCTTCCTGTGTCCTAAACATTTACCATTGACATACGTAATGCCTACTATATGAGTTACTTATATGAAAATAGCTTTTTATCGTCGATTAAAGTACAAAATACGCTGTGCACATTCGAAAATTTTCAAAGTGCAACACAGACTATTTACTATTTTTGATGTACCTTTTTAGTTAATTGTTACATATTATAATACCTACATGATTTCAATTTCCAGTTCAGATGTCAAACTTTCCAAAAACAAATTTTTTACTTTACAATTTTAGTAACATTTTTGTATTCGTTCGTTTTGATTTTTGATTTTGAGTTTGTACTTTTTCAATTACGAAATTTAGTTAGAGCATATAGGAAGTTTGCCTTCTTATATTTATGGCTTGGCATTTTGTGGTGACGGTAGGGAAATCTATAAAGATGGATCTCGTCTGTGAAGAATTCGAATTACCCACATCGAAGTTAAGCTATAATTAAAATGAGTTAAGTTCATAAAACACTCAATGCGATAAATATCCAAAATGTTAAATACAAGTTTTTGAAAAGTGCAAGATGCTCTATTTTTGTTTTTTTAAAAGGACAAAATGTCCTATTTACATGCTTTTGTAATCGTGATATTTTTGTTTGTTTGTAGATAGTGGAGTTTGTTGTTAGCTAAAAGATATGGCTCATTTTGATTCTTCACAGACGATATGCTGAATATCACATTATTTACTATACCTGTATATTATATTCACACCCTTTGTCTTCGTGCAAACAATACTCTCGACTGTCTTCGTGTGATCGACATGTTAATTAATGAGTTAAATTAGAAATAAAGTGAACTAATAAATTTTAGTTAAGGTAATCAGTCGCAAGTAACATTGCCATTGCGTATTTATAAAACATAAATCATAAATTTTAAAGTACAGTAATACACAATAATATGATTCGAAATCGAAATGTAACCAAAAATGCTGTTTTTTATGATTTGAATTTAAAAATATCGAAACATTTTTTTAAGTCGCCTGTATTTGTTATGTCATGATAAAAACAAAATAAAATGATAATAAACTACACTGCGAACTGTTCTATCACTACCGTATGTGAACTCTGAATAAGCAGGTTCTTACAAGGGGTGTGTGAGTAAATGTGCACAGTGCTACATTACACATTGTATTACAAGTAACTATAATTTATACTTATACTGTATACAGATAATTATTCATCAACGTGAGTGAAAAGAGGAATGACGCAAGGCTGTACCGTATTTATCCTTGTCTCCTTATTACTAATTACGATAAGTAATACAAATAGAATTAATACTAACTAATTGTTACTGTATAAGTACATAATATATTTAACTACATCGTGTAGCACCAATAATAGCCTTATAAATTAATAAACTATCCATTAAAAGTAAGTCATTATAATTGATGGGCCTTCGTCTTTGTCGTATTTATTTGAAATCATTTTTATTTAATTTTGAATGCAAGTTTTGAACATTTTATATTATTTTAGATACATCAGTTTGCACTGTTACAATCATCTCATCTGAACCCAGGGAAGAGATGAGTTGACGTGGGGAGTGGCATTGGCATTGGCAGTAAGTGTGAGGGTTTGTGGGGTTCGTGTTGCACATGGGTTGTGGTAACCATCCATGATTATTCTGAATTTGATCTGTATGAAAATCTCTCCCTGTGAGTGAGTCCAATGGGGAATTTCACTTCCATGTTTCCAAGAATAAAAATTTGGAGGCACAAGGAGAAGGAGTGGATGTGTGAGTGGAATGAAGGGGGATTGCGAGGTATTTCGTAATTAAAACAAAAACAAATAAAGCCGACTCCGTCACCAGGGAGGATCATCGGTGTCGGTTGGCATTGGCATTATTGGGATGGTGTAGCCCTTCTTGCGTAACAGATGCTAACTTCCCACACGGCACTGTATGTAACAACTTGGCAAAAGGCTCTACAGTTCATAACAACAACAAATATGTGCAAACGCACAATGTTGGAGCTGGTATAGGTATTAATAATTATTGGATTCTATTTTTATGCACGCGGGAAACATTGTTGCATACCGTCAGTGAAGAGTCAAAATGGTCCATTTTCATTTTTTGCAGAAAACAAAATGCACTGTCAAAAACATCAACATCCTACAAGCATGTAGATAGAACAATTTGAACATTTCAAAAACATGTAAATGGGACATTTTGCACATTTCAAAAACATATAAATAGAGCATTTAGCACATTTCAAAAACATGTAAATAGAACAATTTGCACATTTCAGAAACTTGCTAATAGGGTATTTTACACATTTCAAAAACATGTAAATAGAGCATTTTATTCTTTTCAAGTCAAACGAACAGTGAACTTTTCTATCTATCTCATGTTAGGTAGTTTATTTGACATAGCTTATTTTAATTCTAGCTCAAATTGGATATGGACCATTTTGATTCTTCCATTCTTCACTCAGGATACATAGTAGTGGATACCTGTATACTGATATATGGAATTAGTTACTAGTTGTGATGTAAGTACCTTTATCGTCCAAAAAAAACAATTTTGAAGAATAACGAGAATTGAAATACCGTACAGATCAGACAAAATTATGTGACCGTTCCCGTACATAGGTACCACCTACATCTAGTTTACCAATAACGCAAAAAGTTACATGTGCAGTTCATCTTTGGATTGTTTGTTGAATTAATACTCCAATGACCAATGAATGACGTTCATTTAGTCCGAAATCCCCTCAGAAAATGACAAGCACAAGCAACGGACAACGGAAATCTGTACAATACTGTTGAAAAATCAAGACAAAACCCCCTTTAAATAGTTGTTCGAATTTTCCCAATTAAATTCTTTTGAAAAAAAAAACTAAAAATCCAATGCGTCTTCACACACGGTCGCTCACTTTCCCTACTTACATAGTAGTAGAGTAGTGAGGCAAAGCCACTTTTCCGAGTCAGTCAAGTGTTCAGAGAGGAAGTGTCTCGATCGTTTTTGCTTCCAAGGGCTGAACCTGAACCTGAAGATTGAAATTAGATTGGCATTGAGGCTGGAGCTGGAACTGGAACTGAAACTGGAGAGGGAGTGGGAATTGGGAGTCAGGCATAATGTATATATCCTCGGTGAATAACCAAAATGACCCATTTCCATTTTTAGCTAAAAACAAAATTTACTATCTACAAAAATATTGAAATACTGTATTTTATGATCTTGAAAGCGTCTAAATAGAACATTTTACAAGTTTCAAAAACATGTAAATAGAACATTTTGCACGTTTCAAAAACATGTAAATAGAACATTTGACACTTTTCAAAAACATTTAAATAGAACATTTGACACTTTTCAAAAAATGGAATTAGAACATTTTGCACCTTTTCAAAAGCATGTAAATTAAAAATTTTGCAGTTTTTCAAAAACATGTAAATAGAACATTTTTCAGTTTTCAAAACCATCTAAGTGGAACATTTTATGCTTTTAAAAAGCTCTTAATTAACCATTTTACGCATGTTTCTGAATTTGCTTTTAGGAAATAGCACGTTTTAATTCTGACTTAAATTGGATATGGGTCATTTTGGTTCTTCAAAGGCGATATGTAGGTATATCTCAACTTACGAGTATAAAAGTGTGCAAAGTGGCCGTTCTGGCTTCTCGTGTCTACCTACGTTGTTGTTGGTGACGTTTTTTTTTCTCCTTTGCGGTTTCTTTCTTTGAAATGTTTGTCGGAAGGAATTACGAGTGTCTTGTTGAGTCACTTTGGTGTGCTTAGAGTAATGTAATGGCCCTTATAAACTCTGATTAGACGGCTGTGTAGTTGGACTCTGAAGTGCTCGAGTTGAAAAAGAATGTGTTGTGAAGAAAGAAAAAAAAACAAAACTCGAAACAGACCAGGAGAGACAGACAGAGAACCACAAGAGTGGAAAAGTTGAGGTTCAAAGTTAAATTGAAAAACACCTATGTGCTGGGCTGGTACTGGTACTGGTACTGGTGTTGGTGGAGAAGGGAGCTTCCGTATCTGTAGAACACAGGATATGAGGATGGGTCTAAATCTAAAGGATGCTGCTGCAGAGGAAAAGTGAAAAAAGCATTTCAATTTCGATTTAGAGTTTCTTAAGATTCGAAGAAAAAGCAAATGCCAAGAAGACGAAGAAGAAGGGAAAAAAAACAACATAAACTTTCACTTTTCCCCTGCTTCACTATTCCACTATTCTTTACTTTGTTCTCGTCCGCACATCTCATCGTCCCAATTAATTTACTGCCACCCACCTAATTCCCCGACCTTTGCCTTTTCCACATTTTCTGAGGGTTGCACTGACTCCAGCTCCAGCGAAACATGCTGAAATATGAATAGGAAATATCTCCAATGGAATGGATATTTATTCCATAAAAACCATAAATAAATCGCATTTATAAATATTATGTATTTAGCCTAATCACAAGTACAAGTACGTTTTCTGTATGTTTCATTATTGAAGGGATTTTTTTGGGGGTATTTAGTTAAGATGTCAGATGTAATCTAAAAATTATGGTGACAGCTGGACTCATTTTCCATTTAACTTCCCCCTATGTTTTTGAAAATGCTATATACGCAGGCTAATTTTAAGATTGTAAATTACATGGTGTAAAAAATGCATATTATATGCCATAGTAATACACATCGTCTGTGAAGAACCATAATGAGCCATATCCATTTTTAACTAAAAACAATATCAACTATCTACAAAAAATATTCAAACATGTCTTGAGAGCATTTAAATAGGACATTTTGCACCTTTTAAAAAACATGGAATTAGAACATTTTGGCCCTTTTCGAAACCATGGAATTAGAACAGTTTGCCCCTTTCGAAAACATGGAATTAGAACATTTTCCACCTTTTTGAAAATATGGAATTAGAACAGTTTGACCCTTTTCGAAAACATGGAATAAGAACATTTTGCGCCTTTTCAAAAACATGGAATTAGAACATTTTGCACCTTTTCAAAAACATGGAATTAGAACATTTTGCACCTTTTCAAAAACATGGAATTAGAACATTTTGCACCTTTTCAAAAACATGGAATTAGAACATTTTGCACCGTTGCGAAAACATGGAATTAGAAAATTTTGCACCTTTTCGAAAACATGGAATTAGAACATTTTGCACCTTTTCGAAAACATGGAATTAGAACATTTTGCACCTTTTCGAAAACATGGAATTAGAACATTTTGCACCTTTTCAAAAACATGGAATTAGAACATTTAACACTTTTCAAAAACTATTAATTAACATTTTACGAATGTTTCTCATTTTGTTTTTATGACATAGCTCATTTTGAGTCTATCTTAAATTGGATATGGGTCATTTTGGTTCTTCACAGACAATATACCTTTTAAAAATGGGGTTTTACTTTTGTGCACATGTACTACTGGTATGGTCAGTATATCTACCTATATAGTAGGGAGTGGATACACAATGTTTTTGAATCGTAATAACTCCAAAGATCAAATGAGATTTGGAGGGATCTGCTTAGTGTCAGTTGTTGTATTGTAGTTGTGGCTATGGTCATTGCATTGCTTTGATCTCATATTTTATTGTGCTGCGATGCCGACTGGAGATCCAAACTCAGACTGATATGATGATGAGAGCAGCTCGAATCGAATTTATTCAAATTTAAATTAAGATTCTCTAACTTAATGACTCCATGGCATGGCTGGGTCCTTCTCGTATTGTAGAAATGGAAGCAATGCGATTGGAAGGCAATGGAGGGATTAAATATTTTTGTGCGGTTGCGGACCCTTTGATCGTTTAATATGCAAACCACGCAGAGTGAGGAGTGGGCATTAAGCATTTAATGACTTTATTATGAGGGCAAAAGAGATAGAGGAAACTCTATGGACGTATGTACATCCTTGTGCTATCTCCCCTCAAGCAAAATCAAGCACTGGCCGGGCCACCACTGGAGGACGGCTTCGGTGACGGTGACGGCAGCCCTTTAGATTTTTCGGCTTAGGTAAGTTTTGACTGCAAATGAAAATATTATTATCATCTCGCCACTACTGAGTCGGTTCTGGTTCTGGTTCTTGGTCTGGATTTTGGATTCTGGGTGAGGTTGAGGTGTTGCTCTGCTGCTATTTATTACATACATTGCGATTACGATCAATACGATTCTCCATTACTCACGTTGTACATAGGCCTCCGTCAGCACCAGCTGCTGTAGAATAAGCAGCCTCATCAAAAATCTACTTAGCGTATATAATTTGATAAGGACTATACGGACACCTATACTACTGGTTACTAGCTCAAACTTCAAGCTACATCCATGTGGGCCAGATGATTTACAAAATTGTTTATTCTTTTAAAAGATCTCTACATCTCTGCCGCCGTTGTTTTTTTATCGAATAAGGATACGTATTTATTTCATAAGCAAGTTATTAAAATCTAGTTAAATATGGGAAACCAGTTTTGGAATACTTTGCTTTAAATTAATATTTGTACTAATACATAATATCGTCTGTGAAGAACCGAAATGACCCATATCCAATTTAAGGGAGAATCAAAATGAGCTGTCATAAAAACAAAATGAGAAAGATGCGTAAAATATTAATTAAGAGTTTTTGATAAACGTAAAATGTTCGATTTTCAAGTTTTTCGACAATGCAAAATGTCCTATTTGCTTGTTTTTGAAAAGGTGCAAAATTTTCTAATTCCATGTTTTTGAAAATGTGCAAAATATTCTAATTCCATGTTTTTGAAAATGTGCAAAATATTCTAATTCCATATTTTTGAAAATGTGCAAAATATTCTAATTCCATGTTTTTGAAAATGTGCAAAATATTCTAATTCCATATTTTTGAAAAGGTGCAAAATGTTCTAATTCCATATTTTTGAAAAGGTGCAAAATGTTCTATTTACAAATTTTTGAAAAGGGCAAAATGTTCTAATTCCATATTTTTGAAAAGTGCAAAATGTTCTAATTCCATATTTTTGAAAAGGTGCAAAAATTTATAATTCCATGTTTTTGAGAAGTGTAAAATATTCTATTTACATATCTTTGAAAAGTCTAAAATGTTCTATTTACATGTTTTTTGAAAAGTGCTCAATATTCTATTTTAATGTTTGCAAGATACATTTCAATATTCTTGTAGATAGTGGATATTGCTTTAGCTAGAAATGGATATGGGACATTTTGGTTCTGCACAGAGGATAAGTTACTGATTGGGAGTGTGAATCATGATCATCAGAAAGACAAGTGTAAAAGTTTTTAGCTCCATTTAAGCATTTGAACATGACTGTTATGAGATTACTTAAGTTTTAAGTATGTATTGGTATTGATCCCTGACACAACGTGTCATACTATGATTTCCTTTTTTTTCAAAACAGTTTCACCGCCAAAGCACGCAGCAGCAGCTTCTGGAGATCTAGATTCAGGCGAATGAATGTTAAATGCTATATAGAGCTTCTGTCTTGTTGTTGAAAATACACTCAAATTCTTTGCAAAATACTTTTAGTTAGAATGACATAATGGATTCAAAGATTGCTCAAAAGAATCTTTCCTTGGAATTGGAATTGAAATGGGGATTTTTTTTATTATCATCAGAGGAGAGACAGAGTGGCTCATACAAGATTGTGAGAGTTTCTTTTCTTGTATAAAGTTTTGTGAGAAGGGGAAAAAAAATCTCGTGAGTTGCTCGCTCCAAGTTTCCTATCAAAACTAATTTTATGACTGACTTCACTTCACATAGTTTCTATCAAACTGCTCTGCTCAAGATGAACATGAACTATGCACTAACAAAAAAAAATCCGAGTTTCATGCAGCGTGGCCGACACTATATGGTAGCGATGGGTGATAAGTACGACAAATATGCCAATAATTATTACTGACTGACTGTAGTTGGGAGGCAGAGCGAGTGAGATCGAAGTAACAAAGCTTTATTATTTGAAAAAATTGATTTTTATTATATGAAAATCCAAAAAACCGGAGTTAATAGTTCACAATAAAAAATCCCATGTAATAATTATTATGTATTTTTGAAATAAGCCGATGTGCGATGGGAACGCATACTAATTTATTGTTGCTGCTCTTTTAAATCAAGCATATCATTTTGGAGTCTGAAAGCAACCTTCACAACATAAAACCTTCACAACATAAAAGAAAAGTTTCGAGAAAATGAACTATAAGGACAGGAATCCTGATCTCTTAATTTAATGTGTGATTTATTGACCACTCTTGTCATGTCACCATGTCATGAATCATGCGGTCAACCTTTACTAATAAAACCCTGAGTTGGGTCAAGTAGTCAAGTTGTTCTTGATTAAAAATACAAAGTTTAAAAATGCGTGAAGGAATAATATAGAATCCCGTAATCACTCTCAAGTCAGAGTCAAAAGTTATTTGCCACTTCTAATTTATTCTCAGATTCTCTAATCGAAAACGTTAAGTCAATAAATCTGGGATTAAAATTGGCAATTTTTTATTACGTAGGAAGGAAGGACAACGAGTAACGAGGCCCGGGGAGTGGTGATGATGGAGAAGGAAATGAGACAGCTAAATTAAGAATCAATCGAGTTCAAAATTGCAGAAACCAAAATACTGATTAGTGATGAATATATCCAGAAGACTAATAATAATTTTACAGTATACAGCTATACAATCGTTTCAATCTACTGTGTAATATTACATGATATCGTGAGTGAAGAACCAAAATGACCCATATCCAATTTAAGCTAGAATCAAATCGAGCTATGTCATAAAAACAAAAAGAGAAACATGCGTAAAATGTTAATTAAGAGTTTTTGAAAAGTGTAAAATGTTGTATTTACATGTTTCTGAAAAGTGCAAAATGTTGTATTTACATGTTTTTAAAAAGTGCAAAATGTTTTATTTACATGTTTTTGAAAAGTGTAAAATGTTCTATTTACCTGTTTTTGAAAAGTGTAAAATGTTGTATTTACCTGTTTTTGAAAAGTGTAAAATGTTCTATTTAAATGATTTCAAGACATATTTCAATATTTTTGTAGATAGTGGACATTGTTTTAAGCTACAAAATAATGGATATGGATCATTTTGGTTCTTAACATTACAACAACTTTAAAAAAAATTCGTGAAAGAAAAGATATTTATAAACATTACGACATGCTAATAATATATGATTATTAGAAAGAAAAAAAACCAAGGAACAAGCATTCTTGCACTTTTGAGCTTAATGTAACGTCAGACTTATGAAGATTAAGTCACTGCATCCGTCATTCATTGTCACTTTTGTCACTGATCACTTCTCAAAGAAAATGAATGAAAATCTTATTATGTTTAATACAGTTCTGTTGAAGAATCAACTGTCTTCATCTCATCAAGAGTAAAGCATAGTAGTCCATTTCATATTATATATAGAGAGATATTTTAATTCTGAATTAAATTACACACTCCCAACCATCGTATAAAGTAAGTATAGAATTAATATGTATAGGCGAATCAAAGACAACCAGTAATTTATGGTTATATTACTTTCGCCTTGGACAATTTTAACTTTGTAAAGTAATTTTGATTTGCTTCATCATCCATTCTCATTTCCATTTATTTATTATTTAGCCTTTATGGCTTTATTACTTTGGCTTCAAAGCTCCGGTTGGTGTAATCAAAAAAACAAATCAAAACTAGATCCAATTACGTATTATTAAACTGACAAAAATTTATTCGAATTCAAAGTTGATATCGGCATCGGTACATGATTTCAATACAGGTAGCATTATCTTAATTAAAATTCTTTGATTTCTTTAAACAAAATCTTGACCCTTCAGCTTCGGTTCGTTGACATGATGTTCATTTTCCGTACTCCAAACCTAAAAGTATGTTCATAGACTTGTAGATAGCTATTTCCCATGTAGCTTTCAATGTAAGCCCCCATAGGTATACTTTGTCTAAATGTTGTGAATATAAAAAATTGACACTGTAATTTAATGTAATGTACATATTTTGTAATAAGCTATGAACATGTTGGGTTTGGGTTCGTGTTGTAATAATGTAAGTAGGTAGTTGCTAAGTGAAAGAGCCATCAACATCTTGTGGTACATAAATTCGGGATTATTTTTCATGCAATAATAAATTTTCTGCCTGTCATTCCTATTCTATGCTATGACTCCTGTAGTAATGCACTAGGTGTGTAAAGCATCTATATATAACATACACAATCTGTCAGGCACATGGGGTGAGGAACAGGGCAGTTGCCCAGCTCAAAATGAATTTTTTAACATAGGCATTAAAATCCGAGATGGTATACTTATATCCTGAGTGAAGAATCAAAATAATCCATTTCCATTTTTAGCTATGTAGAAATAAAATTGATTCTTTACAAGAAAAATTAAAATTTATGATCCTAAAAGCATGTAAATAGAATATTTTGCTTGTTTCAAAAATTTGTAAATTGAACATCTTGCAATTTTAAATAAAAAAATTTAAATACAATAATTTGAATACAATAATTAGAAATTTTCAAAAACGTGTAAATAGAAAAATTTGCACTTTTTAAAAATATCAAAATAGAAAAATTTGCACTTTTCAAAAACGTGTAAACAGAATTTGCACGTTTCAAAAACATGAAAATAGAACATTTTGCACTTTTCAAGAACAAGTAAATAGAACATTTTGCACATTTCAAAAACATGAAAATAGAACATTTTGCAATTTTCAAAAACGTGTAAATAGAAAAATTTGCACTTTTCAAAAATATCAAAATAGAAAAATTTGAACTTCTCAAAAACGTGTAAATAGAATGTTGAACACTTTTTAAAAGCTCGTAACTAATTATTTCACATTTATTTAAGTAGTTTTTTTTACATATAAAATTTTAATTCTAGCTTTTGGAAATGAACCATTTTGATTCTTCACTCATCATCTAATGTCTAATGTGTATTGCCCACCCCATAAAATATTTTTAGATCCACCGCTGCAGGGATATATTATGAAAGCAGGTATGAAATTGTTGATTTCAGTTCAAACCATTCAAGATAGGATACGCAGTTAGTGAGTTAGTTACATAGTGACGTAGGGAGTTTATAGATGAACATTTTATATCTGTATATTATCACGCGATTATAGTGTAATTAAACCTGCAAAATAAAAATGAGTTCATTCATAGAGTCATTATATTTCGTCGTACTGGGAATATAGCGTCAAAAAATTCCAGTAATAACTATTTACATATGAGATTAGAACGGAGCGGCAGCGCGGTCCACGTCTAAATTTAATAGATGTGTCAATTTGATAATTAAATATTATTTTTAAAAATCAGCTCTCAAATCCTCTGCTGCCCTTTGTCCCTTCCATACGTAATTTCCATTCACAAGGATGGGATGCGATGACTGTAGAGGAGGGATCTGGGAGCCGCGACATCATTTGTTACTGGTCAAATACATGTCGAATGTCGAGGGGAAAGCGTCGTAATTATGTAATATTGTCACATTTGGTCATACATTTTGTTAATGTTTCCACTTAATAAAGATATTTTAATTGAGCCTCTCACGCCTCTCTCACTTGTGACACACTGCTCTGTTCTGTTCTGGAACGACTCATCTCGTCTCGCTAAATTAGTACAATAATAATGAATATAGTCAAAGCTTTTGAATTTATTTGGCTTTCATAGCTCACTTATACTGCGGCTTCCTTTGAATTTTCTTTCAAATTTTCAAAGTAGGATTGGGAAGAATTTTGAACTCTCAATCAGAAACTATATTGTCGGTTTGCTTGGACAGGGCCAGATAATGCGACCAGCGCAGGCAGCCCCCGCTCCTTGAATTTTCAAAATCGTGTAAATGGAACATTTTGAAGTTTTCAAAAATATTTAAATAGAACATTTTGATTTTTCAAAAACATGCAAATCAAATTTTGTGCACATTTCAAAAACGTGGAAATAAAACATTTAATACTTTAGAAAAACCATGTAAATCGAATATTTTGCATTTTTCAGAATCAAGTAAATAGAGCATTTTGAACTTTTCAGAATTAAGTAAATAGAAGATTATGAGCTTTTCAGAATCAAGTACATAGAACATTTTGAACTTTTCAGAACAAAGTAAATAGAACATTTTGAACTTTTTCAAAACATGTAAATAGAACATTTGAACTTTCAGAATGAAGTAAATATAACGTTTTGAAATTTTCTAAAACACGTAAATACAAAATTTATTTCACGACAAAGAAAACCTTCAACAAAATCAAAATGGTGGTTTTTGCATGGAAACAAATTGCTGCACAAAAGTAATTTCTTCGTCCGGCCCTGTGCTTGGAAGTTTTATGGTTACCAACCAGCACGAGTTAATTACCGAGTGACGAGAATGCAGAATTCTGAAGGCTGATCTACTTATTAGCTCTATCATTGTCCCAATACAATGCACACTGAAATAAATAATAATTTAATTAATTTGAATAAAAAACGAAGGTTAATATAAAAAAATGGAAAATTGGAAATTGAAACCAGGATTTCTTCACTCACAATGAGTATAAAGCATGAGTCATGAGGTATATCATGTTCCGTGAGTGAGTGAATGTGTGAGTGAATGAGTGAATTGAGAGGAAATGAAAGATATAGAAAATCAGGTAATCTTGGTTACTGGTAGTCAGTAGTCAATGATGCTATTGAAGAAATACTGTTATCAAGGCTGCAGTATAGCATCTATATCTATAGTATGTGACTCAATTCAAACTCATTTTCAAACTGGGACACAGAATGAGGCGGGGAATGGTGAAGGAGAGAGAGAGAGAGAAGTTAATGACAGATGATTAGGAGGTATAAGGTTCTGCTGGAGGACCGTGTGTGTGCTCAGAGTATCAAATTATCATCCTTAGAATTAAAGATGTTCAAAAGGATGAAGGCTCCAAATTGTCGACTGTTGCCTGTACACGTGCTCCATGCTGGAGAGTCTTCTGTTTTCCCATTCGTTCTGGATTTTGGAATCCCTACACATGTATGTAGCCTACTGTCTCTGCCTCCGCTCCCTTCGGTATTCATATACATACCTATATACTACAAACGTATATCAACAGCGAAGACGCAAAATGACCCATTTCCATTTTCAGCTGAAAACAAAATCCTGTACCATATCTACAATAATTTAAATTTCTTGGTTCTGAAGACATGAAAAATGAATATTTTGCACTTTCAAAAACACTTGACGTACGTCAAACATGGACAAAAACCCACGGTTGTTATAAGAGACCCAGGAGATACGTCAAACTTGTCCACAGACCCGGGTTACAGGGTTGATTAATCGAAGACATAAAAATGCCATTGAGACCCTGGGAGCTATAAGGCACTTCGGGAGTTATTAGAGACACGGGAGTTAGGTCACACTTAGCCACAGACCCGGGAGTTAAAAGATACCCGGGATCTATTAGAGAAAAGGGAGGTATTAGAAGAACTACGGTAAAAGGAATAACTTGCACACTTCAAAGACATGTAAGTAGAACATTTTACACTTTTCAAAAACATGTAAATGGGACATTTTTGCACTTTTCAAAACCATGTAGGTACATAAATAGAACATTTTACACTTTTCAAGAACAAGTAAATAGAACATTTTGCACTTTTCAAAAACATGGAATTAGAACATTTTGCACTTTTCAAAAACATCTAAAAATAAAATTTTACACTATTCAAAAAAATGAAAATAAAATATTTTACTTTTTAAAAACCAGTAATTAATATATTGAAAATCTATCTATCTCTCATTTAGTGCTTATTTGGCATGTTGACATATAGCTTATTTTAGATCTACAGCTTTTTGATATGGCTCAGTTTGATTCTTCACAGGGGATACATATATGCTGGCACTGGCGCTGGCTCTGGTGATAACAATGGGAATAGCAATAGCATCACAGCGGTAGCATAATTATTTAGCGGGAACCGGACATCGGAGCGCAGACAAAAGAGCGCAGACAAAAGAGCGCAGTCATTGGAGCGCAGGGACATAAGAGCGTAGGACATTAGAGCGCAGCAGACAAAAGAGCGCAGACAAAAGAGCGCAGTCATTGGAGTGCAGGGACATAAGAGCGTAGGACATTAGAGCGCAGCAGACAAAAGAGCGCAGACAATAGAGCGCAGTCAAAAGAGCGCAAAACTATACAGTGTATGGACAAAATATCGGAATTTATAAATGAGTGAAATATGAGTGCAAGGCAGTAGAGTTTAAGAAAAAATGAGTGCGTTTCCGACGTAAAATTTAAGTCAAGTCAACGCAGCTCTTGGAAGTAATTAGTGTATAAACAGGGGTTTGTTGTGGGTTATTGTGTATGATTTATGCTATACGTCAACAATAAAATAACAAAAAATGGTATTGGGGGATGCCGTAATTTATAACAGCATATTGCTTATGCATAAGCTCAGCCAATTGACGTCAATCATGAAACCAAATTTTCTAAATTAAAGTAAATAATTATACTACATGCTTGTACACAATTATAATATTAATAATTGCTTTTATTTTTCTGTTTATTTAACCTCCTAAGGTTACTATAGTTTAACAAAAAATTTCATTTTTTGCAAGCTAAAATTTAGACAGAATCCAAAAATATTGTAGTTTATAGTTAACTACAAAAAAATTAAAAAGGTTGCCTTCCTCTAAATGCACTAGAATCAGTGATGTCAATGGCTGTAATCTACTGCAGTACCGTTGTTACTGTAGTAAACTGAATGCAAGCTTTAATTTGCTGGAAACAAAACTAAGTTTACCATTTTACTTGAGCAAATCATAGCAGGTCAAGGTCCTCCGGCTAAGAGACCTCGCTACGCTAAACAAGCAACTCGCATGCGTCGCATTGTGGAGACCTATCATCCACCCGATGTTCGAACCATAGACTATCTTCGCGGAATTGCCCACAACTTTGATTTTGAATAATATTTTTTTGCAAAGATTACTTTTACATTTTTACACTTTTATTATTGTTGACATATCAACCAATTATAACCAACGGCCCTTTTAAGGGCCACAAATTACTTCTAAGAGCTGTGTTGATACTAACGTTAATGTAACCTAGAAAATGCACTCATTTTTTCTTGAACTCTACTGCCTTGCACTCATATTTCACTCGTATATAAATTCTGATATTTTGTCCGTACACTGTATGGTTTTGCGCTCTTTTGACTGCGCTCTATTGTCTGCGCTCTTTTGTCTGCTGCGCTCTAATGTCCTACGCTCTTATGTCCCTGCACTCCAATGACTGCGCTCTTTTGTCTGCGCTCTTTTGTCTGCGCTCCGATGTCATGTAGCCTTATTTAGCAGTACATACATAAACATATATCACCTGATCTTACTTTTGTTAGAGCACATTGCAGATCGTGGTATATAATTATAATTACATATACTAGCGGACTGTCTATATATGCATATAATTATAGTCACAGCGAATCACACATTGTCATATCCATCCCCCTCGTCCCTATACTATATAGCTCGCTCTGTTGTCTGTCTCATCCTCTTTTATCACTTGCTCCGTCCATATCTACAGTCTACAGTCACAAAAATGTGCTTCTATTTTTCTTGTCTTTTTACACACTTTTCCCCTTATTCTTACAAATCCTTGTTAGTCATTATCATGTTCTGCTGATTACTATGCTTCCACATCCCGAGTCCGCAGATCTTTACTGCCATATTGTAACTTGACACAATTTCCTATAGCAAAATGTGTGTGTGCAGAGTTTCATGAAAGCGAAGTCAACAAAATATTAAATATAAATGATTGTTATTAACGTTTCTATTTGAGCGTTTAAACTTTGATGGAAGTCTTGCTCATTTTTGTCCATTGTCTCTAATATCCGTAGATTCTACTTTGCTTCCGCACAGCAGCAGCAGCATTGTAATTCACGTTTTCGACGCAGTTAGTACTAATTCCAGGGCCGGACGAAGGAATAACTTTTAGGCAGCAATTTGTTTCCATACAAAAGCGACCATTTTGATTTTATTGATGGTTTTCTTTGGTAAAGCAAAATTTTGTATTTACATGTTTTTAGAACAGTGCAAAATGTTCTTTTTACTTGATTCTGAAAAGTGCTCAATGTTCTATTTACATATTTTGAAAAAAGTAGGAAATGTTTTATTTCCATGTTATTAAAATGTGCAAAACAATTTATTTGCATGTTTTAAATGTTTTTGAACCGTCAGTGTTCTATTTACATGTTTTTTAAATGTTTAAAATGTTCCATTTACATGTTTTTTCAAAATTAAGGCAGCAAGGGCTGCTTTTGCTGGCCTTATTTCCCGGCCCTGACTAATTGTACAATTCCCTACCCTTTAAATAATATTGTGTTTTCCTCAAAAAATGAAAAGAAATTCAAATTCATGTACTAACAAAAAAGAGTGTAATTCCTGACTACTTACTATATACTACTACTACGCAACGTTCAGTAAGCATTCGTCATTCGGAATCGTAATTTGCACAATAATTATACGTGCCATAGGAAATGTAGGCTAATCTGTAACATGTCTTTATACGCTTGTATTATTAGCAAGGTTCCTATCCGTTATGTTACGTAGGTGGATGTTTTTTTTTGTTTTCATTGGTTCACCCCAAAATACCAGAGGAAGCCACGTTGTTTTGTTGTTTCAATGAAAACTTGCAATGAACATGCAGGGCCGGACGAAGGAATTTCTTTTAGGCAGCAATTTGTTTCCGTACGAAAACCACCATTTTTATTTGATTTTATTGATGTTTTTCTTTGGTTAAGGAAAATTTTGTATTTACATGTTTTAGAAAAGTGCAAAATGTTCGTTTTACTTGATTTAGAAAAGTGCTCAACGTTCTATTTACATGTTTTGAGAAAAGTAGAAAATGTTTTATTTCCATGTTTTTGAAATGTACAAAAAAAATTATTTGCACATTTTTGAAAAGTCAAAATATTCTTTTTACATATTTTTTGAAAACTGCAAAATGTTCCATTTACATGATTTTTTAAAATTCAGGCAGCGGGGGCTGCCTGCGCTGGCCACTTTATCCGGCCCTGCAATGCACATAAAAAGCTGCAGCTGCTAATATCAGTAAATGCGCCAATGTTAATGTGAGTAGCGAGTGGTGTAGGTAATTTTAACTGTTATTTTAATGCCTCAATCAAACCTCCAAATCGGAATACAGGTCCAAAGAAGATTCTTAAAAGTTAATTTTAACTCATAAAGTAGCTAAAAATTGAACAGTGCATTGTGAGCAGAAGCAGAGATCTACCTACAATATTATTATAGGCACCTACGTAGAAGTAAAAATGTCGAATCTGTTCCGTAATATCGGTTTCGGCATGTGCCCTTCCCCTTCTTCAATTTTACTTTCACTTACACTCTCGCTACGTTTGAAAAACATCTTTTTTAAGAGTCTTTTAGGAAGGAAATAAGGAAGACGAAGATGTCGGTGTCGGTACAAGGAAATAGCTCTGAACCTATGTAGTAATCTGTACTTGTGCATTTTTACGAGTCGTGTTTTTTTTAAGAAACACATAATAAACACTGTAAAATGAAGATGCAGTTTGTTTCTTGTTCCTCTCAAACTACTTCTAATGGATTTCTTGTGTTTGATTTTTTTCAATTCTTTAATCCTTGAAGAATTTATTTAATTGTCTGTACACAGATATAATGTAGTACTTTTTTTGTGATCCACGCGGATATACTAAAATTACCTTATATCTTCCATTAAACCGCGGGTCGCCAATAGACAGCGGGTCTCCTTTACGCCATGCGCATACCAAATGTATGTTACATAAGTAAATAGCCTACCATTACCAGGAAATTCAAATGCGTCAATTCTTTGAACAAGGATTATAAAATTGATTATAAAATTGATTACAAATTTTACATTTTTTTAATAATCCGAACTATACAGCCTTATAGTTGTTATTTCTGGTAAAAGCCAAAAAGTGACTGCCTAAAGCATAAAACAATAATATTAGCAAGAAATATAATTTATTTTGCAGACCACTATATATAACTTGACTGTACGCGTGTTATGTACTATATCGTCTGTGAAGAACCAAAATGACCAAAGCTTCTAATTTAAGCTAGAATCAAATCGAGCTATGTCATAAAAACAAAATGAGAAACATTCGTAAAATGTTAATTAACAGTTTTTGAAAAGATGCAAAATGTTCTAATTCCATGTTTTTGAAAAGATGCAGAATGTTCTAGTTCCATGTTTTTGAAAAGTGACAAATAATTTTCTATTTGCATGTTTTTGAAAAGTGTAAACTGTTCTATTTACATGTTTTTGAAAAGTGCAAAATGTTCTACTTGCATGTTTTTGAAAAGTGTAAAATGTTCTATTTACATGTTTTTGAAAAGTGTCAAATGTTCTATTTGCATGTGTTTGAAAAGTGCAAAATGTTCTATTTTCATGTTTTTGAAATGTGGAAAACGTTCTGTTTAATTGATTTCAAGACGTCTTTCAATGTTTTTGTAAATAGTGGATATTGTGTTTAGCTACAAATGAATATGAGTCATTTTAGTTCTTCACAGACGATATACAGATTATTATCAGTAAAAAGTTGTCATCTAAATAGTAAAGTCATCAAGGACCAGGGAGTAAAACCTCTCTGGTCGATCTACAACTTTCAGGAAAGTTGTAAAATATTCTTCACCCTTAAGGTAAGGACCACAATTATAGAGAATATAAGCAGGGGCATTCTGACGATGAGAAGAAATAATTAAACTGGTTCTGGTTGGTTCTGTCAGTAATACTGATAGTTGTTTTTTAAATTAGTACACCTAATGCTTAATTTGTAAGCAATTTGCCCAGAAATAAATAAATAAAAAATAACAGATAAAGTCACAGGTGTCAAAGAAGGTCTATATAATGTGGAGCTGTAGTAATAACTATATGAACTACATAATGCAATCCTGTCACCGTCACCATAGGACAATTAAGCCATCTCCATCACTATGTGGCCAGGATCAGGACCAGTACCAGGACCAGGACCAGCTGTGCCGTTTGAAAGAAAATTATATAATTAATCAAAAAACTTGCAGTTTGGAGCCTCGTGATCGTAAATCGTGTGAAGAAGGTGTGTCTCTAAATGAAAGTCCAAGTCGAGTGTCCAATGTGTCCATGTAAACGACAACTTAGGATATGATTATATCGTCTGTGAAGAACCAAAATTACCCATATCCATTTGTAGCTAAAAACAATATCCACTATCTACAAAAATATTGAAACATGTCTTAAAAGTGTTTAAATGGGATATTTTGCACTTTTCAAAATTATGTATATACAACAATGTACACTTTTTAAAAACATGTAAATGGAACATTTCGCACTTTGTAAAAACATGTAAATGGAATATTTTGCACTTTTAAAAAATATGTAAATAAAACATTTTACACATTTCAAAAACATGTTAATAGAACATTTTACAATTTTCAAAAACATGTAAATAGAATATTTTATACTTTTCGAAAACATGTAAATAGAACATTTCACATTTTACAAAAACATGTAACTAGAATATTTTGCACTTTTCAAAAACATGCAAATAGAACATTTTGAACTTTTCAAAAACTCGTAATTAACATTTTACGCCTGTTTCTCATTTTGCTTTTATGACATAGCTCATTTTGATTCTAGTTTAAATTGGATATGGGTCATTTTGGTTCTTCACAGACGATATTGTAAGAGCTGAGGCTTGTTGAAAGCTGGGAAGAAGATGGATTTCGCAAAAAGTGCATAAAAAAACTTGCTTTTCATTCCATCATTTTTATAATGTATTTTATCGCTATCGCTATCAAGTAAAAGCTCAAAGCTCAAGACACACACATGCATCGCAGGGATAACAATGCGATTACTTAGGATATTATACGCGAATCCCACTACGCGCTCTCCACGCCTGCCCTGCACACAGTTCTATATAATTATACTTAAATGATATCATCACCGAAAAAGGATTTACTTATGTAAAAATATGTGCATTAGTTTAGCTCATAGTATCAAAATTAAAAGCCTTATATTCAGTCATAGGAGTGTACATATATGTGTGAAGGGGAAGGCTAACGATAAAATTCTCTCTAAAATTTTTCTTCGCACTTTCTTTCTGCACGTTTTATCACCTCCTTATACACTGACTGAGTAGTTTCATTTTCGTTTTCGTAGCTTGGTTTTTGTATCTGTAATCGTCTGCTTCATTATAATTTGTCACGTTTGCTGCCTAGCGATTTTGGAATTTTGCAATCCCTTCCTCTCTTCCTTGGAAACTCTCCGCTCTCCATATGATTATTATGTTATTTTTGTTTTTATTTTGGTTGTGCTCGAGAAATTAAATGAAGGCATGAAAAAACAAAAGGGGGAAGAGAGAGAACCACACTAACTAATTGACAAGCTCGGCTTGCTTAAAATGATGGCACGCGGACCGTCGCGTCGCAGGGACCGATACCGGTACCGGTACCATTACGGTGTTACCCTCGCTGTTACCGTTACTGCGCCAACAAAGAGATTACGTCGTATATTATGCAACTGGCAGTTAGTTCGTTATATAGCGCGAAATTTTCTACATAATAATATATCCGTTTTTTTACAGTCAATGTTCGCCGTAAATAACCCGGCTTATTTACTTCATGTTCTGGTCTCTCTCAGCCTATTCACATGTACACACTTCACCCTCCGCCGCTCTTATTCTTCCGTTTTGATTTAGCGGGAATTTTTCCGTTGGCTGGTGGTATCTAAATATTCATATTTCATCATGGAAAATCAAAAATAACAAGATTTATTCAATAAAATTCTTTTACATGCATAAGGCACTCGTCAAATATTTGTTTCCGAATTCGTTGTACTGATAGTTTTATATTTTTCTAACGAGCATAACTTGTGAACGTGTAATCGAGTTTTTTCAGGAGATATTTTTTTTCGAAAAGAGCGTCCCAAAAAACTTAGAATGGCTTAACAACATGATGCGCCAAATGAGTTTCGGTCGATGAAGTATTTTTTTGAAAAATCGAAAAAGGCCTCAAAATGGTTTTTTAAACCTATTTTTAATTTGTTTAAAAAACATCTATTAAGGACTATTTTTGAAAATTTTGTGTGGAAAACCATTTTAAAATATTCTGAATTCAAAAACAATTAAAATTTAAAATTTTGAAATTTTTTATTTTTGTCGAGATTTTCTAGAGACATTCTAAGTTTTTTGGGACGCTCTTTTCGAAAAAAAATATCTCCTGAGAAAACTCGATTACGCGTTGACAAGTTATGCTCGTAAGATCACCAAGAAAATAGCGACATCCACAATAACCGACAGCCTACACCGACAACCACTAAATTATTTGAGGGCTTCTAACAGAAAGACAGAAAGCGATTGACATATTGGAAATTGGATTTCAATTTAAAAGTACACAGTTCACGTCTCATTATTTATTTTCAGAGTCACTTTTAACTCGAACGCATGTACACTCTACAGCATGATATCGTCTGTGAAGAACCAAAATGACCCATATCCAATTTTAGCAACAATCAAAATGAGCTATGTCATAAAAAAGAAATGAGAAACATGCGTAAAATGTTAATTAGGAGTTGGAATTAGGAGTCTTTGAAAAGGGGCAAAATGTTCTAATTCCATGTTTTTGAAAAGGTGCAAAATTTTCTAATTCCATGTTTTTGAAAAGGTGCAAAATGTTGTATTTAAATATTTTTTAAAAGTGCAAAATATTTTATTTAAAAGCTTTCAAGACATGTTTCAAAATTTTTGTAGATGGTGAATATTGTTTTTTAGCTACAAATGGATACGGGTCATTTTGGTTCTCCACAATTTACAGACGATAGGATCTTGATACCACTTTTTTTCAATGAACTGTTCAGTGTATCTGTATGTAACGGTTGAAGAAGCAAAATCACCCTTCTCCAATTCACACTAAAGGCAAAACCATAAATCTCCATTTTTTAGGTATTTAATTGTGACGACCATCTGACACATGAATTTGTCCCCACTATTGTGGTTTTGACTTACTTAATCATGTTTTTGTCCTTTGGCCAAAACTCTGTATATTCTTTTTGCGCTTTTATTATTTATTTTCTAAACTCACAGAAGAGCTTACTTGTCCAAGGAAATGAATGTACCTACCTCTGCTCAGACGGATCCAACTGCCAAGTGAAAGTCAGGAAACGAAAGTCAAAGGGAAACTCTAATAAATCCAGATAAGATGGGATGGAAAAAATACGAGAAGACGAGAAGTGAAGCAGGGAGAGGAAAGCAAGTAAGAATTTTTGAATTATAGGTATAGGGAATTTAAAACAATGCAGAGACATAGGCATGCTATCCAGATACTGAAGAACGCTGTCGGTAACGGTGAATAGAGCTAGGTGCCTATACTCAGGTAGTAGGTATGGGTTGGCGGCAGGTAAATACTCTGAATTTCTTTGAAGTAGACACACACAAAAAAACTTGGTATAGGAACCTCTACACATTCTTCAAAAAATTCAATTTGTAACATCTATTATTCATTAGTATTCATGCAATATCGCTATTGGCATTACAGCCTCACATAAAACAAGTAAACAAGTAAAATCTGTACCTTCTATCTTCTGGATGTAGTTATTCGGAATTCCACATAAAAACGATAAAACGGAAATAAAAAAATATTCTTTCCCTCTTAAAAAATGTAGGTATAATAAATATTTCTCTAGCTTCAATTTTGAGTAGGACTGAGGATGACAATGACAGGGAGAGGGAAGATACTGTGCACATGTACTGCATGTAGTCTGTAGAACCAGTGACTTTTACTCTGTCTCTGTATATAGACTCTGGAGAAGATCCGAGAGTGAGACTCGAGGAGGAAGACGGGGGAAAAGAATGAAAAAAGAAATGGTCACACAGAGACAGAGACACAGTGAAAAAAAAAGCTGAGGAAAAGTCAAGTGGAGTGAACTGGGGGACGAGAGAGTTGAGATGTATTATGAGAAACAAGGAAACAAGTGGAAGCTGTGGATGTGGAATGTGGATTGTGGAGACTCTGTGTGAAATATGATAAGTTTATAAGTTTTTAAGGACACTTTTGTTTTTATTATTCTATTCCATGCTTTTACTCAACTGTCAACTATCAGCGTCACCTTCCTCGTCCCTTTTCCCCGTCTCCGTCTCTATCACATTCACATTATCTCCCTTTCACAACACACTACACTCTCTCGCCTCCCTCCCTTTTTTTTATAGACGAGCTTTTCTTCCTCTTTTCTCCATATTTTCCATGCTTTACTACGCTTTTGTAATTTACAGATATGTCAAGAAATATCTGTACGAGGAGCGGGAGAACGGGAGCGTAGTCCGTATTCAGAATTCCCTCGCCCTTTGTTAAACCATGGCACATTACCTATGCATGCCTTAGCCTTAAGTAGGTAGCTTTCCGTGGAGTAGTACACCAAGCTTTTTTCTTTTTTTACTTCATCCTCTCGTTCTTTGTTCGCCTGTCTACTCCTCTTCTCCATGGATTTTTATATGTGCCTTGTAGGTTTAGGTATAGGGAGCTACCTGGGAACGTACTATATCGTCTGTGAAGAACGAAAATGACCCATATCCATTTTTAGCTAAAAACAATATCCACTATCTACAAAACTATTGAAGCATGTCTTGAAAACATTTAAATAGAACATTTTCCACTTTTCAAAAATATGTAAATAGAATATTTTTCACTTTTTTAAAATATGTAAATACAATATTTCGCACTTTTTTAAAATATGTAAATAGAATATTTCGCACTTTTTTAAAATATGTAAATAGAATATTTCGCACTTTTTAAAAATATGTAAATAGAACAATTTGCACTTTTTTAAAACGTGTAAATAGAAAATTTTGAACTTTTCAAAAACTCGTAATTAACATTTTACGCCTGTTTCTCACTTTGTTTTTATGACATAGCTCATTTTGATTGTAGCTTAAATTGGATAAAGGCCATTTTGGTTCTTCACAGACGATATGGTGACGGATACGGTACGGCTCACGTCTGTAGTACGGCAAATATGTGCACATTGGATTAGGACTCAAGTCCTCCCAGCTTTCTACTTCTTTTTTCTTTACATGTATTATGGATAGGTACTTGACTCTAGATTAAGATTCCATCCCTAAACATAGAAGACACACATTTTACATTATAGTTTCACTCAGAAACTCGGAACATATGTTTTTATGTACCCACACGGAGGGACCTGTACAGCCATTCCATGTAAAAATGTAAATTATATATTATGCATGCAATCATACTGTGCACCGCACCGCAGGTACCCTATGGATCTCCCTCTCCTTCTTCCTCGTCTTCTTTTAGTCTTCTGTATATGCTCCTTTTTTTTGTTTCTCATTCCTCAATGCTCCAGAGCTCCAGAATAGAACTCGAGACTCCAGAACTCATCCAGGGCTCCAGGCAGCTAGAGGCTCATCATCAGGCTCATGTCAGGAGAGGCACAGTAGGAAACAATGTAAACTTAATGATTTCAACTCTTGTTTTGCTCAGTGCCGTGACACTCGTTGGAAGGAAGGCATTTACATTTTCAATACCGTAATTATCATATTATTGTCATTGTCATTGGGTGAAGGACTGGAGGGGGAAAAGTTCTATCTGCTCCGTATACCTGTGTCTATTGGGTACATGGTATAGGGATGCTTTAAAAATTCAGATGTAATGTTTTGTAGCTTGAAGCGAGCAGCTTCAAAACAGCGTAAGTAAACACATATAGGACATGGCGATTGTGATCTGTGTTTCCAGTTCCAGATAAAATAGAAAATTCTGTTTGAATTCCATGTTCTGGGATAGAAAAATTTAAATACCAGATTTTGAACTTTAGAAAGGATCGACTCGAACTCGAAATGATATGTGAATTTACCTACAAATGTATGGAACCCATCAAGTTTCGTCGTTGAAGAAGAAATACAGCTCAAACGATGCAACGTGCACAGCAGCCATGAGGATTTCAAAAAACGTGAAGGATTTAAATCTGATATTTCCTCTTCAACCAAAAGACTATGTACCGTGCAGAATAAAGTCAAAAATACCCAAGTACTTAAATGCTACAGCAACCAACCAAAAGTGGCTGTTGATTTTTGTGAGAGTGAAACACATAATAGGAGTTGGTAGGGATTCTTGGATGTGTGCTCAAGACTATATGGAAGAGCAATTGCTCTGGCATTTCTACACCTAGAGTGTGTGTAGTGAGTGCATTATTGAGGTAGTGAGCATTAGCATACGGAAGCGGAGGGATAAAAATACCGAGAGACGACACGGAAGAAATGGATGGAAAAATCCAATAATTCCTACAAGTATTCTCCTATATATTCGTCATTCGTATTGAGTAAAAAGCATTCCGATGTCTACTGTCTTCACTCTCCATGAGCTCAAAAGGAAAGGCAGAGATAGACTCTGTGTATAAATTACCGATATACCTGCTTATGCATTAGTCATGTACACTATATACTGACTACCTACAGGTAATTACAGATTATTATGCACTCGTGTATTACTCGGGACTGCGATGTTTATCTCAAGACGGAGGACGAAAGATCTCTCGAGATTCTAAGGAGAAGCGTATATTTGTAGTATGTAGTGTCTCACATGTAGTCAGCTATGTAGTACTTTGCTTTGGTGTGCGTAAATCTTCATAATTATTACAGTACTTAGCGTTTCTGAGTTGACGGATTCCTTTCAAGTCAAGAGACTGCTGAGCTGACAGAGATACTTAAAACACACTCACTGCCTGTGGAGGCACTGACTGTCCTCACTTTCCTTGTGCGCTTGTAATCTAATTCAATTCAGGTAGTTGTTCCCTGTTTAGTTGGTTTTGACTTGGTCTTGGGGACTTGATCTTAAGGTTGCTTTGGTTTTTTTCCCCCCAGGTATAATGCATATTCAAACTTTTGAAACCGGGCGTAGCCGTGAAATAGTTGGGAATGGAATGACTATTAAACAGACATTTTACAGGGTACTCTGAATTCCGCCGTACAAAATATGCTCGCACTTTTTGAAGGAACTGTATAATAAAGGAGAACTCCATGTGAGTATAACATAGTAAAAGCTCCTCATGGACGCCTATTAATCTGTCGCTTAGCTCATTTCTCCCTCCTTGTGATTGATGTTGAACTGATGAGTATGTTTTAAGATTTTCTTCTTCTAAAATGTAAATAAATACCGACCTACCTACATACAAGCTGCCGTTCTCACTCCGACACCAAAACTTTTTGGCACGAGCAGCAGTACGTGTAAATAAGTGTGAGTGGTAAGTTCTGATTCTAAAATTCTGTTAGGTATTGTAATATTTAAGAATTTCTTAAGCATGGCTTGGATTGACTTTATTACTAGGGAGGTTGTCCCCGCTAAATATCAAGAGTTAATACTACATGATGCAATTAGAAATTATTTCAGCAATACAAAAGCAAAATGCTGCAATAACTTGTAATATACTTTTATATTTAAATGCAGTTGGACCTAGACTATAATATTACATGGGGCATAGAAGTAGGGGCAGAAATGATGATAATTACATTAGTAGAGAGGCATCTCCAAAACTAGACGTACCTACATTATTTTCTATTGGCAATTGGCACCAATACTATTATTATTTTATTATTATTTATATTACAGTAGTAGTATAGCAAGTAATTATTCTTTATTATCTAGCACACGTGTCAGCCTTAGTCTTACGTAGGTAGGCAATGTGAAGAGTTTAGTCGAAAGTGAAGTCACGGCAAAGATTACTCACCTTAAACTAATATTTATTCTTAAACTTTTTTTAGTGTCTTATTTTCATACTTTTTTTTATGTTTATGGGTTTCCCTGGTACATTAAATGCTTAAACTATTCTGTATAGTGAAACATCAAGTATCACAATTATAGACAAATGATGATGATGATTTATAATCCACTAATTTTCATGCATAACAAAAATGTTATATACAAGTTATAACTCGAGCTATGTACATGCTCAATAAAAGTCAAAATAGTTGCACAGTAGTGGTAGTATTATCTTCATTGCAAGAGGAATTTAACAGTCCACATGCGCTCAAATCATACAGTTACATCTTTATGTAAATTTACTTTAGTAATTCACACAAACGTATTAATTATATGTAATTATATAATCCACCAATTTTAATATGTGCACAAGCTACGCAGTACAGGAAAGGAACAGGGACAAGAAAGAAAAAGAGGTGGGCATAGCAATGATAGTAACAGCGACGTATTTTTTTCTTATATCCTCAATAAAAAATACTGAAAACTTTACTCAAACACTGCTACATGAATTTATGGTGAGCTGTGAAAAGTAGGCAAGACACAATAGTAATAGTACTACGAAATAATTAGCATATTGATATCGCTATTAATAGAATACAGGAGATTTTTTACTTATACACAAATTGTACACAGCAGAGAATTGGAAATTACTAAATTACTTGCCTATATTTTAAGTTATTTAAATTGAAATTACCACTTTCACACAGGCAGAGTATTCTATTAATAAATCTTTAAATACAGACATAGTCAAATTAATGGATTATACGTATAAACTTATTACATCATTACATGCAGACTTTGCCCATCCAAATCATCATCCCTACAGTCGGACTTTGTGCTCATGGGTCACGGATCCCCATGTGTCGTAATTAATTATTCACCATTACCAATTTTTTCAATCAATAAGTTATTACATATTGCAATTTAAATGCGTAGAAGGTACATATCTACAGAGCAGCATAGTGGAGTGTAATGTAATTTTGGTAATTTTTTTCGTCGGCATGCCTTCGAACGAATGCCCAGTATTTGACTAAAAAAAGTACCCGACTAATACCAGTCCAACAAAAAAAAACGACAAACTACGCTCCGACGACTCATCAGGTAATCGTAATTTTCTTACGGTTTCTCACTTACTGGACTTTCCATTTCGATTAGAACTTGTAGACCTACTAAGAAAATAAGGCCAATATTGATTTGAAATTAATGCAGGTGATTCATATTGTATGTAAGTGTAGCATCTACTTAAGTATACTCCTTAGTGGCGTAACATTGCCTTTCTGGTAAAAAGAATAATAACAACTAATAACTAGTACATACAGTTTATTATATTAGGTATATCTTACACAAGCCAATCATATCGAAAAATACATAAATGTAGATACCTGAGCATTTTAGGATTTCGTAGAGTGTGGTGAGAAAACTATATTATGTAAATATATATTATGTAGGTAGTTTATTACTTCTTATATCACTTGGTTGCAATTTAATTTCCCCTCCGATGTAATCTTGAAATAATCAGCTGAAGCATTGTATGTACACATTTTGTATAGAAGTAGGGAAGGTACCTAGTTATATCCCACGTATCTCCCTGCACGGGCACGGACTCGTGTCGTATAGTATAAAGTGAGAACACAAAAACATGTTCGAACGAGGAAAAAGACATGTTAAATAACATATCTCTGGTAACACACATTTTAGTTCACTCGGTGTTTTTCTCCTGATGATTGTGGTCCTAATCCTAGGTTATGAGATGCCTGGTTGGGTGAATCCAAAATCCCAAATCCAACCAGCCTCCGCATGTACCTACGTCCAACTTTTAGAGCCAGAACCAGAACTAATCGTAAGTACAGAGACAACAAGGCTCGGGCTGCGCTGGGTTCGTTTTTCTAGTTAGAATTCCAAGACTTATGTCGTTGTCGTAGTAGCATTTGCTTTATCTCCACAGATCAAGCAAAAGCAAAGGGAAAACGTACAGATGATACTCTGCTTACTCATGATATGTCAAAAGCTGTAGGAACTAAACGCGAGCGAAAAGGAACACAAGCTTTTCATTTTCATCATCCTTATCCGCATGTTATAATATAGCTAGATACAGATAGTCAAGTTAGAGTTGAAGACACATAGAGTCTTTACACTAGCACAGATGATGAGATGACGGTATGTTGTCTTCCCATCCCATTCCTCTTGCATACTGCAATAGATTGAATTGCATTGCATTGCGTTGGTCGGCTTCGGCTGTAGTTGTAGTTATGTAGTCGGTCTCACATCAGTAGGAGTAGCATCCTCCTCGGTAACTTACTTGCATGGAGATCAATGGGAATCGAGACGAGATATCGTGTGGAAAAGAAAAGCCGCCTCAAAAACTCTCTCCTCTCGTCTCCACCGCGTATACAGTTCCATAGATTTCGAGGGAGTGAGGAAGATGATGGTGATGATGGTGCGGTTGTGAGATGCGAGCCACAGTGCTTCTTTGAGCTTCCAGAGAGAAACAGAGAGACACGGGGAGAGGAGGACGAAGAATAAGAAGAAGGACGAGGAGGAGGAAAAACTAGTACAAGTAGGACCATGACTCTCGTCGGTCTGCCCAGTGTTAAAGAAACACTCGGATTGAGCGGACAAAGTCTCCGGACGCGGAAGCCTATTGTATTTGTCGGAGTCATCACACTCTCCACCACTGTACTATCCAGTATCCTGAGTATCCAGTGAGACGACGACGAGAAGTTCCAGTTCCAGAAGTACAACTAGTAAATAGTAACGGAACGGAAGGGGACGTAAACTCTCCTCGGAGCGTAACGCACTGTCCATCTCCATTACCATTTCCAGAGTTCATTTTCCTTTTCATCATCTTCTCTCTCGCTCTCTCCCTCTCTCTGTGTCATTGTTGACTGTGAATTGTGTAGGCAGGGAAGGGGCACGATATACACACAAAACAACATTGCTACCGGCCGCAGAGCAGTGAAATTACTCAAGTACTCCATTGAAATAACTGAAATTGAAAAGGAAATGAAAATATTAAACCAAAAAAAAAATATATCGACCGGACAGTTTTCAGTGTCAATCCAGTTCCAGTCCCGAATCAAAGTACATTCAACAGTGCCCATAGCCCAGTCTGGTAACTGCTATTAGTCTGATCCACGCTCCACAATTCCACACAGAGACTCCGCTAGCTGTAGTTCAAGAAAGGAAGTCAATTGTTCTAAAAACACTGTACAATAACTTTGCTCCATTATTTTAAATTGTTTCCCCTTCAATTCAAGTCAACATTGAAAATAACAATTGCTCGGTCCAGATCAGATCAGATTAAAAAAGAACGTGGAACTTCTCAGTGTTTCTCTGAGCAAACGTAATTCGTAAATTCGTACACATATACAAGGCAAATGTATAAATACCTCTAAACATATTATTATAGTGTGTGCGAATGTGGTCTAGTTCCATGACTATACTCATAGCTAAATTCAAGTACAATATCAGTACACAGACAAACATATACACATGGACCTGTGTCACCTACTTGTGTATTCTCTCCTAATATGAATACAGACATATACACCAAGTATCAAAACAATATATCAATTTCAATTCCAAATTGAAACGCTTGATTTGTGACATCTCAATATCAATATAAATATTATTTACGTACTGGCAACATCTTCGTCGTCTCCAGTTCTTGTTAAAAGTTAGTTGGCGTGGTTGAGTTGAACTGTATTGTGGATGCCGGCTCCGAGATTCTGATTCAACTCTATTTCAAGGTAAATAAAGTTAGCCCTATCACAAAATACCAAAAACAAAATAAAAGTAAACAAAAAGAAATAAAAATTTGTACTTGCTCAATAAAAACTTAGTTTGACTGTTGCATGCATTTTTTTATTGATAATAGTGAAGGTAACATTTAGGATTTTACACTATTTACAGTGCATTCCAAAAGTATAAACCCCACAAACCCCTCCTTTGTGAGGGATGTCTCCACCCCGAGTAAACTTTGAAGAGTTTAGTATTTTCGATAAAAATCTTCCTTTAAATGTATATAAACTTTATTTGACCCCAACAGGTCAGGGGGGTAACTCTTAATTATGCCAAAACCGAAAATTCCGTCCTAAAACTAAGGTTTTTTTTTCATGGTTAAGCCGCATGTTTTTAGAATTAAATGGCATGACCTATGACACTCACTTTTATGATAGCATTACAAAATATAGCGCGTCACATTTTTTACCCTTAAAAATATCCAATGGTGTTGGGTAAAAATATTTTCCAAAAATGGGATGATCTTAAAGTTTTGGGGGACACTGTATAAAAGTATAAAAATGAAAAATGTGCGTGGCAGTGCCACTGCTTACTTTAAAGCTTGTGAGTAAAAGATTCAAAGAAAGATTGTGCATGTGAGTTATATAAGACAGTCAATAGGAAGCTTGTGAACTTGACGTATATAACATAACCATACATAACTATGCACAATACTAATACAGATATAGGGATAAAAAAACAAAATAAAAAAGCAAGACTAAGGCAAGGCAACCATAGCTAACCAGTAACCAGCAACCAGCTCCCGTCAGTTATTCCTTCTGTCAGTCAAGTGGAAAAACATCTCTCTCTCAGTCTCAACCTCAACAGACCTATCCTAGTCAATAAAAGTCAACCTCTGATGACTTCCTAAAACTGTCAGTCTTCCACTATTCTCTATTTGTAAGCAAAACATTTAGTCTTTGATTCTAAAGTTTCACTTCCCTTTTCCATAATAATGTTCTTATTGGATACGTAGACATATTTGCTACATAATAAACACTAGCAAATATTGTCCAGTTTCCAGTTTAGCTCCCACAAAATCCAGCCCTTTATACCAACGATAAAGGAAAATATTATTCAGTCTAAAGATGGGTGGTGATTTTGTTTTTGAACTTTTACAGATTTGGCCCCGTTAAAATTTTTGACATTTTGAATTTCGACTAACCTCACGACATGCTATTCCAATACCTATAGGTACTTAATATTAGGGATTCTTTAAACAGTAGAACTTTCATTCATTCTTGTGTATATTAATAGTGTGTGTAATTTTTTGTCTCTTGCCACTTACGAGTAGACCAGTTGCATGTACAAATAAATTTTCAGACACACTATCTGCACATGGGACAAGACATAGCTATAGAAATAGATCGGCAGAACACAATAATATTATGATATGATATGGTAACGAGAACGAAGTGGAGTTTTTAATGAAACACTGAATAAGACTGTATGCTAATTATTACGATTACGACTACTGATTGCTCATATACAGGCTCCCCACGCGAGTACGAGCGATTACACATACGGATAGTAATAATAATTATTATGATTATGATGTTCCGAGGTTCAGCAGGACTGTGAGAGTCGAGTTTAAAGTTGTAAACGCAGCTGCTGCTCTCGGTGTTGGAATAATTGGAATTGGTATTGCGAGCACTCGTTCGTAGGAAAAGAACCAATAATAAAATACTGTAATAGGAATAGGAAAAGGCTAGAGAAGAGCGGATGAGAGTGGAGTGGACCGTCCGACAATTACATATGTAATATTTTAGTTCAAACTTTTGAGCATACAGTTGAATATAACATAAACTTCCAGCAGGGCCGGATAATGCGGCCAGCGCAGGCAGCCCCCGCTGCTCGACTTTTCAAAAACCATGTAAATGGAATATTTTGCACTATTCAAAAATATGTAAAAAGAATCTATTGACTTTTCAAAAACATGCAAATAAATTTCTTTTGTACATTTCAAAAGCATGAAAATAAAGCATTTGACACCTTTTTCAAAATATGTAAATAGAACATTTTGCACTTTTTTGAATCAAGTAAAAAGAATATTTTGCACTTTTCTAAAACAAGTAAATACAACATTTTGATTTACCTAAGAAAAACATCAATAAAATCAAAATGGCGGTTTTTATATGGAAACAAATTCCTGCCTAAAAACAATTCCTTCGTCCGGCCCTGACTTCCAGCTCATCCACGATCGACAGTCGACAATCTTCAGTGAGACGTACAACAGGCAGGACAGGCAGGGGCAAATAATTATACACAGACAGACAGATCACAGTTACAGATCTATTCAAAATGCCAAGTCATGCCAAAGTTAAAGTAAAGCAAGTCAGTTCATCTTTAGTTCATTTCATAAAGCAAAATGAATGAAGGTGGAATGTATATGTAATCGTCATGCAGTGAAGAGACACAAAGTTGAACAATAAAAAAGTTGGCCATTTAAATTTAAATTTCTATCTTAAGTACGTGTTATGGTAGTGTGTTTTTAAATCATTTTAGGGGTACCTATACCTACATGTGTACGCACTTGTCCCTAATTTGTCTATTGGCAAAAGACAAAGACAAAACACAAATATAAAATAAAATGGGAGATTATTCACTCCCTCATTCCTTCCAAGTCAGTCGAACATTATCGTCAACAACAATTATTGTCAGACTACGACGAGCTAGGATGAAGACGTACAGAGCAGGAGAGAGATGGGATTTGGCAAATGTGGAAGTGACAACTGGTTCAATTCAATAACAAACTAACTGGAAGCTATACGTATCTATGCACTGTACTTAAAAATATATTCCTACAGAGCCCTAAACATACTACAACTCATATAATCATTCACCTATAAAACCTTAATCGTATCCGTAATCACAATCATTAATCCTAACCCCAACTGTACAACAAAATGTATATAGCAGTATAGGTAATAGTTCCATCGTCATCAGTATAGTTTCTTTCTATTTGATATGGTGTAAAATCCAGTCAATAGTTAGTCTTTACATTCTCGAAATATATTTGCGTTACCCGCAGTTTGCATTTAAATGCAAAGAAGAGACAATTCACTCCTGAACATCATGCAAATCAATGACAATGACAGCGCAAGCAAGTGCAGTGAGCATTATGTACAAAACAAGTAGGGCTAAAACAGAAGTTATCTAAACAATTAAACAATGCAGTAACCCAGACAAGTCTGACTGAGTCAAGCAGTTGGGCTTGGATAATCGTGACGTACTCAATCTCCGCTCGGAATGAATGGATCTGAAAAGGAAAAGCAAATAAAATACATACAGCACTGCACACACATACTGCATACATAATGAGCTCTCTCGTCGATAAAATTCAAGTATGACAACCAACGAGGGAACTAACGTAATCCTGACAGTGCGGTGACATGTCATTGTCCAGTATATATTCCTTCAGCTGGAGCATGCAATAAAAATGACGCTGATGATGACGTGACGCTATGGACTCTTGAAAGTTTCAGTGAAAGATAAACGGTCAGTTTGATTTCACGTTTTAGATTATAGATCAAACCAACTCATTCCCGGTTGCTTCAAGAGTCGAGAGTGAGATTGTCATGTTCTATCTTGGCTGCATATATCGTCTGTGAAGAACCAAAATGACCCATATCCATTTTTAGCTAAAACCAATATCAACTATCTACAAACATAAAACACATTCAATTATGACTTGAGAGCATTCAAATAGAACATTTTACACTTTTCAAACAGGGAATTAGAACATTTTGCACCTTTTCGAAAACATCGAATTAGAACATTATACACCCTTTCAAAAACATCGAATTAGAACATTTTAGACCTTTTCGAAAACATGGAATGAGAAAATTTTGCACCTTTTCAAAAACATGGAATGAGAACATTTTTCACCTTTTCAAAAACATGAAAATAGAACATTTTGCACCTTTTCAAAAACATGGAATAAAACATTTTACGCTTTTCAAAAACATGTAAATAGAACATTTCACACTTTTCAAATATACCTAATTAACATTTTACGCATGTTTCTCATTTTGTTTTTATGACATAGCTCATTTTGATTCTAGCTTAAATTGGATATTGGTCATTTTGGTTCTTCACAGACGATATGTATGACTACCTAGTTACTTCAGTAATTACGTATAATTCAACATACATAGTAGAGCTAGATCTGGATCTGGATCGCTGGAGAGCTGCAATTCTTGTGTCTAGGTCCTAGGTGGTAGGTGCTACTTATAGCCTAGGAAAGATCCGCTCCCTCCCGTGTCACCAACGTCACCAAAATCAATCTGAAAATCAAACTAAAATTAAACTAGCACAATCTTAATCAAACATTGTTATCCTTCAAAAGTGAGTGAGTACAAATATTTTTAGTTTAGGGACGGGACGGAGGATAATCTATAGGCCTGGAGGGAAGGGAAAAAAGCAAAAGAAAAGAAGATTAAGGAGGAATATAGAAATAGAAAGAAATACAGGAAACGAGGAGATTGTCACTAGGGAGAATTTGCTTTTCCTTTTTACAGCTGACGCACATGCAGACAGCGGTTTGAGACTTCGTCTTGTCAGGCACAGACTGCCCGGGAATGGAAAATGAGCATGCATGGATGCAATATGCAATAGTACGTAGTAATCGTAAAATCACAATAATACATACTGCACTGGCCCAGCTATTTATATTGTATTTCGTATGTATTATCAACAGAGGAAAGTGTAGGATTACATTGTTACATCCCTTTTAACACTCTACAGCTACAACTCTAAATTCTAAATGTTACACAATTTCCCCCCACAAGACATATTCACATATTTTATATATTATTTATGGCTTTATACTTGCCCTTACATAATAATAATAATACTAAGCACGAACTACGTGCCTTACAAGTTATAGGAGTAATATCTTGAGCACTATTACGGATCGTAGTCAGCCACTGACTGTGAAGGAAAGAAGCCCAGCGTAAAACACAGCTTTTATCTGAATAAACAAAGGAAAAACACTTATGCCAGAGATAGAGTAGCAAAGCAAACGGGCAAGATTCCGAACCTGAACCAAGTCCAACCAGCACCAACACCAACACTAACAACATAACACCAGGAAAACCATTTTCATTTCCTTCACAGTTGGAACACTTTGAGCACTGACACATAATAATCATATTATAATAAGAATATGCAAATAAGGATAAAGTATAAAGAAGACTTTTTGATAATATGATTACATCTATGCTATATAGCAATTCACTCATCCATTTGTTTCGTTTCATAGGAAAGGCAAAAGGACAAGGTTGCACAGGAATTAGAAGCAATATCATATAGGATTGAAGATGGGCTCCCATAACTCAATCAATGTAGAATTTTGGGCAATTTTAATCACAGTAGTTTCATCTCTTTATCAGTGCACTATACTGAAAACGTATGTACCTCTACTGTAGAATTAATGATTAACGCATCGATGACAGAAAAACGGAGTGAGAGCGCGTGTTATTTCTCGTCCCTGCGAAAGATCTTTAGGAAAAGTCATATTGACCACTCAGCCACGGCTGCCCCCACCGTACATATTAATACACGTAGGAACTGATTTTAAACAATTCTATTACATTCATATCGTCTATGAAGAACCAAAATGACCCATATCCATTTTTAGCTAAAAACAATATCAATTATTTACACAAATATTTAAATATGTCTTGAGAGCATTTAAATAGAAAATTTTGCACTTTTAAAAAACAGGTAAATACATGTCTTTGCACCTTTTCAAAAACATGGAATTAGAACATTTTGCACATTTTGAAAAACATGGAATTAGAACATTTTACACCTTTTCAAAAACACAGAATTAGAAAATTTTACCTTTTCAAAAACTCGCAATTAGAACATTTAACACTTTTCAAAAACTCTAAATTAACATTTGATATCGTCGTTGGACGACAGTGTCAAGTTTATTTTAATAAAGATGTCTTTCTCTTTTATTTTTATGACATAGCTCATTTTGGTTCTAGCTTAAATAGGATATGGGTCATTTTGGTTCTTCACAGACGATATTCATAGGTAAAATACTACATAGGCTCCGTGCACAAGAGAAACTCATAGCATAGCAGCGCCACTCGTGGAGCGGTGCAAAGATACACCGGTGAGATATTCAAAACTTTAAGACTCAAACCATTAAAAATCTAAAACTTTAAAAATTCATTTTTAATTAGGATTAGTATCAATGAGGTGCCCAAATATTCATTATTACAATCTACAATGTTTATAGAAAGCATTTAAAGCATCGATTTATAGGCATTAAGTTATACCTTCGTCTAGTAGTCTACTTATGATGTACGTAATTTTTCCATTAATGTCTTATACATTTTGGTCTCACTGGACTATTGCCATTCCTAGCCACTAGCCGCACTGCCTGGCTATTTTAAAGCGACACCTGGACTTGTGCACGGAGCCTATGTGGTGACCGTTGTTAAGCAACTGGTGAGAGTTGAGCCATTTAAACCTAAACCAAGTTACTGACAAACAATGCCGACACCATAACATAACATCGATGCAATACTTTTCTATTACTTTTCCACCATCAACCATAACATGAAATATGAGAATTGAATTGAATATTTACATTCACAGATGTCTTCGGATCTCTTCCACTGCTGCTCAACCTGATCTGATGTGATTTTGATGTGATTCGCGATAAAAAAACAGGAGTTGATCTTGGTAGTTTATATCCTTGGTTTAAAAGCCGTCAATCAGGGAGGACTCTTCCATCTAAAGCACACGTTGTTGCGGCGCGCGGTGAAGCTGACAAGAACGGAGTTATAACTCTCAACACACGCGAACAAGTTTTCCTACAGCACATTTAACAAATTAATGCAAACAATATTACTATGTAAGTACATTATGATTATATGATTAGAAGATTGTCAATTGCCGGTGGAAATGATGATGAGAAGAAGCAAATGAAACCAAATCGGCGAAAAAACTAATCGTTAAAAATACATAATACCTGCAACCGCAACAAACTGACGTGGTATTAATTACTAACGAAACGGAAAACCTGCGAAGCTACCTTAACAAACTAGATGGCATGCGTCCCATTGAAATACATGGAGACACATTATTCGCCGTTCGGGTGATAAGTACTGCATACTACGAACTTCCGTTGGAATCGACACTACGCCACACCACACGGAAAACGAACCTAGTAAAGGTCCTAATTAACTGTTAATTATTGTAAGTATGACTGTCGAGTCTAACTTGAGTTTCCACTATACAATACAGAAACTTTAATCTTGAGAAAGTTCTGATTTAAGTCTATCAGTCTATGGATACTTAATATATTATTGATTATGTACTAACAGTACACCAGCACAAAGCACAACTGATTATCAGTAACAACATCCAAGAGACGTCAATCAGACGCGGAAGATGAAATACAAGTTTTGTGGGAGTGTAATAGTTATCTTCTTATTGTGAGCATACGCCGACACCCGGACCCGGGAGGGAAGACAAAGTTTGAAGAAAAGAAAACAGAATAGAACAGCTCAAACATCAAACGTCAAACGGACGTGCAAGATGTTCATTGTACGTAAAAGTTTACCATTGTTGTTGTTCTGTGCAAAACTTTACACATCAGAGACAATTTTTTAGACTTGGGCGACGGCACTCATTAACATTGGCTGGCTGACTACTACTACCGGCGACTCTTGTATTTCGGAATTATTTCGAGAATTTTGCAGGACAAACGGGAGATGATAATACCGAATACCGGCAACCGGCACGGGTAATAAAGTACCCGCCTGTTTTCCTATTTGACATTGTGCGTGTAGGTTTACGATCATAACCAATAACTCTAACATTGAACGCACTCGATACGTGAGTATTTCAGTGACTGGATATTTAAGTTGACAGTAAAAATAGAAGGAGACAATTGACAATTTCTCCGTCGAACAGGAACAGGTCAAGAAGTTGCTGCAAGATCATATCAACGGCCAACACAGCCAACAAAAAACAGACAGTATTATATGTTATATAACAGAGGATATTTTGTTGTTACTTTGGGAGTGTTTCAGTGTGTACTTGAGCTTAATATTGTATGTAACTATTGGAACTTGGAAATTGTGAGTTGACTCTAATTTTAATCCTCTACAATATCCCACAATCCAAATGTTAAGCTATTAACGTTTAAGTAGAAAAGCTAAAATTACAATTGCAATCAAACGAAAAAGGAAGCCATAGAGAACTGTTGACTGTGTTGACACTCTTATTACACTGACACACATTAACTTACAATATATATACGATCAGTAATGTAAGTGTAGATACTTTGTATTTGTGATTCAAGAGCATAATAGTGTCGACCTTAGACATACATAAATCAATCGTAACGAAAGTGTATGCATAAAGTCAAGTAGGAATTGATTACAACCAAAAATTCATTGAATGAAACCAATATCTATTCATTTAAAACCCACACATACAAAATCTTAACTACAACGGTTGACAGTCAGTATAAATAAAGTTGTGGTTTTTTTATCTTCAGCTTTAGATTAGTTTTACGAGCAAATCTCGGACTAGATTGGTCGATATTTTTGTAGTTCATAGTTAGAAGATGAGGCGTACTGTGTGAAATGTCAGTGTGCATCGTAGTCGTACTACGTGAAGGGAATTGAGCTAACTTTAGAATTCTCATTTTCCCATAATACTACACAAGCTTATAATTTTGAATTTTCTATGGGAGTGGGAAACAACAACAACAACTGGTTGCTGTCAAATAGAAAATAAAGTGATGACAGCAGAATCCTCTTTGGGTGTTAAATTATAATATACCATAAATAGAGGAATACAATGTTTTAACTTTGTACATATACTTTTGAATTAATACAAGTTGAAGACAGAATATCCATAGCAGACTGGAGGGGAAGATGATATGATAATACCTCATAATAAGATGACGATGACGTGGACAAACAAGAATGAATTGAGGATTCCAAGTGTTGTATTTCTGATTCTACTCACGCTGGCACGTGTGAGTCAGGAAGAGAATGTGGCCGGGGTCGGGACGACGGCCACGCTCACTAATTCTCCCGGTACTTTGTCAGGGTCAGGAGCGGGAGGGAGTAGTAGTAGTGCTGGGAGTGGTTCTTCAAGTAGTAGCAGTCACAACAATCATAACCATAATAATGGGAATATTCAAGCTAGTGATAGTGAGTCGGACGAAACTTTACGACAAGGTGGGGGGAGTGACGTAATTCCAGAAGTCAATTTAAAACATCCAGCGGAGGGGGGAGGAGGAGAAGGATCTCAAGTTTGGGGAGCTCAGACAACCGGGGAAAATGAGAAGGGGAAAGAGGAGCAGGAGGATGAGGAAGAGGAGGAACCAGCCGAGTCCCTGGTTGTGGAAACACTTCAAGGCCGAATTAGAGGTCGACTTTTTCCAAGTAGAAATAATGAGTTGGCTGGGGGATTCCTGGGAATTCCTTACGCGGAGCCGCCGGTTCAGGAACTCAGGTTTCGGGTGAGTGAAATAGTTATCACAATCTATCACAAACACAATTATAATGCTAACTATTAGCTATGGGTATTTATCCAGTCACTACCACTCTTACTATGCGACTATATGACTTGAGAGATCTATATGTAAGGCATTGTGCTTGTGTACCCGGTACCGGGTAGAGGGTATGGAGAATTCAGAGCACATTTTTCCTTTTATGCTTATCGTACAGAGGCTTGACTTTGACTATGCTGGAATGTGCCTTGAAGACACACTCTGAGACATTTGACGTAGGCTCCCCAGACACCATTGCTCAACATGACTGTATTGCTATTTTAGTAACAAAGTGTAATAAATAGTTCAAGTTAATCTCATAAATTGTTCCTGGTGTCAAGATGAGAAAAGTAAGACGAGCATATTTGTGGGAATTTTCGGGGTGTTAGTGTGTCCTGTCCCGGTAATAACTCTTAAAGAGAGAGAGGCCCTATGCTTTAGGCTTTGCCTCTGGTTCTGGTAAATTAGACAGGGCAGAGTATAGTAGTGTGAGAGTACGGGGAATGTTCCAGTACGAATTTCCGACGTAGTTTAAATGTTAATTTGTTTTCCGTCACTTTGGATTTTCATTATAGCCCATACATACTTTCCTCATTTTGGTCACTTACGGAGGATCCCGTGTGTCGGGGCCGACCCAGGCTCCGAGCACGAAGGAGACCCACATACAGCTGCTTTCCAATTACGTATGTACAATGGGTAGCTAATTGTTTCCAGAATATTAAGCCAAAACCTTTTATTTATTTACCTATTCTTCTATTCATTCAGGAATGGATGATATCTCATGTATAAATTATGAGATAGGCAGAGACTAACCGGAAAGGATCAAGATAAGCTAATAGGGGATTCCCATCGTCCAGTAAATCATAATAAAGATGAAATTCCAAAATTCAAATATGGAAGCGTATACGCTAAAATATGCAGTATGTGGAGACAGTATAGAGTTAGGGCTTGAAGCTTTAAAAAATCCGAGTTGCATAATAATCCCTTTGTATCGCAATGATTACCTACATACATAATAATATAATGTAAAGACCAGGGCCATATGAGGTCCAGCCATCACATTAGGGACATGCTGTGTTTATCTTTGTGTGTACAATGAAAATGTCAATACAGAAAAAAAACTCGGGTCTTTCAACAGTCACCTAAACAATACACAAAAGGAAAAAATAACAACTGCTTCAAATGCAAAGCGACAACTCTCTGGGAATTTATAGCTTGTAAAATTAATGTTACCCTATTTTGACTCAGTGTGTCACTGTGCAGGAAAACAAAATGGACATTTTAAAATGGATAGAAAAAATAAAAAAGTGAGTGGAAAAGGAATAAAGGAAGGAGAGAAAAGTCGAGACATTGACCAAACTCCAAGCCCAGCACTTTTATTTTTTCTACACTCGAGTTGTGTAGTAATTGAAATTGAACTGACTATTACACAGACTGATGGTGAGCGAGGCGAGACAGTCCACAGCCAGCAGCCTACGAAAGGGAAGCAATGGCAAAGGTGTACATTTTTGAGAGTATAAGTTAAAAAGTCTTAAAAAAGTACAAAGAAGGCTCCTATATTTTTTTTATTACAAACTTAATGAAGGAGAATGCATGTTGACACCATGCGGGATTTGGATTAGGATTTTGGGTTTAGGATTTTGGAATGGGAAAGTGTGGAACTGAGAGATGTAAGTTTTGTTGTTGTGTTTTTTTTATTTTGGAAAAAAGAGAGAACTGTGCAACAGGGAGATTACTCGTCTCTAATGCACCGCCATCCATACGTCTTATGTACAGTTGACGTGCACTGTGGAGACCACAATACCGTTACCGTTACCCAACTATAGTGCATATTATGTTTGTGGCAGAAGGCATGAAAACGGGGAATTACCGAATTTCTCTCTCCATTTTACGTATGCTACTACTCTTTCACGGAGTGACGGGATAAATGAAGTACTATATATTTTTAACCCCATCCAATTTACACGAGTACGTGTATACTATTATGTATTGTACATATATATGCAGTGCCTTCCCTTAGTTAGTGAGTTGTGAATTGGGCATATGTTTTTTATTGTGCGTTCGCTCAACAACGTACATATTGGGCTCCTGAGACCCGGAGTTGCCTCACTATGACCGTGAGTGGCTGGGCCGGCGGCAGAGGAGACGGAGCAACAAGGAGGAGATAGATACGGTAAAGCCAGGACCAGAACCAGAGATAAGACTCTTGGCCACAAAGTGAGGTCGATATTGCACATAGGTAGGTACATACATACGGAATACGGAGATAGACGTAAATAGCAGCCCGAGTCGGAGTCGTTCTTGGCGGAACATTAATTCATTCTTTTTCCAGTACATCTTTCCCCATTTATGGAGATTTTTCAGTCTTGCCCTGCTGTTATATATTTTTGTCGGGACAGCCTTATAAAATTTATATGGTAGATTTTCCACTCCGTCTGCATGTGTCTTCAAATCTTCCCAAGACAAAGACAAGGTTACCAAAAGTATGGTATGTGGTGTGGTGTGGTGTACCATCACCATCAGAGCATTAACTACCGTCTCCAAAGTAAAGTACCTACGTACGTAGCTTCATTCACTTCATTGCCCTCGTGTGTTATACGAGTTACCATGCTGTTGGCTCTTTTAGTTCGTCGCTTGATGGAAAATTGAAATTACTGTATTGTGCAACTGTATTTTGCTTTGGTTATTTTTCATATTATTAAACCTGGGCCTGAGTACGGATATGTAAGGATATACACAGTAATCCTGAAGACACAAGAGAAAAACATTCAAAACAACTAGGTGGTATTTTTTGTTAATGGTTCGGTAAAAGCTAAGCACAGAATGTAGAATCAGATTTCAAACCAGGTACGGGCTCAGTTTTCCGATTCCGATTCCGATCCTATAATAGGACACTCCCGTCGCCGTCGTCCTCGTGCATGAAGGTGCGAGGTGAAGTAATAACTCTTGATTTATAATTTTTAATTACTGTCTGATTCTGACCATTCTGATATAGTACCGCACAAAAGCAAGATAATATAGTGTGTACATTTAAGGAGAAAAGGGGATTGCTCGACCAAAAAATCATTAACTTGGGAGTAGAGAATTTAAAGCAAAACCAAAAACGGCGTAAAGGCACCAGCATCAAGTCGAACAATAAGATAACTAGGTGCAATAATTTATAGCTAGAAGTTGGAATTACGAATTACAAAACTACTCTTCTCAAAAAATGGGTTCTTTCGTAATAAACTGCGTATATTTTTAGACTTATGATGCACACAGACTATAGCTAGTACAAGAAACAAAAGATTCCATGATGACTGACGATGAGTAAGCACGTAGCTATGCCTTCTAAACTCCTAACCAACGAACAAAACGAAAAGATAATTTTGAAAAAAAAGAGGCAGAAATGAAATAGAAAAAAGGAAAATGCCGAAGCCGAAAAGTGTTGAGTGAAATATCTGCGTTTGCATATTTTCTTTTTAAACTGATATTAGACATAAAAAACCAGAGCCAAGTCAATTTCAATAGATAAGTTTTGATATAGACATTTATGATGAATTATATTGTCTCTGTTCAGTGCACAGTAGTAGTAGTTGTCAGTAGTAGTACGACTTTGAACACAAAACACCATAAGCAATATACATAAGCGACTTTACGTGAGGAAAAAGCATTAAGTAGCACTGGAAATAAATGATGCACTATGTAGAGTAAATTGAAGGGTAAACCCATGTGTCCGACGAGAACCACTCGGTGTTCAACTTATCTTCATTTTATACTTGACTGAAGAGACAGATGGGTAAAAACGACAGTACAGGGCTTCTGAAGGCAATTTAGAATGTCATGATTTACCTCAAAATGTATGTAAACTGACTGCTGTAAATAATCTTTGGCTCAGGACCAGAAACCGAACCACGACTGTAGTAGGATTTGTGCGATAGTTTTATGTTTTTACCCATTTGTTACATTCTTTATCTGTAGGTATAGTTACGTAAACAGACCGGTACCGGTTACAGACCTGTACAATTAATATTGTACTTACATTGTCTGCACGAGAGATGTGTAAAACATCCAGTAATATATTGTAGCATTACTATTACCACCACACTTCCTCCGAGCTGTTGGTTTCGTCTGTGGTGCTATACAATATACATCACACAGCTTTTCCATCTGCTATTACTGCAATGTTAATGATTGCAAAATTTAAATGAAAGCAGAATAGAGCTGTAAAATAATGCATTGAGTTCTTTAAAAAAAATTGCACTAAATTTGACTTTGGCGAATAATTTAATAATAGTTATTAGGAGCGTTGTAGAGATAGAGGAGATTTCCTTACAAATAATTTATTATGAGATTTCTGCTGAGCCATACTTCACAAGCATAGGGAGTTACTAACGAATGGAAGTTTAAAGTGCCAAATTCTTGTACGTATATAATTATGACTACATGTGTAATTGTATCCCCATCTAAAAACTACCTCTGTACTTATATTCTTTTATGCGTCCATTAAAACAGTGGATCCGGTGCAGATGTCAAAAATAATGATCCAGATCATGAAACAGAAACAGAGAAGAACTGTATTCATTTCCCTTTTAAAAATTACGACAATAAATTCAGTGGCGTCAGTCTCCTCGCGAATGGATTACTTATATTCGATAGGATTACAATCTTTGTGTTAGAATGATTAGGTATACCTAAGTATACTCCTCTATAGCTTTCTCTAAGTTTGAATTCTCCTAAAGTTTTGTAAACTTTCCAATTTATGGAGTATAGCAATAAGTACGTTCACTATTCAGTTTTAATTTCCAAACCTAACAACGCAGCGCGGTGCCCCAGAGCTCTCAAAATCCGAATCCGAATCCGGTTCCAAATCCAAAATCTAACTTTAGGAAACTAATAAAAATAAAATAAATGTGAAAATATTAAAGTTTGTTTCTATAGTGCTAATGCCGTACCCATCATAAAGATATAAATAATTGCAAGTTTTATAAATAGCATTAAAGTTGGGCTATATTATGTATCCTTCAGATCCCCCCATTCATTTCATAGTCTCCCATATTATGCATGCACGTTTGTAGGTAGTTAGTTTTAATTTTCAATATTTAATATTGCACTTCAGTGAGAGTGCTGAAAGGTACATGTAAATAAATGTAGGGAAAGGGATGATGTTGGAGTTGTTGGTCGGACGGACGGACGTGAGTGATGGGTCGGGTGGTATTAGTGCGAGATCACATTGATGTGGAATTTGTTTCACGCCGAAAGTCAAAGAGTTTAAATAATAAATTTGTTTTAAAAATAAAAATCTTGTCTAGGGAATTAGGATAGTGGGTAGTGGGTATCGGATCCGGATCGGATCGGATCGTATAAAATATATAACCTACCTAATAAAGGACTTGGAGAAGTCGTGCTACTCCCGATCCCGTTACCGTTCCCGGTCCCATTGTGCGTCACAGAGCCAGAACAAGGAAGCAGTGGCGGAGCTTTATGAGAGCTCAGACTGACACTGTTGAACAGGCTGTGTGTGTATAGAGTCAAGCATTCAATTCAATCAGCAATCCCTGGCTTTTCCGTCTCTGCCTCAGTTTCAGGGTTTTGGGTTGACTTTGAGCATTTGACGGAATGAAAATGAAGCTAAAATACTTTGAGAGAGAGAGAGAGAAAGACTACACATGAAAAGGAGCGTAACCATATACTACTCCCATACCATGAAAATGAAAATTAAATTCTAGTGGCTGTCAATTTTCATGAAAGAAACCACTGATATTTTTTTTCTTCTTTTTCACATTAAGAGGTATATGCAGGGAGTGTATAGGGGGATAGGCGGTGGAATGGTGGGAAATGGAAATAAAATTCCGAGTAAATAATATGATGGTGATGGACTCAAGACTAAACTGAATTTAGTCAATAGCTTTCTTCTTCGACTTCGTCTTCATCCTCTTCGTCTTCTTTGAATCATCTCCTTCCGCTCCTTAGACTTGAGACGCAAGAGTATTTTTTTATATGTAGAGACATTTGCATTTATTTTGTTGTCTTGAATTCGGTTCGGTTAGCCATACCATGACTGTGGCCACAACTAATGTTTTACGGCACACTATATTTTACACATACAGAGAATATGGAGTGTGGAGATTGAACTACTATCTCTCCTACAATTCTACAATACAACTAATGTACCTAGTTACCGATGTAGGTATAGCTACTCGTCCGTCTGTTCCTGTTGTTGTCAGTGAAAGACTCAAAACGCGGTATCTGTAGCATCAGAGCGATAGAGATGAAGACTTTTACCACCTTCATCTTGAGCTGGCTCCGGGTTCTGGTTCTGGTGGCGCAATGATGCTATGGTATTGAAAGTTAAAGTATTGATAAATTGAGTCAAATTCTGAAAGTGAAGGAAAAACTGAAAGGATCACGAAGGACGAAGGAGAAAATATCCCAGGGCTTCGCAGCAACAGCAACTCCTCTCATAGCTCTACAGAAAAAAACCAATTCGTAGTCCTATCTTGTTCCATAGCTATATCCATAGTCCATAGAATACCGGTGCTTCTGCCGGTGCCGGCGCCGGTGTGGGTACTGGTCCTTAAGTATATAATAAAATTTAAGAGGTTGATATTGCTATTACTCCTGGGTACTACTGCTCCTGGATTCTAGAATTCTAGACTAAGGCACTAGCCGACTTCTCCTCCATCATTTCTCCTCATTTTTCTTTCGTGATCACATTTGGATTCCCTCTTTTTCAACTCACATTGTGTAGCAATTCCAACTTCAAAAATACTACTGACATGTAAATAATATACTACATGTCAGATATAATCTGAGTCTAGAAACTAGAAATTCAATTGCAGTGACGGTGACGGGGAAGTCTAAAGGAGAAATGGGGACCTGTGTAGAAACTACAAAGGAGAAGTGAAGTGGGACGACGAAAACAAAGCATCGGCATCGGGGGAGAAATGATCGAGTAGAAAAAGAAAATGGGTAGAGATGTAAGAATAAGTAGGAGTAGTTCATCTAAGGGAACGCAAAGATAAGAAGATTGAAGGAAACAATCTATTAATCAATTGAATTGAATCCTCATTTTCTTTTCAACACTCCAAAAAAGTATTAGATTCAGACTGTGAGACCTCAGACAAGAGAGATAGTAAATGTACCACATTTTCTTATTGTAAGTAAATCGTAGACTGCGAAGGAGGTTGTAGAATGTAGGCGCTATAGACGGTTGATTGAAGTGCAGTCTGCAGTTTAATGTTTAGTTTATAAAATGGCCATCGAAATAAAATTCAGAGAAAGAAAAAAAATATATCATGAGGCACAAAAATGATGCAGTACGGTTCCTGATGTAGTAAAACACTGAGGCGGTCTGAAACAACAAACAACTAACTCATCCATTTATCCATCAAAACAGAGAGCTAAGGCTCTAAAGTCTAAAGTGTAAAGAAATAAAAATAACTACAACCATAAATATATTTTCACCGGCGGGCTTATTGTTAATCTCGTCTTGACACATGAAATAGGAGGAAGCTTACGAACGATGTGTGTTTAGAGTATGAAATATTCCCTTGACATTTTAGTTTTTTTTTGTATTTTCGCACCAATGTTATTGCGTAAAAAAAATGTGCTGTATCCTGTATCCATCTCGCTCTTGACATGAGCTCTGAGAGTAAGTAATATAAAGAAAATATTAGCACTATTTGCATTTTAAGGAAAGAATGTATGGGAGGTGTCACAAATCATTCGTCTGGTGAGCCGCACTAGCCGCAGAAATGTTGAATACATGCGTATGCCTTCTTACAGAAACTATCTTGGAAAACCCGGCATCGTAGGATGTTTTGGTACTTTTTTTGTATGGTCAAAAACTCTGTCTAAACTCTGCCGAGGTGGGTTGTGCTTGCATATGTTACTTTTTTAAATATAAACGATGCAAATTGCAAATATTTTTAGTTTTTTATCAGAGCGTTTAAATTCTTAAGAATGTGTTAAGAATTTTGTTCAACATTTTGTATAGGTCAAGGTTGTTTATTATACGGTCACTACACGACCTTGGCAGTCAACAGTTTATCGGAGTGATGTTTGTTGATCTAGGGCTTTGACCATATGTCATAATTTTGGTTAAAAACAAAGTTGTAATTGTGTTTTGGTTTAAAAACTATATTGAAGTTATCAGTGCTCGTAAAATTTTACTTTCAACCAACACATTTCCCCCAACCCAAATTCTAAGAGTGAGTGTAGTAAGTACTAAAGTAGTGATTTCATCCAATTTTGTTCCCAGTTGACAAACAAAGCTCAAACAATATACATTGAGATATTAGAAAATTAGAAACTGGGGCCTACTTAAACGGAAGCGAGGCGAGGGTCTGATTCGGAGTTATGAGGTTTTAACTGTTGTTATAAGTTGTGAGAAAAGGGATTTGAAATGATGAGAATAATAAAAGAGATAAAAACCAAAATGCGAGTGTACTGTACGAGTATTATGAAATGAAAAAAAAGAAGGGAGAGAGAGAGAGAGAGAAAGAGAAACTCCAGGTTTTCAGGTTTATGAAGGTAAACGTACCGTCACCACAGACACCAACCACATCGCCTACTAGCATCTCACTTATTATGCGGAGTGGATGAGAGGGCCACACGCAAGCACCACACAGAGAATATGGCCATTGTCATAAAGATAAATCCTTGAGGATGGAAATGTTATGTAATAACTGTTGGTTGCAGGATCGCAAAATAATTCTTTCACCGATTACATTTACTTTACACTACTCACTCACTAGCAAAAGGGAACGTGGATCTCAGGAAGAGATCGCTTTCCTTTCTTGCGTGCTCGTAATGTTAATATAGACTCTTGTCTCTCACATTTATACAGCATGTCTTAAGTAGGCGCATATAGCACCTGCATAATGTATCGTCTTTGACCTTACAATCTAGATACATGCTATAGTCATATATCACGAAGTCACATCTATAAGTTATTTTGATATTTCAAATCGTAATATTTGTGTTTTTTTAAACTAAAATGCGATTTAATATGAATTTCTACACTTTTTTAAAACGATTAAATAGCGCATCATCGCAAAGATTTAGTTGACATTTTTCTAAATGATTAAAATAAGCGCATTTCATATTTTTTTCAAAACTATTAAAAAGTTATAGTTTTACAGAAAGATTAAAAAAAGAGCTATCTACATTTTTGTATGCACCACTAAAATTTCAATGGGCTGTTTTGTGCTTATAATTTGTCAAAAGGTCTAGACACAGTAAGATAACATTTGTGCAGGAAAGAGTGGTAAAAAGTAAGTAGCCAATTTTGTCTATATAGTTTGAAACTTACGACTTACGGTAAAACATAAAGTGTATCATTTTTTATTTAAAGAAAGAAATAGAATGTTTTGAAATTTTAGTATCCGCACAATTTGGTTGATATCAGTGTGGAAGTCTGATTTGATTCTAGTTAAGTTTGACTAGTGACAGTATGACGGAGGACTGTACATATATACATAGTGATAGGCTATACCTAGATATATACACAGACAGATACTTCACTTGAACCGTAACCGTAACCTAAGCTGTAAGTATTCCTCTCGTCGTTGCTAAGTGGTTGAGACTGAGAATAAATTAGGATATGAGTAATAATGATATGAAGCTGACTTAAATGTTTTTTGTAATGTGTTACTCTCTATTTTTTCCCCCTTGACAGCCGCCCGTGAGGATGAAAGGCTGGGAGAATATTTTAAATGCGACAGAATTCGGTCCAATTTGCTACCAACCTGGAGAGCAAAGAATCTGGGATGTAGTTTATGCCCGAAACCGTTCAAGCATCCGTAAAAGAAAATTAGATATTTACCACATGAGCGAAGACTGCCTTACTTTAAATGTGTATGTGCCTCTCTCGGTAAGTTACTCATAAAAGAGATTCTAAAAGCCTAAAACCTATTTAATATCTAACAGAATTACCTTCCTGACTGTCACAGTCAGTCAGGAGAAGAGCCGTGTATACGAGCCATTTTGAGAACCTGTAGACTGTAGGTCCTCAGTGTCTGAGGACAGAAATAGGAAGATTGTGTGAGCTGTCCAGAGCCGAGGTACAACACACATTTCCAAGACTAGAATGTCTGTAAGAGCCTTTCGCTAAATCGGACGTTAAATAAAGTCTATTTTTTTCATACCTCGTTTCTTTTAAATTGTATCATGTGTGTGAGTACAAGTAAGAAGGCAAAGTCAATTGCGAATTGCGATACATTTACAAATAAATACATATTTCCAACGTACAGATTGGAAGATAATGGAGTCTGAGCATTTGGAATCATTCGCTATATTGCAAATTAGTCTGAAATCTTTCTTTGAAGAAGGGAGAGTGAAACAATTTCCAAGTTGACTTGTTCTATATTGCAATATTTTCCTGGGACTATCTGTACTCCAGATAAGGTTAAATAGACCACTTGAAGCAGACACAGAAATAGAATGAACATCTTCCCTTCTTTTCATTTGGTGTTCATTTTATCTCGGTTTCGCTTGAGTATGTGGCCTATCCACCTTAATATCCTGCATGATATAATTACATGTATGTAACCGTTATATGGACTGTCAGGACTGAGACTGGTGAGACTCTCTCGATGAAGGTAATCAACCCACTTGTTTACGCTCTGCTGCATCCTTCGGAACGGGAATAGGAAACTTAAGAAACCGAATTATATCTTCGTGTTACATGAATTACCGCTTAAACTTCCTTAATTAGTTTATGTACATGTAAAATGATATTGCTCGGATTGTGATAGGCAGTTTCCAGTGGGGTTCTATGTGTGTAACCTTTGTACGGCGGACGTGGATCGTTACATGGTGTGCTTTTGGATATAGGCTTTTATAGAGGTTGGCAGTAGTGTAGTTAAGTGTAGCGTAATGACTTATCGTACATTTCCTCCTGCCCTACGTCCTTGATGGTCCTTTTCATTTTCGTTCCTGATGGTGTGTCGTCCTTGTAGTCTGATGCGGATCGTATGGGTAGGTAAGTGAAGCACATAATATTATGCTGACTAGTGAGTAGTAGTGAGCATCAGTTCAAGTAGGTATACCTACGTGGAGTATTTACTCCGGGTGGGTAATCGTCGTTGTCGCGTACGGAACATATAGATTCTATAGATGTAGGGACAGGTGCAGATAGATCCTGTCGCCGTAAACCTGTCATGTCGACTTCTTCTAGTATCCTATTAATTGCTGATACAACTCCAACACTCTCCCAACGTCAATTTCACACTATGTTTCAGTCCTCACCGCTCTCTCCTCCTTCCCCATTTTCTAACTCGGTGCACTGTCATTGAGGATTGAAGGAGCAATACCTGCGGTTTTGGAGAGTTTCTAACTTGTACAAAGTACAGTATTTTTTTGTATGCATTTCAGTGCAGTTTATATAATGCCAAACTTGCAATTCGATAAGAATTTGTGTAAAATTTTTTGAGACTTTCTTAAACAATTGTTAGCGTTTACAATTTTTAGAACTGCTTGAAAGTAAAAACGTTGTAAATTTTGCTAGTGCATCACGCATCAGTTTAAAATTTCCAAGATGTTCTAATTACGCAAATGTTTTTTGCAAATTCATAATGTTCTAATATTACAAGCATACTTGTAAAAAATTCAAAATGTTGTATATACATGTTTTTGAAAAATGGTACTTTAGCAAATTACATATTTTTTAGTCACTCAAAATGATGTTCATACATGTTTTTGAAAGTAAAAAATGTAGCATATATTACACGTTTTGTAAATATTCAAAATGTTGCATATAATTTATATGTTTTTGACAGTGTGATTTAAAAAACATTTCGTCTCTGAAGAATCAAAATGACCCATATCCATTTTTAACTAAATACGAAATGTACTATCTACAAACAATATAGGAATACTAGAAGTCAGGCCCCCCTGCCTACGGCAGGGCAACGCAGGGGGGGGGGGCAGAAGGGAAAAAGAAGTAAGGCGCATGCACAAAATGTGGTAGATTTATTGAAAAATCAGGTATTACGCATACATAGAGTCACAACAAAACACACGTTTAAAGTTATGAGTCGCCCGGTAGCGACGGAAGTAGCAAACGGATCCTGGGATAGCAGTGGCAGGCCCGTAAATGAAGAATAGGGGACTACAAAAAGGTGTGGGGGTCAAGTTCGGTCGGTTAGGGCAGCATGGTACAGGATGGTAAGGCACGCTGCCTACGTCAGCGTTCGCTATAGTGGTAGGCAGTTAATACCAAGTGACAGAAATAACGACTGTGAGAAACTTGCAAGCGTATGGTGGTACGACCCCCAGGAGTGATATTAAAACCCAAAACTGACTGAAAGCAGTTGCCTTGCGACAATTGCCTGATGCCGACAGTCCCTCTGGTAACCGCCATTTTACCAGCTTCCCTGCGTCAAATGCCGTGAAGGAACGCCCTGTAGCAGATGTGTTGAGTTAACTGCCTCTAAGTAGCCATGTGGTGGCAAACGAGTTGTCACCACTGCAGTGCAGCAAGTACTGACTGGAGATAATTGCCCGGTGGCAACTGCATCCCAGAAACTGCCTTGTGGGTAGCTGGCTTATGGCAGCTCTTCCAAAATAACTGGCTAGCAGCAACTGCATCGTGGTAACGGCCTTTTAGACAACTCCCCCTCGGCAAATATCTTGTGGCAACTGTCTTGTGACAAGTTTCTTGTAACAACTGTCTCGTGGCAACTGTCTCGTGGCAAGTTTCTTGTGGCAACTGCATCTTAGCAGCTCCTTGTTAGCAACTGCCTTGTAGCATCTACCTCCGGCTAGCGGCTGTGATAAGCTGCGCTAACTTAATTGAATTAAGCTTAATACATACATTTAAGTTTAATTTGTCGCATTTCCATGTTTTTTAATAGGCAATAACGTCATTATTTGGGATTTTTTTTTGATTTGTCACCATTTTATTAAATTCTTTTTTTACTGCTTTGCCGGCATCCCGTAGTACTGTATTTTTTGTAGTTAGCTCCTTTCATTTGGATCCTATTTTTGCGCATTATGAAATGTGTTATTAAGTTTCTTCCTTTTTACAGAGACGTCAATCGCTACGTATTTACTTTAGAGTTGGATGAAAATCATCTTGAATCGTCAGTGTTAGTCTTTTAGCTACAAGTATACATGTGTTCTTAATATACATTGTACATATGTACAATTAATTTAATTGCTGTAACTTCTCATACCTGCATTATGGCAACTGCCCTGTTGCAGCTGGTCAATGGTAACCACCCTGTAGGAACTCTGTGGCAATTGTTTTAGGGCAACGACACAGTGACATTGCATTTGAGCAACTGCTTGGCAGGGTGTGGCATGTGGCAGCTGCCTTGCCTTGAAGCACATGGCTCAAGGCATGGAGGTAAAAGTCTAGTGACATTTACTTTAGAGCTACTGCCTTGTGTAAAACTGCTAAGTGGGCGACTAATTTGCGGTAACTGCCTTCCGGAAACTGTTTTATGGCAACTGCCTTGTGACAGCTGGCCAGTGAGAAGCCCGTAGGAACTCTGTGAAGATTGTTTTGGGGCAACAAAATTAGGTTTATTATGTAGTGGTAACTGCCTAGCGGCAATTGTCCTGTATGCTTTATTCTAGACTTATTCTAGGGAGGAGCAGGGGGGGAGTGTTGTGCAGATGTGTTAAAAAACAACTGCCATATTTTAACTTTCTGGAGGTAACTGCTTTTTAGCAACTGCCTCGCCGCAATCTCTTTGCGGCATCAACCTTGTTGCAAGTGACCTGTAGAATCTGCCTTTAACATCGTTTAGGACATCTGCTGCGTGGGAAATGCCTTGTGGAAACAACCTCGTGGTAACTGAACTGTGGTCATTCTCTCATGTCAACTCTTTAGTGGACGTGAAGCGAGACAGTTGTAGCGTATCAGTTTCTTGATTTTTATCAGGACGTCAACCGCTACGTGTTTATTTGCAAGTTGGATAAGAATAGGCGATCGTTTGTCGTCTTTCTTTGTTAGTGTTTTATCTAAAAGTGTACATAAGTGTCCTTAATTTCTATGGTATGTTTAGTAACCTTAATTGCTGTAACTTAAGGACCGTCATTGTTCTCTGCGCTATACTGTTCTCTGAGAGTATCTGTCATTTGTCCGATATTAAATTTATGCCTATGGTATTAAATCACCTCTTCACATTTTAATACGGTTATCAAATTCCATGAGCATTAATGTAACCCTTGCTATCTAATTTTTTAATTTTAAAATATTAAGCGCAGCTGTTTTTTTCGCGTGTTAGTATTTCTGACTTTATTTTCTTCTGAATTGTTGGGGCTCTTTCCCTGCTTCCGTGTGGTTCTTTTTTATGGTCTTGATGAGAATTGCCAGGATTTGTTTCTCATGTTTTCTTTCAGTACAATGACAGTGATAGTCTACCCGCAATAGCCTCCAGGAGGAAAGAAGTCACTCCTTTCCGTATTGTAGTGTAAAATATGTAGCTCTTATTGAACTACTTAAGAAGTGGAGTTTGAGTTTTTACGCAATTACCAAACGTCTTGTGGTCTCAGTAGTCGTAATTTTACTTAAATGTATGTTAGTTGTGCATATTCACGGCAAGGATCAAATAACAATTACTACACTTGTTGTATTTAACTTCAATAGGATTGAATTTTGTGTAAACACCTTTACTTCAAAACGACTTGTAGAGCGTACAATTTTAATTAAATTGGTGCTTGTTTAAGTTTTGGGGCTTCTCTGTGTTTTACAAAATTTCGTTTTTAAAAATATACTAAAGTTTAAACGCTTTCCTGGCGCAATGCTTTCACGTGCTTTGTAGTAACTGCTCTGTTAACAGTTGTCTCTTCTCAACTGCCTTGCAGCATCTACCTTGAGCAATCGGCCATGTGGCAACCAATGCCTTCAGCAGATAATTTGTGGCAACACGCTTGTGCGAACTGCTATTAGGCAACTGGTTTGTGAGATGTGGTTTGTGGCAGCTTTGTTGCACTAATTGTCTTCAAGGAACTGCAATGTTGCAGCATTCTATGACAACGTTCCAAAGCCAACTGTTTTGCAGTATCTGCCAACCTGCAGCGTTTTTGTGGCCAGTATGTAGTGACATTTGCCATGTGGTAATTGTCTTGTTGCAACAGCTTTGACGAATCTGCATGTGGACGCTGTCTCTGGCCAACTGAATTATATTCAACTGCCATGTGGCAACAAATTTCGGCCCAACAGCACAGTGCTAAGTTTTTTTTGCAACTGGATTGAGGCAATTGTCCAGCGCAAGCTGCTTTGTAGCAACTTTGTAGTTGTAACTGCATTTGAGCAACTGCCTGGCAGGGCTTGGCTTGTGGCAGCTGCCTTGAAGCACATGGTTTAAGGCATGGAGGTAAAAGTCTCGTGACATTTACTTTGGAGTTACTGCCTTGTATGAAACTGCTCAGTGGGTAACTGCTTTGCGGTTACTGCCTTCCGGAAACTGCTTTATGGCAGCTGGCCATTGACAAGCCCGTAGGAACTCTGTGGCAATTGTTTTAAGGCCACGACATTAAGGCCATCATGTAGTAGTAACTTCCTAGCGACAATCGCCCCGTAAGCTCCATTCTAGACGTATTCTAGGACGAAGGGAGGGCGGTGATGTGCAGGTGTGTTAAAAAACCACTGACATATGTCAACTCTGTAAAGGTAACCGCTTTTTGGCGACGTCCTCGCCGCAATCTCTTTGCGGCATCAACCTTGTTGCAAGTGACCTGTAGAATCTGCCTTGCGGGCAGTTTGGTTGTGTAAACTGTTTTAAGGCAACCGCGTTATGGTAACAGCGTTTTGGGCAGGTGCCGCGCGGAAAATGCCTTGCGGCAACAACCTAGTAGTACTTGGATTGTACTTATTTTCTTGTGTTAACTGTTTAGTGGACATAAAGCTTGCATAACACAGTTGTAGCGCATCAGTTGCCAAGCATTTGCACCACGGACGTTACTGTCAGGCAGAGGTCCAATCTGGAAGTTGCCATCTAGCACATGTCATCTGGCGAGAGCCATTTGACATTTGCCACTAAAAAGATGCTTTTAAGGGGTAACTACAAGGCAGTTGCCATCATACAATTGCATTCAGATTGTTGCCATCAGGTAGTTGATGTGAGGCACTTTCTACCAGGTAGTCGATACTTGACAGTTGCAGCAAGGCTTTTTCAACCAGGCAGTTACCATCAGGCAGTTCCTCTTAGAAACCCGGCTTGGTGGTTTGACGATGCTACGGCATGGTCACACCACTGAGTCGGGCCAGCCAGTCACGCTCAGGATTGGAGTTGGTGTTGGTGATTTTCCTGGCTAAGGGGTCGGGACGAGCAAAGGGGTGTTGTGGAGAAATAAAGTGAGTGGGTACTTTCCATACATTTATCTGTGACAGTCCTACTGTCTGAGACAGAGTGGTTGGATGGCTTAATGTAGGTATCTACTGCCTCTCACTGTATGTTTCATATAGTTCAATACATACATTTCCACTCTCTCTACTCTGTGCTACAGGGGTTACTACCCAATAACTTTCGCATTTGAGTTGTGGCTGGCGGGTGTTGAGTACAGGCGGATCCCTTTCTTTTCTTGACTTGGCGGCTCAAGATGATTTAGTGGAGTTACCAGTGCGCGATCCCTCTGCTTGCAGGAATTCTTGTAATGGTATCTCCTGTCGAGGAGTATAATCCACTCGCTGACATTTGGTCGTAATTAAGTATACACTAACCATGTCCAGAGATAAGATAAAGTATATGCGATACGGAACTTGAGTGACATGTTTATACATGCCCACCAAGGACTACATCGTAGAGCAACTGATTAATTGAGACATAACCGCTACGGTTCAAATTCTCTCAATAATCATACATGGATACATACAGTTCCTCTTAGAATGTTGCTAACTGCCTGTTGTGACCAGACGGCTTTCACTCCACTATGTAGTTGCTTTTAGGGTGTTGTCCTCAGGCAGTAACATTATCGTGGTTCTTAAAGTCAGGGCATTGGTGGGTCGCGCCCGAACCTGGGGTTGGCAACACTCAGAGGGGCTTAATATTACACGGGCCTGCAAAAGTACACGAGTTATAGTTGAATATGGATCTTTAATTATTGTTGTTATAGCACATCACTTAAACGAATACCTAAAGGCCCGTGTACAATTATAGACCCGCATACTACCCTTTGAACTTTCAAGACCCGTGTACTAATATAAAACCGTGTTATATTACAGGCCTGTGGTCTTATATACGAAATACGGTACTTTGTTCGTTAAGACGTAGTTGTATGGCCAAGATGAGCCCCCTTTTCCTTATTTTGTTGCGTTTTTTTCTCTTGGGTTTAACGTATCACGTCTTTGGAAATCTGTTATACACGTCCTACATTGACGTGTGAGGTATCAAAATGTGTGTAATTATTTTCTCTATCTGTGGGCAGTTAAAGTATGTATGTGCTCACACCGCAAGTCTAAATAAGTCCCTTAATAATTGTTCTTATAGCACATCACTTAAACAAATACCTAAAGGCCCGTGTACAATTAGAGACCCGCAAACTACCCAAATTTGGACCTCCAAGACCCGTGCACTAATACAAAACCGTGTAATATTACAGGCCCGTGGTCTTATATACCAAATACGGTACTTTGTGCGTTAAGACGTTGTATGGCCAAGATGAGCCCACTTTTTCCTTATTTTGTTGCGCTTTTTCTCTTGGGTTTAACGTTTCACGTCCTCGAAAATCTGTCATACGCGTCCTACATTAGCGTGTGAGGTATCAAAATGTGTGTAATTGTTTTCTCTTTCTGTAAACAGTTAAAGTTTGTCTGTGCTCATACCGCAAGTCTGTGTTTTTGCCCCCGCCGTTCGCCCTTCTATTTTCACGTTTTGTCCTTGGTGCGCTTCGCGCTGGGGTGTTTTGAGGCAACAATTTTTAAAATTTCTCGCCTTATATGAACTCCCTGGTTCATTCTGCGTCTTTTGATACCTTTTACATTTTTCTGCGTTTACCCGTTCACAAGGAGTAGCGGGGGGGACAACCCCCTGTTTTTCCCTATTTTTCCATTTTGCGTTTTAGAGATCTCCGTTTTTTGGGCTTGGCTTTCACATATCTGCATTTATTTGTACTCCTCGCGTCATTCTGCGTCTAATGATACCACTTGTGTCTTCGTATGCCCAGTGGTTTGGGAGATATGACCGTTTGTAAAACAAAAGGGCTACAATATTATATAGATCGTGTAATCTTTAAGGCATGTGAATAGAATATTTTACACTTTTCAAAAACATTTAATTAGACATTTGATTTTACGCTTTTCAAAAACATGTAATTAGACATATTACGCTTTTCAAAAACATGTAATTACAACATTTTACACTTTTCAAAAACGTGTAAATGCAACATATTGCACTTTTTTAAAACTCATAATTAAAATTAAAAATTGGATTAGTGATTTTGATGAAGTAGCACATTTTAGTTCTAGCGTATATTGGATATGGGTCATTTTGGTTCCTCACAGACGATTTGGAAAGGCCAGTATTGCACCTTGAGGACACAAGTTTAACACGTATCTAGATTTCCATCTTCTACGAAGTGTTACACACACTAACTGAATTAATTCAAGGATTGTAGAATTTTATTTTATACTTTTAGGTTGTTTGGTTGTGTCTGCTGAAATGTAACAATTCAGCACAATTAATTATCTGAAATAAAACGAGAGAGAGAGAGAGAGTCACTCACCTGTGTAGACAGTAGAGTATACATTTATTTAATTTCATTTCAGGCCGCTCACGCTTCAAATCTCTTCGTTTTACCATTTCAGCCTCCATTTCGACTCACAACGTAACATGTGAGAACCTCATCATCAAGTAATATATAGATAGATATTCTTATTACAAAACCATCATTAATCCAGCTGTATAATTATTCTAGTTTTCTTTAATTAAGTGCAAATCTCAGATTTACCGCCGTTGCAGATTGAGATTCATAATAACATAATACATTTTATACTGCTATTGCCAGAGGCGGATAACACAATACATTTTATACTGCTATTGCCAGAGGCGGGGCCAACTCCTGAGCCTCAAATCACCGCAAATTATAAAGAATTTGATAAAATTGAAATGGAAAATATAACGTATACATTGACGGGGACTGATTTTGATTTTCGATTAGAAAATAAGAGCTATGGAATTTAATAATATTAAATTTTAATCAGTAAACAATTTCCGGAAAATGAAAGCGTGAGAGGGCAACAAGGCCAGAGGGCACATTGATAATAATTAGCAGCACGGCCATAATAATAATGAACAACTTGAGGTTATAGAGTTTACTATAGTAGTCGTTATTAAAGCTATAAAGTATAATTCAAATGTTTTAGTTAATTCCTCATTCCTCGTCGTCGTCATCTTCATACATTTGAATTTGTACAACTGTTAGTTATTGGAGACAAAATTTAATGACCATAAGTAAAACTCCTCAAGTCAGTAAAATAATAATTTTTCAAGTCCAAGTTTATAATTATTGAAATAATTAAATAGTACAAATTAATTGATACGTTTTGACTCAAATGAACTTAACTGTAGAAGAACTAAGAACTACTGAACCACATTAATCTTAATACCATATGTCTGCAGTCCACTGTCGACTGTCTACGTCTACACAGTTCCTATAATATCATATCGTAATTCCATGTAATTTTGATTGAATCCTAATCATCCACTGTAATAAATTAGATATGAAGTAACCTTTCATGACTTAGACATACATTAAAGAGGCAATTAGTTGGAAATAGCATTACTGATGAGACGATATACCTGCGTCAGTTACATATAAAATATGTAAAGTGTAAAGCTGTATAGCAATTCGAAAATGTCTTCTTCAGCGTCGATTGATACTTGTGGGCATGTTACTATATGATTTGAATTTTGAATTTTAATGTGTAATTGCAATCAAAATTAAAAACTACAAGTCTGTACTACATTCATTCAATTTATCGTATATTTATAGTTTTAGTTTCCGTCTTGAAATCAACATTTGTATCATCTGTGAAGATTCAAAATGACCTGTGTCCATTTTTAGCAAAACTCACTGTCTAAATAAAACGAATACATCGTGATCCTGGAAGCGTGTAAATAGAACATTTGGCACATTTTAAATCATGTATATATACAGTCAAATCTTGTTAGTGAAACATTGCACTTTTCAGAGCCATGCGAATAGAACATTTTGAACTTTTCAAAAACATGTAAATAAAGTATATTGAACTTTTCAAAAACATGTAAATAGAACATTTTGCACTTTTCAAAAACTTGTAAATGGAAAATTTTGAACTTTTCAAAAACATTTAAATAAAATATTATGTACTTTAAAAAAATGTAAATAGAGCGTTTTGAACTTTTCAAAAGCTGGTAATTAACCATTTACACATCTATAACATTTAGTCTTTTTTGGCATAGCTCTTTTTAATTCTAGCTTAAACTAGATGTAGGTAGGTCATTTTGGTTCTTCACCTACGATATATTGAGTGTTCCAATTTGGCATTTGAAGATATACCTACCTAATTTTATATTACATTTGGGTGTCATTCTAACGATGAGTATGATAGTTTCTCGCAATCAAGCAGTACTATGTACATAGTCTTAAGAAGTTATGAAATATTTTGAATTTTCTTGACTCTATGTCATCAAATTCTACTTGGGATTAAATTATTTGACAAAATTACAAGAGTTATACACGTGAAAATGAAAATATAAGAAATGTACCCCTGGGCCTGGGATGATGGGAAGGATAGGGTTGATTCGAATGAATCTGGGGTTCAAATCAAAATCTTAATTTGAAATATAGTATGAAGTATAGTATTGAAATTTGTAATCATGAGTCACTCTGGACTAATTTAAGTTGGTTTCGTTTCGGTTCTGTCTTTTAGTTTTGATAAACCAGACGGAAAGCTATAAATTTGTTGTGGACTCCTTGTCTCGTATTGTAGCGATGTTGGCAACATAAAAGAGTAGAGAGTAGAGCAGTAGCTATATAGTTATATAGGAGCTATATAATATAGATATTTTCAACACTTTGCGTTGCATGTATTATGTAGTTATAGTTGTTTTCACAATTCATTTGAATGTCTGTTTGTTGTTTACTCGGTGTCTTTAAATTTAAATGATCCAATCCCCATGGTAGGGATTTATTTTTTTTGCGTGTACGTGCTCCTCTATCGCCTATCGCCTATCGGTAAATTTTAACTCGTCCTCCGTGTAGACTATGTATAAACAGGGACATAGGGCATAGGATTTGTCGTCATTTCTATAATTTGAATTTATATGCCCCTAGCCGAAGCCGAACCCGAAGTTTCGTGAAAACGGGATCCATAGAGTCGAATCAAATCGAATCGAAAATGATAAATTCTGTGTTGTGTCTGTGACGTGTGATGTGCTCAAATTCAAAGGGGGAACTGTGTGAAGACTTGATCAGTAAAAATGTTATTTAGTGATCTTCACACATACTTCCAATGAATATTTCTGTCACCGGAGGGAACTAAGTATTGCTCAAACCAAAGCCAAAAATCAGACTTTTGGTGGTCCCTTGAGATTTCTTTCCATAGTTCTTTACTATTAACTCCTCTCATATATTGGGATTGGGATGTTAAAATACTAGCTAGAAATAGCATCAGTGTCAGAGCAGCGTAGTGTGTGCTGATCGTGTGGAGTAGCAATAAAATTACGAGGCAGTCAAATAAATGGAAGAATGAGAGATACTATAAATACATGACAAATAAAACATCGTACATTTTCAATTTTAAAATTCAAGCGGATTCCCAACGTCAGAACATGACACTCAGTGAGCATGAAGCACTGTTCCCTGTCAACATAAATAGCATCAGTGTCAGATGACTTCTTCCACTTATTACATATTGTACTTGTACCTACGTATGTACTTGGAAAGAAAAAATGGGGAAGTACAAGTACATAATACAAATAGTTTGATGGTAAATAGTTGAAAATTAAATGCATTTAAAAAAATATAACGTATTGCCTCCATCTCTCGTTATTATATAGTCACCATAATCCAATTATGTGACAATTTATGGATTGTCTTGAATCTTGAAAGGTTCAAGAAACGATATTAATTATAGTATTATATTAGTCAACTTTGTGGACTCACTTTTGACTTTTGATGGGGTCGCGGTGTTTCGGTGATGTTCGTTATTAAATTGCGAGCGGATTGTGGTGAAGGCACAAACCCAGTACATAACCCGCCATCCCGTATTTGGCTGGTCGGGCTGGGCTTGTCGAGGTATATAGCTTAACAAAAGTGAATATATTTACTATAAATCGTCAATGAAGGCTCAAAATGATCCCTATACCAATTTGGAATTTTCAGCTTTAAGAAATGCGCTATTTACAAACATATTAAAATATTTTGAAACTAAAAACATGTCCTACGAATATTTGGTATACTTTTCAAAAACTTGTAAATCGAATATTTTGCACTTTTCAAAGCATGCAAATAAAAAAATGTCTACTTTTCGAAAACATGCAAATAAAACAATTTGCACTTTTCAAAAACTTGTAAATAGAATGTTTTGCACTTTTCAAGAACAAGTAAATAGAACAATTTGCACTTTTCAAAAACTTGTAAATAGAATGTTTTGCAATATTCAAAAACTTGTAAATAGAATATTGTGCACTTTTCAAAAACATGCAAATAAAACAATTTGCACTTTTCAAAAACTTGTAAATAGAATGTTTTGCACTTTTCAAAAACATGCAAATAAAACATTTTCGACCTTTTAAAAACATGCAAATAAAACATTTTACGCATAACATTCTATAACATTCTATCTCATTTAGCATGTAAATTGAATACGTATAGGTCATTTTGATTCTTCACCCACAATACATATGTAGGTACTTACTACAAATTACATTCTCAAAGGCTGGCACATATGTCATTGTTGATTATGATGCAATACCGCAGCCGTAGCCATTCTAGAATGAACAAGTGTTGTATATTTATATCCATTTTACAGGCAAGACACATCTTGAGAAAAAATATTGAAAGAAATGATTATCAGTGGCTTTTGAAAATATTAAATCCCCCGGGGCCATATATAGGTAATTGTGCCCAATCGGTGCGGTGTTCGCCGTCCGTGCGGTGTCCGTACGGAGAGTCGAGTAAACTATGAAAACACTGATAAGATTGATTATTTGCATTTGGTCTTTGGTATTGTATCTTTTTCCCCTTATGGAATTTAGTGTATGCACCTTGCCCACTTACTTTACTCAGCGGACACAAAAACAATCAACAATGAGCAGGTAATTTAAACAATTGTTTAAAGTTGTTTGAATTTGAAATATTCCAGCTCGAGTCCACACATCTTCAATTTCAAATGGTTATAGAGCCAGAAGCCAGACGAGGAGATGAGAGACTTGAACGTATCTTCAATATATCTGTTAGTGTCTAGGTACTCTAGGTCTGTAGGTACCATGTATTAAGTAGCTACTTGGTACATTGACTTGTGATGGTTTATTCAGATCTGTGCACAAGGTTTAAATTCAAAATCAACTTGCACTGCCCACTGCTTAAAAAGCAATATGAGGTATTTTTGTAGTTGGAACGATAAAAGTCTTCTCTTAACGTTGTTGGTCGACGTTGAATTTTAATTTAATTTAGAGATATTATTATTATTCTGCTTGGGTTGACCTTGGCATTATGTTCTGGTATTGACATTAATTTTAAAATGTAAATTATGCATATGTGCATATTATGTATATTATACTTTCTGAAAAAGATCAAGTTTCTTGACGCTACAAAAGGGAAATGATTTGTGGTACACTATTTATTAGTAATAGTAAGCAGACAATAAACTTGAGATTCGACTGGAAGTACTATACGAACTATTAACGTAGTAAGCTGTTCCAAATACAAGTTCCAATTAGAATTTACAAGTTCTATACAGTCATCCGCATCGTAATATAATGTAAATACTCGTTTTAAAAAAAACATTTTGGAGTTTCTTTGGACTTAACCGCATTAACAGGAATATTGCAAGTGAAATTTAAAAAAAAAATTGGAAATAATAAAAGTGGGCCGTGTAATTACTTATGTATGCGTAGGCTAATATTCTTGTATCCCAAAAACTTTGAATAATTGAATGAGAAATACATATATATTTTTTCCTGTCCAGATCTGTATAGAGATCGAGTCTCCCGCTGCGAGCCTGAGCGTACAATGGAATGGAAAGTGCTAATAATTTATGATTTGATATTCCTGCAGATAGAAAATGGAAGTTTACCCCATAAACCTGTACTGCCAGTTTTCTTCTTTATCCATGGAGGTTCGTACTATATGAATGCAGGACGTCTCTATCCTGGTCAAATCCTAGCTTCCGCACAAAACTTGATTGTTGTCACTTTCAACTATCGTCTTGGCCCACTGGGTAAGTCTCTCTCTCTCTCTCTTACAACAAAAAATCAAGTCTCATGTCAAATTAAAATCCCAATTAAAATTAATTGAATATTATGTAAGCAAAAAGTTTCGACATTCCACAGTGCAGTGGCGACTAGGACAACTCTGTGTATTGTATGAGAATTTTTATGGTGTAAATTCATTATTATGCTGCTGCAACATTGAATTATTGAAATTTGAACTCCTATCTCATTCTCTTGTGATTAACTATCTGTTTTTTGTATTTTGTATTTATCAAACTCGACAATCAATATCAATACTAACCTCAGCAACACCAACAAACCTATGTACTGCCAACGCCAAAGTAGTAGTGCGGTTATAATAAATTATTATGAAAAAAAAATACAAGTGCCTATCTAATACTTTTTTGCTAAGCGTTATAAGCTCACAAAGTTATCTCTATCTAGATAGTGTAGGTACTTTGCATTTGTAAATGGAAAAATCCTACTGGTTTGATGGGTTTCATTTGATGAATTGGGATTGAATCTGATTTCGAATTTCAAATTGAGATCCAGAATCCAGATCGACCACGTCCATATAGTTATCGTTTACAATCTACGAGAGGATCAATGATTTTCCTCCGGGCCAAATACTGACAGCCTTATTAGAATAATTTAGCACTGCATAAAATTTGAAAAGATTTGAGTCTCTGTGAGTCTGGGAGGAGTTTTGAGGACTTGAAATCAGGGAAAGATTGTACCTCCTGTCCTGTTCAGTGAAGATTACATCATCATTTAAATTATATTATTATTACTACTATTCTATGTAGCGTACGTATGACATTGGCCGATGCTCTTCTTTTTAACACTGGATACTATAGTGTTAAAACTTCATATAAGATCACATCATAGATTGTAAGGTGTGCAGGATATGGCATACGGATTAATCTCTATCAGCTTTGTTGGCTGGCAGGTTTTGCTTGTTAATAGTGTGAGATGGAGTGTTAGAGGTAGACATTATACAATATTGTAGAGAGCATACACTTATTTACAGATATTTGTCGATTATAGTGTTAAAATAATTTGTAGGTACAAATTACAAGTTTTAAATTGAGTCGCCGGCGGCTAGAAGCTTCAGCCGTTCAAGCGTAAATAATTATGTTATTTCTAAATCCTGATTTTACAGTTTGATTCTAAATCGAATATTAATATTTCATAACCGCTGTCCTTGACGGAAGGTTTTTTAGGGCTAAAGCTCTGTCTGTGGGAAATCTGTTTTGATAATTAAATTATTACGGACATTAATTTTTACATATCGTCTGTGAAGAAACAAAATGACCCATATACAGTTTTAGCTAAGACCAACATCCACTATCTAAAAAAATATTTAAATATGTCTTAAAAGCATGTAAATAGAACATTTTACACTTTTCAAAAACATGCAAATCGAAGAGTTTACACTTTTTAAAAACATGCAAATCGAACATTTTGGACTTTTCAAAAACTATTAATTAACATTTTACGCATTTTCTCATTTTGGTTTTATGACGTAGATCATTTTGATTCCAGTTTAAATTGGATTTGGGTCATTTTGGTTCTTCACAGACGATATGCAGTTGCGGGTGCAAAAAAGGATATCTAATTTTTTTGAAATAAAAAATCAAGAGTCGATTTTAATATTCTAATATTCATTGTTGTGAAATCGTATGAGGACTTCCTTTTGTTACTTTTGCTGTCATTTTACCGTTTGTCAAACTCGCTGGAGTCTTTAGCTGTGACATTTTTCTTAATTCATGAATAATACTTCCTTCATATACAATTAGTACTGATTATGCGTTATTTATTTTGCCTTTATTCATATAGGATTTGGTTATTTCCATTAATTTCCTATTAATTTTATTGTTGGATATACTGATAGGAGTTAAATTTTTGCCGATGTAGGTTCTTTCAGTTCACTTTTGCTTCCAATATCAATTCAGAGTATAATACTAATAAAAAGATTAGGTTCGTTGTTCGTGTCATCTTGTTGTCTATATAGCGAGTGTGAGCTGTGTTTGTGTATAGAATGTGATCATAGCTCAGCTTATAGTCTCATGTCTTTATATTGTATCTTGTCTTGTCCTTGTAGGAATATTATTGATGCGTAAAAAAATAAGTTACAATTCATTACGTGACGTTACTGTAGATACTAAAGAACTACTCGAAGAATCCACATCCTCATGATGGCAATTCTCGATAAGATTGTGGAGGCGCGTGGAAGCCATGAAAGGAAAGTATAGAGACAGAGCAGTTCAGTGCAAAGCACACACACACACACACTGCGTATCTCTATGTACGAAGATGAACAACACTAACATTTAAAAAAGCATTGATTCGATTTTGGAATTGGGAATCTTGAGTATATAGGTAGGTACTGTTAAACACACGTAATGTTAGGTAGTATAATGTTAGGAATAAGATGCCACAGTAGAGTAGAATACAATGCTGGTAGTATTTATTCAGGGAGAAGGAATATTAGTAGTAGCCACGAATAATACCAAATACCGAATGACGGCTATGGATTTGAATTCCTCAAATCCATAGTCGGAATATTATTAATTCCAATATAATATAATATTATAAATAACAATCGCCATCAACAGCAGTAAAACTCCGGAACCATGACATGTCCTTGTCCTCCTTGACCTCGTCTCGAGGTCACATAAGAATTAACGAGACGAACTGGGAGAAAGTGGTACATTTTGGCCGTCTCCTGGAAAATGTCGGCGCGACATTTTAACCTCTGCATTGTGGCAAGGAAAACCAGTGTGGGAAAATAACCTGCCACCGCCCGGTCAAGATGCAACGACCTCAGGCGAGAATTTGCTAAGCAGCAGAGGAAATTTGAATTTTCGCCGTTTCTTCAGTGCGCGCTGGTGTTTTCCAATTATGCGTTTTCTTGATGAAATAGTCCCTCTTTTTACATTCGTGGTAAACATAGGGTAAACTGCGACATTTTCTGTAAAGAGTAGAAAAAACAAAAAGGAAAACAGGAAAGGTTAAGGAGGCACAGCAAAAACAAATAAACCGGGTAACATCGGTTTTTATTCAATAAGTTTGAAGTTTAATGTCAATACATGACAAAAGTTGTTGTGGTAACAGCAGGTAGTGTCGACTATTAAATAGTTATACGTAGGAAGCAGTGGCGACACCTATCGGCGCCGCACCTGCGCAGAAGCGACAATCCGTCAATCTGCGTAAACTGACCACAGCGACACATAGCGGACCATGAGAAGCTACCAAAGGTCCCCTCTCGGTCAAAGTGGTAGTGTTGACCTACCGATGACCTCGTGAGGGCAACCGAAAACCACCGGTCAATATGGTCAGCCTCGAAGCAGCGATTTGTCGTGAATCATTGACACATCAATGACACGGGGTCAAACGAGATGACTCCGTCACGGGCAACGTAGGTATCATGTCGAATGTAGCATTAAAAAAATAATCAAAATAAGTGAATTTATAAAATATATTTTAATTAATTTTTTTAAAGAAAAAAAAAACTTATTTTTGTGGGTGGTGCAGGAGTAGGAAGGGTGTAGTACGTTGAATCTCCCTTGGCGTTGTGAGAGGGTGGTGAATCGCCGCCACTACCACCGACTGGTACCGGTAGGCGAGCATTTGCTTCAGCTTCAGAGGGAGTAAGTGGAATACGCTTCTTTTCCTGCTCGACAAGAAACCGGATGTCGTCGGTCAGCTGGTCCACTTGCCTCGTATGGTAAAGTCGCTCCTGAAGCAAGTCCGCGACAGTGATTGCTGTTGACGGAGCCAGAGGCCACACTGAATCAGCCGTAGCTCCACCCAAGAAAATAGTAGGTGTGGTGTGGGAAATAATTTCCTCTTCCCGCCTTTTCTGCAGTGCGCGACGGCGCTTATTATTGACACGCCTCCCAGCAGAAGTTTTTCCAACCCGCTTCATGTCAGGTGGACAAAGTGTTGGGTGCTTCATTGCCTAAGGAAAAATGAAAAAAACAGGAAAGGAAATAAGAACAGGTAAAAGGTAGTAGGTCAACCAGGGTCACCAGAATTTGGTTTTTTTTGTCGGAAGTATAATAACTGGACGAGACAGTTATTTGCACCAATTTCTAAGAAAATCCGAAAAACTTTAAAATCCGAATGTAAAACCCGGGTAACCAATAGGGCTACGACAAAACGGACTACACCATTAAATGCGCCGTCTCAAAACTACCCCAGGGGAAGCCCTTCGGGTCGAAACGGCCCCCAAAAACGCCGTACAACGTAGTTATTAGCAAAAAACCAAAATCCGGGTAATATCGGTTTTAATTAAATAGTTTCAACACGCACTGTCCTAACACGACTAAATTCGCCATGGTGACAGTATATAGTGTCAGTAATTTCGCAATAATTAGTCGTAGCAAGTCGCGACATCCACCGACGCCGCGCACGCGCAGAACTGACAATCCGTCAATTTGCTTTTACCGACCACAGCGACACGTAGCGGACCAGGAGAAGCTACCAACGGTCCCCTCTCGGTCAAAGTGGCAGTGCTAACCTACTGATGACCTCGAAAATGACCTGTGAGGTCAGCCGAAAACCGCCGGTCAATGTGGCCAGCCACTAGGCAGCGATTTGTCGTGAACCTTTGACACATCAATGACACGGGGTCAAACGTGAAGACACCGTCACGGTCAAAGAGGTCAACATATGTAGCATAGAATAATCAGAATTTAAAACCTCACTAGCACTATTTAATTAAAAGTTGTAGAAAGTGAAAGTAATTTTTAAAAAAAAATAAAGTAATTTTTAATGTAAAATACTTATTTTTGTGTGGGTTGTGCAGCAGTAGACAGAGTGTAGCTTTGCTTGGCTTGTGAGAGGAAGGCTTCGACGCAACTTCCACACAGGGATCGTAAAACCGAACCTTGTTAAACACACGTAATGTTAGGTAGTATAATGTTAGGAATAAGATGCCACAGTAGAGTAGAATACAATGCTGGTAGTATTTATTCAGGGAGAAGGAATATTAGTAGTAGCCACGAATAATACCAAATACCGAATGACGGCTATGGATTTGAATTCCTCAAATCCATAGTCGGAATATTATTAATTCCAATATAATATAATATTATAAATAACAATCGCCATCAACAGCAGTAAAACTCCGGAACCATGACAGTACCTAGGTATATTACGAGTTTCAATTCAATTCCGATTCCAATCCAAATCCAAGCAACGAGACAAGAGGCAGCAGAATGGAGTGGATACAGAGAAAAAAAACATGAGACAGTAACAACAAGCAATTTAGAGTTAGAGAGATGTAACCTATAAAATTTTATTTGGACCCACTACACAAGTTTTTATACGTGTTGACTTGAATAAAATGACTGCACAGCGTAAAAAAATATACAACATAATGGTATTGGTGTGAGGCATATGGGGGACAGTCCACGTGATGAGTTGACACGTGAAGTTACTGTTTTGTAGAGGGAGTACATTTAAGTTGAAGTAACTGCATTATATTGTGTAATATTAAATTTTTTTTCGTTCTTTTGTTTTTTGCAGGTTTTCTGAGTACAGGGGACAGAGCTGCACCTGGAAACTACGGTCTTATGGATCAAGCCTTAGCATTGGAATGGGTGTACGATAATATTCGCCACTTTGGGGGGGATCGACATAAAATTACTTTGGTAGGGAATTCGGCTGGAGGTGCCAGTGTCATGTTTCATATGTTCTCCGAGCTTTCCAAAGGTAGGGAAAGTTATTATAGCAATAATCAATTATATCACAGCATTATATATTTTAGTTCAGATATATTTAGTACATAATACTTGTTACTTGTAACCAGGGCCGGACGAAGGAACTGGTTTTAGGCAGGAATTTGTTTCCATACAAAAATTTTATTGATGGTTTTCTTCGATAAATCAAAATATTGTATTTACATGTATCCGAAAAGTGCAAAATGTTCTATTTACATGTTTTTTAAAAGTGTAAAATGTTTTATTTACACGTTTTGAGAAAAGTGTTAAATGTTTTACTTGCATGTTTTTAAAATGTGCAAACAAATTTATTTTGCATGTTTTTGAAAAGCCAAAATATTCTTTTTACATATATTTTTGGAAACTGCAAAATGTTCCATTTACTCGTTTTTTTAAAATTCAAGCAGCGGGCGCTGCCTGCGCTGGTCGCATTATCCGGCCCTGCTTGTAACGCAGTTCTTTGAATATTATTCGCTGTGGGAAGTTAACGTCACTTTTTTTTTACGTAATGCCCCATATCGCGACCTCCAATTTGCTCGTGCTCTAGACTCCAGAGAATCCAGAATGAGACACGTAGTGAGTAAAATAGTTTGAATTGTAGTAGGTATTTATGAATGCAGCTTGGCGATAAAAGTCCAAAATTTCTATGTCTGCCAATTGCGTATCCTTACAAATAGGAGGCGTGTTACACTACATTTCTTGTGAGTTCTGGATTTAGAACCTTAATATTACGTTGCTTTTTTTTTTGATTTCCCAGCCTTTCAGCATTATGGTTAGTTACGGTTCGGCCTCTGCGTCTTGTTTTCTTATTAGCTTAATTACTTGGGCTTGAGTTGAAGTTGAAATTGACCGTAGGGCGACGGCGAAGGAAGTGGAGGTACTGTGTGGTGTGTAGGGAAAGGCATCCGTTGAAAGATATCCGTTACTAGAATTACTATGGCTGTACGTTTAATTTATTTAAAAAAAGCGACGCATGTGTTGAGAGACTATGGAGAGAGTTATTTGTTTAAAGATTGTACGTAAAGAGGCATGAAAATGAAAGTGGAGATTGAGTGGGTAATGTAGAGAAAGGAAAGAAGACAAGTTGAGGCATATTTTTTCTCCTTGACGCATTGTAATTATTCCTAGTTTGTGTGTTTAGGCCATGAGAGGAGGAGAGGCCTATAGAGAGCAGATGAAAGCAATTTCAATGTAGACGCCAAAAGCTAAAGCTAACAACAGCAACAGCGAAAGCTTCAACGCTTCTTCAACCCCAAAAAAAGAAGAAGGCATAAATAAAAAGTTCGATGAGGGTTTCTTTCGTGAGGTTCTCTCTTTTTTTGTCTATGTAAGGGTTGTCGTCGTCGTCGTTGTCGTTTTCGCTGCTGTTGTGTGGTGATTCAGGTGATTGCGTGTGGTGCCGTTCCAGTTGTCACTACACACGGGTTGTTCAAAGTCTTCGATGTGTTGGGGCTATGGGGTTGGTGAAAATTTAGTGTGAGGCTCGAATTTTTGGTCCTGGTCCTGGCTTGAGAAATAATGCATATATAAGCGTCTGTTTCCCATTTCATGCCTCAAGTCTTTCCAAGTGACATTTAATAGATGAGTAATTTTATTGAGTTGATGTGATGTTGTAGCTCATGAATCCTGTGTTTATGCATGCCTATAGTAGCTACGTAAATTCCTGTTGTCAGGATGTCAAGATGCAATATATTTTATATCCATTTTTGCAATGATGTCAAAATTTTCTACATTACATCGCATTCAACTAGATGCCATAAGGGGTAATAGTGCAAAAATGGTTTGAGGATTTTCATTGTACTATTAAATTTACATAAAAGAAATTGCGAGTAGTACACTTTGAATCTTCAGATTTGAGGGGTAGCTTTAGTATAACGTGTAATAAGATAATGAAAGTTTATATAACACTATCCATACATATGTTTGTCTGTTTTTCATCTGCTCCGTGTATCTTGTTTACTGCTCAGGGAAATTTGTTGGAATTACGGTGCAGTCAGGGTGTTCTGGTGCTCCTTGGGCCATCCAGCAATCACCACGGAAGCATGCCGAGAGTTTAGCAACTAAACTCAATTGTCCTATTCGTCCCACCACAGATCTCGTGGACTGTCTCCGCAACTTCTCCCCTCTTCATATCATGAAGGTATGTCACCTCTGTATTCTATATATCTAAATATTTTTCATTATTTTCTCTATCTCTCTCAGTTTTTTGTGTTAAAGGAGAATTCTTCAAATTCCATTATTTTATGTTACAAATTGAATGATGTGGCATGACAGAATCTGAGTTGAATCAGAATAACATTACATAGGGAAACGGGACAGGCAACAAACTGCTTCGCTTCCGGATTCCACTCACTTTCTATACACATGCTATATCAATTTATAAAAACAAAATATAGAACATAGTATATCGTCTGTGAAGAACCAAAATGACCCATATCCATTTGCAGCTAAAAACAATGTCAACTATCTACAAAAATATTTAAACATCTCTTGAAAGCATTTAAATAGAATATTTTGCGCTTTTCAAAAACATGTAAATAAAATATTTTGCACTTTTCAAAAACATGTAAATAGAATATTTTAGACTTTGCAAAAACTCGTAGTTAACATTTTACACATGTTTCTCTTTTTGTATTTATGACATAACTCATTTGGATTCTAGCTTAAATTGGATATGGGTCATTTTGGTTCTTCACATACGATATGTTGTATACACCCCGTGTTGAGATTGACATATTGACATCCCAACCTTGAGATAGTTTCCAGTTCAAAATCAAGGCAGAATAATTCTAAAATCCAAAATCCCAGAGTGTGCCATTTACTTTATGTGTGATTTAATTTCTGTAGATAATTTTGATATTTTTTTTGAAACAGAATGTCTATGAATATAATATACGGTAACATATAAAATAATGTTTTATAGTAAAAAACAATATTCAGTAGCATTTAACCTCGACACAGTTCCTAACAACTATGTATGCTTTTAATTTAATATGAATGCCTATCTTTTAAACCTAAAAATCTAGCAATAAAAATGCATTTTGAAATTCAAATTCAAACTTTTCACACATCCATTTGTAAAGTATGTAGTGCTTTCCTTGGAATTTTCTATATTATGATTACATATGAATGAGGGAAGAGCAATGACGAGACGAGTGAGAGCAGTGTTTCTTATCTATATTACATTTGCATTCCAATCCTCTGAGCATGTAATCGAATTTTACAGTAATAAAAATACGTTGAGAAGAAAAATATTTATTGGAATTGACGACGGGAAAGAAGTGTAAGGAAGAAATGTTTCTACTTCTTTCTTCTTGGTCTTGGCCTCGGGGATCTCTATTGAAAGGGGAAAGTTTTTTAGCTGACTGAAAATAGTATAACAATGAGAGGATGTAATAATATCTAATATCATTGTTTGTGTGTGGGGCATATAAAAAAAATACTTTTACCTATATAAGTAGATTCGTATTCATAGATTTCCTATATTTCCTTCTGCTCACAAGACCTGAGGATTTCCAATTCAAGTGCCTATACATGAGTATCTCTGTACCTATGGAGACTCTCCCCCATTCCAGTCCCATCATCCCGCGTCGTCCACATTCCCATGATGATAAGAAATTAGAATGAATGGTTGGTCAGGGGTTATGGGTTGTGTGGCTCTCGCTCTACGATCTTGATCTTCTTCTTTGGCTGTACCTCATCTCCTGAACTTTTACTCTTTCCTAAAGAGCCGTATATGCATTTGGATTTTTTGGATTTGAATTTTTCAAAGTGGACTTTAAAGAAAATGAAAAATAGATTTTCTTCCGGTCTCTTAGTTCTCTTCGTCATTTCCCTTTGGCCAGATTTTTGAGCATTTCAAGCTTCCCAATAAATAAGCTGCCCCAAGAGATTAAGCTCTGGATTCGCTGGGTTTCAGATATTGGATTCCAATAGGAAAGTATAGTGGAGTATAAATAGGGGAAGGAAAGTTATGATATATTATTACTATTATTATTATGTAATGTAAGTGGAATAGTAGTACCTAGGTGCTTTTATTTATGTGGAGGTCGCTCAAGTCGTATGTACATCTTCGTCACAGTGGAGTTGACCGTCTCTTTGATTTTCATTTTTTTTGTGTCTGTTTTCTTCTAAACTTACGTATAGAATGCTAAGCTGGAGGATGGATTGAGTTTAGCATATGCAGCTGTGATCGATGGTAAATACGGAGGAAAATTTCTCTCTGCTCATCCTGAACAATTGATTCGCCAAAATCAATTCCAGCATGTTCCCATCCTCACTGGTTTCACGAGGGATGAAGTCACCATATGGTTCATCGACTGTAAGTCCTCCACATTCTCATTCTTTTTTTTTCACATTCCTTTCTTATTTGGGTGTTTTCTAGGTAGTTTGTGAGGAGCTGCCTACTCATATTGTGTCGCCGTAGCTGTTGAGCTCATCCGTATTGTGTCCACTTAAGTAGAGTTACTTTTTTTCTCTCATCAGATTCGCTGTATAGTAATTCTCCAAAAGCTCTTACAAAAGTGGCGCTACAGAATAACAGAATCGTTTCACCCAAGCTTTTTACTATTACTATTTATTACTATCCAGCTCCAGCTTATTCATTATTTATTTGATTATTTTTTATTGACCATTTCATAGAGTTCTTTCATAGGTGAACTAAATCCACTAGTATTGTCAAAGCCTCTTTTTACTTACAGCCGGTTTTAGGAAAATATGTTGCCAAGTATTTAGCGAAACGTCTACAACAGGTGTACATAGCAGAGTAATTGTTGATGCATTGTAATTTATTGTAAGTGTGGCAAAGCTACTACGTCAGAGTAAGCGATGCTATATTATGTTTTACAAACTAATACTGATAGATTAATTCATCCCACGGCCACGACGCGTTGCCTATAGTATCGTGAGATTTTTGAATGTTGACACGCGAGTTAGTTTGACAATAATTGGCAATAATTATAAAACAGAGAAGGAAACCTGCTGCAGACGACAGATCTCTCTCTCTCTCCCGCATCTCCCTGTGGGTCTAGGTGACAGGAAAAGGAAAAGAGAGGGAAAAAAGTGCTTCTGAATTTGTGTGACCGTCTGTTTCTGTTTGTGGTCTGATGTCGTCTGTGATCTGTAGAATCTATACGCTCAAGGGAAAAATTAATGACTTTGGAAGAGTTGGAGACGATTATGATTATGAGCAGTTGTGTTGTTACGTAGCTCCCAGGGTCATTAGTACTAGAATTAGTTGGGAGGTTGTGAGCATTGACTATGTGAGTAATTATGTATAGAGAGTATATTGCATTCCCACTATTGCTTGTGGCATTCACATTAACTTTGAGTTCCAAACTTTGGGCCGGGAGGGGAACATGTGCTCAGGACACGGAGAGACACGATGGGTGTTAGTGTTTCGAAATAAATAGCTGAATATGAAAAATTAGGGTAGATGACTTGATGTTAGGCGACAAGGCGACTATATTTCTATTGCTATAGCAAAATACATGATAGGAATTTGAAATATTGTAACTATATATTTACATCTGCGCATAATATGTACCTACTGCCAATGTAGAGTTGATGTGGGTACGTGTCAAAGTGGAAGTCGAACTGGATGGAAGTGGAGTGACAACATTATGTTTGACAAGTTGGCGGGCAAGTGATTTATCATCGCGAGGATTGTCTGGGGCACACGGATGCGTTCTCGTCTTCTCGCCTTCGTCGTTCCCTTTTGGTTATTAATAGGCTTTTAACTGGACTTACGACTTACACAACATTACTTCACGAGTGCCACACAATCAAAGTCAAAAAATGTGCTCCCAGTTCCCTATATTAGAAGAGAGGACGTAAGGCACAAGAAAAATTGTTTTACTTTTCTTTTTAGATGGTTTTATATTTACCTATATATGTGGGCGGCATTGGAGGAAGGAAACTCAGTTCTACTCTCCTATATCATTATTTTAAAAAGAAGTTTACTCTGTTATAAAAGTCTAAAAAATTGATAATAGATTCTAAATAGTGGAGTATAGGGAAATCGGGAGAAAATTACTGATGTCTCCGAAAATTGGGAATGGGGCCACTTAGCAACAAATTATTTTGCAGTTCTTTATGATTTCCATTAGTACAGTAAAGCTATGATTTGAAATAAATTGCCGAGTAGATCCATATAGTGTACTATGTACTACAATTTCCTACTATTAGTCACTTCAAAGTCAGGTCTAATGAAAATAATCTTAAAGAATTTTGACTACTGTGTATTTATGACAATGACCTACATTTTATTGTACAATAGTACACCATCGCTCTTGAGTCTTGAGGGAATGGAAATTTGAGAGTAGCTCGCTGTCGTTTGACTGATATTGATATTAGACTATTATGTATGTAGGTACTTACAGATACAATGGTGTGATTAGGTATATATGCTCCGTCTTTTGTTGAATTGTTTGTTTTCATTTCATATGTTTTTTTTGTTTTAATGGAAATAATTCAATAGTTGGACCAACAACAGCGACGAAAGACCTCCTATCATTTGTACAGTTGGATGTTGTGAGTCTTCTTGAAAATAATCCGACGGTAACGTCTGCCAACATTGCTGCCATGATACATTCTGTCACCGTTCAGTATCTGTACCGATCCGGGATTGCTGAAAATGATACTACGGGGAAAACGACCTCCGTCAGTGACGTAAGTCCATCTGTTCACATCACACTAGTAGTACATTATGTAGTACTAATAGTTAATACGTAGTGCATACCATGTTCCCACGTCTTGTGTCCATTTTTCACTTCCCCAGTCAGTCCCCAGTGCACGCAGCTCCTGCACATAGATTTACAGCTATGAAGTATTTACAAAATACTATACTCTATTACAGATTCAGATGACGCATAGTTTCCTTTCAGATTATTTATTGTTTTTCCATCTGCTCAGTCTGCTGACTAGTGAGTTTTTATTTTGTTTTAGCTGTAAATTTATAGCCTTGATTTTTACCGATATTTTCTACATTATAATATAAAAGGCTCAATAAATACCATTCAAAATAACTCCATTCTTTTAAAAATCCTGAAAATGTTAATGCCAGTGTTAGTGTAAATCTCCCAATAATATGTAAGTAATATTAAAACCTGCAACTGTAACTGAATTGGCTTTGCTTACAATATTCGAAAATTAATTAAAAAAGCCGGAATAGTATTTAGTATTTATTGGCTGTTTTTTTTTTGTTTGTATAGTTTATCTCAGATGTGGGTCTCAAAGCGCCCTGTATAAAGGAGATGAATCTTTTAACAAAGTACAACACAAAGCCAGTCTACCTGTATGAATTCAATTACTACAGCGTGGATGACGTGAAGATGGGCCGACGAGAATGGATTGGTGAGGAATTTCTTTGTCGTATGGAATCTTAAATATTACAATAAGGATTATACTATACAGTAACGACGACGATTAAGGGAACGATAACTGCCTATAAGTGCCTAGATTATAATATATTATGCATACGACTAATCTGATCTTCATACAAGAAAAATCCTACTACTTCCGCGCACAGTCAGTGTATTATGAAAGGCCGGCGTAGAACATCAGAACATCTGCTTTCTGCATTACATTGTGAGTTGATGAGCATATATAAGCAGACAATATATTTACTTAGATGCTTTTGTGATTACAACTTGTAAATCTTTTGAACAAGTTGAGATATGGTTGCTCTGCCTCTGTACTGCTACAACTCCGCTGTCAAAAATCTTAAAATCTGATGACTCTGTAGACGTTTTAACGCCAGCGGTGTACCGCTTATTCTGCGTCCATTTCGAATTTTGAAAAGTGGAGAAAATAATAAGATAACAAAAATAGGATTAGGGAACATGATTGCGAAGTGATAAGAGAATTCTTATAGGTAACAGCAACAGCACAGCCCAGTACAGTCAAGTGAAGTTAAGTGTTAGGAGTTGAGCCGTGTCCATGTATGGAATGGCATTCAATTTATTGTCGGCTTGCAACACAAATTATGGTTATGATTTTATTACGAATGAATATTTTGTATTATTATCCCTTATAGTCTCGTTCAAAATCTCATGATTATACCTTTTCAAAATGCGAGTACGAAGTACGATAGGATGAATAAAAGTGATTATAAGGAAGTAACTATATATCCAATGATTTTATCACCCTCCATCAACAGAACACGTGATTGCATTATTCTATTTTCTATACACCCTCTCAGAATTGATGGAGTTTGATAGAGCCAATTAGGTATGTTTTATTGCTATGGATGTGTGTGTGTATGTAGGGCGAAGACAGTAGTAGGCTATTTCCCTTTTTTTAATACAGTACATGAAATTGGATATACTATATACCTATGCAGTTTCGTTTCGGGCTCGGGTTCGTGTTTCATACCTTTTACGGCATTTACTACCAGGATAGAATAATCATGTAACCAACTTGTAAGTGGCAATAATGAGATGGAAAATTGTAGGAAGTACAGCGCAACAAATTTAGTCCATCGTAAACACTTCCTACAGAGCTGTAATTACCTACCTTATGTACCTACCTGCATAAGAATAATTGCAATATCAATTTAAGTGTCAAAGCCGGAGTGCACTTCTTGTTTCTCCTTCCTGATATTATTAAAATTTTCATTGAACACGCGCTACAGTTGCAATTTCGAGGAGCATAATATCATAAGAAAACCACTCAAAATATTAACTGCACAGTAGTAGTAACGCTCATGTACGCAGCAGCACGTGGATCCTGGTTTAAATACAATTTTTTAAATTAAAAGGTGTAGATCAATGTATACGCCGATGTATCTTTTGAATGCATGGAACATTTTTTCATAAGTTATCTCTTGATTTTATAATTTTCACTTCTCTTTCCCCTTTTCAGGCTCTTACCATGAAAGTGAGCTACAATTCATTTTTGGAGAAGCGTACATGAACTATAGTAATCATCTACGATCGTATGATGACAAGAAGATGAGTGAGCTCATGATGAAAATATGGGGCAACTTTCTACGTCATGGGTAAGTGGGAATTTTTCTTTCTTGGTCCATTTGAATTTTATGGCATTTTGTGGTCATCATATGTAACTATTAACTATTACGAATACAAATAACTACACAGGGGAATTATTATGAGACACATATACATGGAAGCTTTCTGCTAACGCGAGCTTGACAACATAGACACGGGTGCTCACCCCTTTAATACTACAGCGATAAAGTACACGAAGTATTTTCGGAAACGCATCTTCTGCAGCAGAGTTGTGTTCGTGAAAACTTTTACAGAGATAATTTTCCAGCGCGTAAAAAGCTTCGCAACTACTTATTACAATTACTCGTAATGGAGGAGCACTATCATGGTCATTATATGGCATATTTGTGTAGGTATTTGTACAGTATTATGTTTTTCCATTACTAATGGGCTATATTAATATTTCAGACTGGCAATTGTATGTACATAATATGTAATAATGGCGCGTAAATGTAACATGTATGTTGCGAAGTTGCAAGTACAGATTACAGATAGCACAGTAACATTCTTTTTTTATGGGGTGGGAAATGGAAATTACATTTTTGAAACCAGTGAAACTACTTATAATAATATGTATTCTGTCTGTATAATTACGTAAAAAGTGTAGCGGATGGCGGATAGTGAGCAAGTATGCACGTGCATGTAGTTTACTAGTTTGTAAAGAATCGTTTCTTGTTCAGAAATATTTTAAAGACGCTCATTCATTTCTCAGTGAGTAAGCTTCGTTTTAAGTTAAGGCTTGACAACCAAAAAAACCAAAGATTATGCCAAATTCTTTTCTTCGCTGTTTTTTTAACCGAGAAATTATAGAGAGAAAATAAAACATTTTGAATTTGTTACCACCGCACCGTAACCGTAACCGTAAAAAGCTGGGCCAGATTTCTTGACTTGATTGGATTAGTACGATGAAGATAACGATGGCAATTTTAGCGTTGCCAGGAGCCAGGAGGACTCGTAATACTCGTGGAGCCGACTCTGCCAGAAATACCAGAGCCCAACATGTGCACGTGCAATTAGTAATTGTTTTGTATTTGTAGAATATGTCTACGGAAAGGAGGCTAAATGGTACCTGTGCCATTATTGGATGCAGTTCGGCTCCATATGGTATTATGGCCCTGGTCATGGTCTTTGATTAAATTCAAGCACTGTAACAGTGGCACACTCTCACAGGCCATCTGAATTAGTGTGTCCAAGTCGAACACGTTGACTGAGGCTCCCGAAGTGTTGCGTACGTATCGAATTACAGAAGTGGCCAAGCCACGCCACACGGGTCAAATTCAAAATTGCTCGTTCAAGGCCGAACATGATACGAAGTACTTACGTCGTAGGTATCTACTCGTCAATGTATAATATCCTCTTAGCTACGTAGAAATGGGAAGGACATTTAGTATTGGGGAGGGTTAAGATTGAAATTGGAATTCGTGTGTAGAATCTTTGCAGATGTAATTAAATTAAATCAGGAGAATATTAGAGTGCATTAAAAAAATATACGCATAGCTATGTAGTAGGCACCTACGTACTACCACCCATGTACGTAATTATGCCCATTCCGAATCCGTAAGTTAAAACAATGGAATTACGTTTGCTGGAACTGGAACTGGAACTAATCAATGGGCTACGCTCAGACAGTGTAGAACAAAGACAGAGGCGAATTACCATTCATCGAGATTAAAAAAATTATGGTAACATTTACTACAAAAGCATCCATGGCTCCGTATTATAGGATTAGGACCACTGAGGTTCCTCCTCGACTCGACGTCATTACACTATTACAGGGAACGTTATCAAAGGAACCTATAAATCCTTTATTTTTCTCGTTGTCGCTCCCGCTTTCTTCGTCTCAAGTCCTATATTTGTGCTCCTATTGTGCTAACATATAGTTTGTCAGGGTTGGTAAGATCAAAAGACATTTCATTAGTGTAGAAAACACTCATATTTTTTTGTAGTTGGAAATGATCTAATTCATTAATTATATATGTGTGGATTCTAGATGTTAATTTATGGTGGTTTCTACAATGCGTAGATCACATATCGTGAGTGAAGACTCAAAAGGACCCATATGCATTTTTAGCTAAAAATAAAATATATATACACGAAAAAAATTAAAATCATTATCAAGATCTTAAAAAACGCGTAAATTGGTTATTTTGTACTTTTCAAAAACATGTAAATAGAAAATTTTGGACTTTTTAAACACACGGAAATAGAATACTTTTATCCTTTCAAAAATTTATATAAATGGAACATTTTGAACTTTGTAAAAACTCGTAAATAGAATATTTTAGACTTTTGAAAAACTTGCAAACAGAATATTTTACGCATTTATAGTGTTTTTTGACATAGCTCATTTTAATTTTAGCTTAAATTGGATATGGGCCATTTTGAATCTTCACTCACGATATGATAAAAATCTAGTTATTAAGGTTGTCTTTCATTTCTCATCGTTAGTTTTAGTTCAGTAAGACTCATCATAATCTAGAATATAATTACATATAATGTAATTACGTCTGTGTTGTAGCTTAGGGGATAATTGAATGTAATTTAGTAATTTCCGCGATAGTTTTCGGGGAAAATGCAAGAAATTTTGTGTAGGTACTTACGTTCTGGAGTAACAGAGACAGGCAAAGGGTATTCTTATATTCAGCATAGAGATTTAGGACCCGAGCTAATTTTTCGGCTACATTGTAATTATCTACTACAGACAGCACAACAACGGAGTATAGAGAGAGTGTGAAATGGTAATCACAGGGTTTCAGTGTAAGTCACCGTATTTCTATCTGCCCGAGAAAAAAACGGAGAAAATGTTGCATTTTCTCTCCAATGCAATGGAGTGGAAAAACAGAACAGCTGTACAGTCATAATTGCAACTGACACGTGCTTTCTATTATTTCTATTCTCGATCATAGAAATCCTGCACCCACTTTTAAGTCGGAGCCACATCGTACAGGTCCAAATTTAAAATTTAACTGGAATAATTATACAGAAGTTAATCAAGACTATGCTGTACTTGGGCTTAAGTCACACATGGAAAAATATTTCCTCAATGATCGGTAAGTTAATTCTTAAATTGGATTTTAAGTTTAATTGGTGGGAAAGGAAAGTGATGGGTGTCAATGTGTCTGAAGTTGGTAATCAAAAGGACGACAGTGTGTCCTGATTTAATTAATTTTTTGTGTATTTGTGGAGATGCGTCAGGGAAGCTATTCTCAATGAAGTTTCACGGAGAATATTATGTTGCTTCCTTTACAATGTATTTATACATGATTTCAATAATTATTCGTTGATTTACAGAATGTTATTCTGGAATTTTTTCTTCCCCATTTTCCGTGACTACCCATTCCGGTACTCGGACTCGGCCAATAAGTACCAGTGTGATGACTGGGAAGCAATACAGTCTAGTTGGATATTTTGGATCCTCGTCTCCACAACTTGTATTCTAGCATTTTTTCTTACAGTCTTTCTAACTTTTGGACTCAGAAAGAGATTTAATAGACATTCTAATCCCATCATGTCTAATAATAATAGCTCTAGTAGAAATAATTCCAATACCAATTCCACTCCCATTAACTACCGTGTGACACAAAACCTTTGATTAGTTTAATTACAAAATCCTATATATTTTGCATTACATTATATTTGACTTTTTATTTTTTAATCCACTATACGCCCCAATCCAATTTTTAATCCCTCCCCAATAATTCTTGAAAACAAAATTAGGCAGTCAGGGATTCCTCTACATAATATATGTCTCAATCTCGTCTGTAGCGTAGAAGAAACAAATAATTTGTAGGTGAATTCTTAAAGTCTATAATATATATTATAAATATTATAGAATTAAATTATAAAAAAATATTAAAATATTAAATGTAAAAACCACAAGTTAATATAAAGGAACGTTGGATTTTATTTTTATTTTTGTGTGTGTAAATTATCAGTGTGTAAGAGCTAATGTCTCATATATTGTGCAGATATATTATTTATTACGATAGCCTATACTATATTCCGCAAGGTTGTACTACAGGTTCTATAAAGTAGGTATGCCTATATGTATAGTTTTGGAAGTTTGGAGAGGTAAGCTACATATATTATGCATATTATTATATGTGATTTAGTTTGGATTTTGGTCAAGCTATTTAATTCTTAATATATAACGGTGCCTGAGTAATTTTTTTTATACACTATGTGTATATAACTTTTTATGTTCGTCTTTCCTAAACTTAACCCCTAACGTAGATTAAGCCGAATATTACATTATTTATGACTACAGTTTGACACTCTGGATTCGACAGTCTACTACTACAATTATCTACACAATTTTTATTGCTGTTAAAATCCTGGCTCTAAACTTCGGCCCTTTTTCAATGACAAGGGACAAAATTTGTTTGTCAAATTGTGTGTGTGTGGCTGTGGCAAGTGAAACTAATCAGAATTACATAGAGAATGGGAAAGCTCGTGAACGCAATTAAGTACACTTATAAATCCTAATGTAAAGTCTAATTCTAATTGTAAACCTGGGGTTCCTGTGCGGCATAAATGGTACGAGCATTAGTACTGCTCATAATTCAAGTTTAATGTGTTACTGTATATACATATACGTAGTAGATAGAGTGGGCAATCAAGTATTAATTTCATATTTTACTTGCACCCTCGATGCAATCAACACTGGTGTGGACTGTAAGTGCAAGTGTATAAGAAAAGGACTATACGTATATATAATTACATATTTACTAATAAAATATGTGTGTCGTATTTAATTTAAGGCACCAGGACAACAAAAGGAGATACTATTATTCTGTATTATTAATTTCGTATTTGTATTATATGGTGATGGCCCTCTCTACATTATGTATAGGCACGCGTGAATGTATACAGTGTTAATATGAAATTAATTCTAGATTTTATTGTTATTGTTAGTAAGCTGATTAATTGTGCCATATGTATATATACACACTAGGGATTGTACTATGTAGTAATGCATGG